>JAYRCH010000646.1:2400000-3000000 GCA_037179445.1 Phengaris alcon alcon | reverse complement strand
AAATATTTTAAAATATAATATTTAATAAAATATTTGAAATATTGTTCTCATGAAGATGAAGATACTCGTTTTACTGATGTCATATTAAACGTGTATCTTTTTGTGTAGTTAATAAAGTTCAATTTTGAATTGCTATCTTAAAAATGCAGCGCCGCGTAGCGTCACGTATCGTCGCGGTGTAAGCTGACCCAAAAGTAAAGGCTGGTCTCACGATTATAGTTATGGACGTCACGCTTCAGTACATCAGCTGATTTTCTCTCTGATTTTCATATCTCTGATATTTTTTATCTCTGATTTTTATCCCAAAAATGTCAGCAGAAACATTATAGTTCTCTGTCTCTACTCTGTACTCTACCAACTAACAAATGTTGTTGTTTTTATATTTCTTCCATAAAGTGTTGTGTAATATTGGTAGAATTGTGAAATATGTGTTTACGTGCATATATGTATGGGCAAGTGGTACAACCTCAAAAAGCATGCTATTTTATGTTCCTTTACTGAATCGACTGACTTGACTCATTGCCTGCATTGTCGATTTATTTGAACTTTGTCAAGACTTTGGAATTGACGATTTAGAAAAACGGTGTACAAAAATTCTATTTTAACGCCTTTTTACCTTGACACTGGCAATATTTAACACTGGAGAACTATTTTTTGATTGACATTTTTGGGATTCACAATCAGAGATAGTAGCTGTCGATATAAGCTCATTTCAGACTACGCATACTATTTTGCTCTATAGTATAGCAAAGAAGGACCTAATGCTATACTATATAGCATGGCGTACACATTACCCGATATTATTGCAAGCATTTATAGTATATACTTATATAGCAAGCTCAGTATGGCTGTGTCGCTTGTTTCGTTTACTGGACGCCTGGGGGTGAAAGAGGAGGAAGAGGCCGGCGCGCGATATAGCACAGCATGAACTCAGCGTATCGCACCATTTTATAGCGTATAGTAAGCCAATAATATATAGTACAGTATAGTGTGAACGTGTCCATAACAATGTATGATGCGCGATATTGTTGCATATTGCACATAGCAGAGCTAGGTATACACTATAAGCTATTATATTATAGCGTAGTCTGAAAGCCGCTTTACTGACGCGTGACGTCCATAAAAATGAAGTCAATAAACAATGTTGAATTTACTTATTGAGATTTATTCTGTAGTCACCAAACGTAGTGTAAATCACAGAGTAAAATTAAAGAAAAAATTAAACTGACTTCCAAAGTAAAATTGCACAAAAATTATGAAATAAATCTCATTTTCTAAATAATTCCCGTTTTAAATTCGGCTAGAATTTTAACTATTTCTCTACTCAAACTTCATAATTTTGAAGTTGGTACCAGCCAACTTAAATGTGAGTTATAAAATAATGTTTTAACAGGATATTGTGTGTACTTTTCCCTTTTTAGTCATATTTATTATATTTTTAATAACACATTTTAAGAAAGTTTAAAAGAAGCGTTCGAATGTCTAATTGAAGCGTATTCAATTAGACATTCGAACGCTTCTTTTTCAAGCGCCAAGCTTTCATTATGTATTATATAAGATAATGATGATGATTACTGTATGTTACATAATGGCATATGCTTGCAGTTCTTAAAACAACGCCGAAATTCCCAAACGTGGATCTTTAAAGACTTAGGAGTTCTGTTCAGTGCTTTTGGATCCAGGGTACACTCATAGCACAAAATTTTACTTTTTGGTAGCATATGCTTGATTTACTTCACAAAAGTCAAATCCCTTTAGATGTCCCTATAAATTTTGAGTTTCCTCGATTCCTCATGGATACCATCATCGGGTCTCCACTTTGGTGACTAAAGGATCAATTTCGAATTATAACCTTTACAACAACAAAAGAATTTTCCAAATGGGTCCACAAACGGCAAAGAGTAATACTCAAGGATATGTATCGATGTAAAATACTATGGAAAAGCACCTATTATCATCATAATGTGATGATGTAGGGTGTGATGGTGGTGATAATGATGATGATTATTGTAAGTAGTATGATGGCATATGCTTGAAGTTCTATAAACAACGCCGGAATCCACAAACATGTATATATAAGGAGACAGGAGTTCTGTTCAGTACTTTTTGATCCAGGGTATACCTTGATGCAAAATCTTACTTTTTGGTAGCATATGCTTGGGTATCTTCAGAAAAAGTCGAAACCACTATATGTGTTCATATAAATTTCGAGGAGTTCCCTCGATTCCACATGGATTCCATCATCAGGTCACCACCATGGTATCAAAAGAACCAAATTGGGCTATACCCTATACAGCAAAAAAATAATTTTGAAAATCGGTCCACGGCGGAGTAATCGTTGAACATATAAAAATAAATGTATATATATATATATATATATATATATATATATATATATATATATATATATATATATATATATATATATATATATATATATATATATATATATATATATATATATATATACAGCCGAACGTATAACCACCTCCTTTTTTGGAAGTCGGTTAAATATATACTTACCCTCTTACTAATAAAAACATTGCACAATGGATAAGTTATACAATGTTTTGTCCTTGACTGATACATTAGAAAAATCGCTTGACAGACAAGGACAAAACATTGTATGACTTATCCATTGTGTAAATATTTTTATTAGTAAGGGGGTTACGGTGTAGACTACATTTTTGGTTGACATGCCCCGCGCAGTGTTTTCGAGTCCCGAGAACTGTATAGGACAAGTCGCATTGGTCCCAATGAGGTACACACACTGAAGACTTTTTAACACTTAGGGCCTGTCCTTACGATAGTAAGATATAAGTATTACTCCTCCATGCCAAAAGTGTTGTAGGTGAGTCCGCTTTAGTATCGTTGGTACAATACTAACATAATTCGAATTCGCCATACACCTGACCTGTTGATCAATTGGCTGTCGAACAAAGACTATGGGATAATGGTCACGTAGATGTACGCAAACAATAGGTAGAGATGCGACATGATAAGTCATGCGGTCTATTTTGCCAAATACCGAATAAGTGGTAGGTACTTGTTCGAAATCGCGCAAGTAATTTTTTTTTGTGCCTTTATACTTTCTTGAAAATGAGTATTTCTTAAAAGTAAGTAATTCGTAAATAAGTAGGTACCTATAATAGAACGCTGCTCTCAAGTCACTGAACCATGCGTACATAATATGTCAAAATGACTTACTTTCATTGGATAATGTGAACACGGCTCTTGCGTCAATATTGGTTAATTTCGACAATCGTACGCATGATTCACTGACTTTTTATCGCGAACTGAACCCCAATTCTCGTAATTAACTTACACTTTCATATTACTTTTATTGCAGCATTAAAGGATCGTATTATTGAAGGATTTAAATAGCAGAATCGACGTTCAGGCTATAATTACTTTATTAATTTTATATAATCATATTTTATAGAGCAAATAGCTAACACAACCCAATGTTGTAGAGTTTTAGAGTCTACTCTGCGGCCCGTTTCAATAACCTATCTAATATCTATTTATATCTATTTGTTAAAGAAATCGCCATTCAATCATTTGACGGTTTTTTGCGATACAAGTTTGATGCTTCTAACAAATATTTATTGTCAGATAGGTTATTGAAACGGGCCATAAATAATTAAAATGTGCGTTTTTTGTCAACGGGTTTTCGGTTGGATCGCCTACCGAATGAAAGACCGAATATATTAGCTACATCACTAGTACTGGGTGCATAGTCCTATTGACGCGGTGCGATCGGCATGCTAATCGTGTAGGTATACTCGACGATCACGAAATATCTTACAAATACATTTTGTTTAGGATACAGCAAAATTCGGTTCAAAATTCGAGCTTGGTTGAAAGTAACGCGTGTGAAATACTAATACAACTTCTTCTCTCGTGAACTTTACTGATTGGTTGACGGCCGGTTTCAGTAACCTATCTATCAATAACTATTTGTTAAAAACGTCGTCATTCAATCATTTGCCGGTTTTTTTGATACAAATGTCACTTTTTTAACAAATAGTTTTTTGATAGACTAGCTGTCCCGACACACGTTCTGTGTCGCACATATAAATATAGTGTTAATATTTTCCCAGAAATTTTTCCAATATTTCTCACTGTATAATTTCAAGACCAAAATTAACCAAATCGGCCCAGCCGGTCTCAAGTTTTAGCGAGACATGGCAATTGCAATCCATTTTTATTGTATATAAGATAAGACTTTCCATTACTTTGTAATTATCCATATCAAATCACACATTTTATAAACTTTATGTTACATCCCACGGGAAATCGTAAAGTAATATCATAAAGTAACCACGGGAAAAGTATCCTATGTCCGCCTCCTAGTTCTAAGTTCTAAGCTCCCTACCAATTTTCAGGCAAATCGGTTCAGCCGTTCTTGAGTTATAAATAGTGTAACTAACACTACTTTCTTTTATATATATAGATAGGTTATTGAAACGGGCCGTAAATTAGCCAAGCTTAGTTAAGTCAACAATGACCTAAAGTGACATATTATCTATGACGACATATATAAAATGCTACGATATTTTCGATTCAAAATTACGACTTTCAATGTTTGAAATTACCGTAGATCATTCTAAATTTAAACTTCATTGGAATTCAAGCTCGCTCTTTGACATAATGTCATAAATCGAGGTTAAGTGTGTTATATCATTTGGGCTGGGCGCAACTTTGGAGTTTGGACCGCAGTAACTAGTAGAGCCAAAACGTGGTCAAAGCCAACTTTACTACATTCCGCTTCTTTGTAATATCGTCGATTAAATATAGCTCAAAATAAAGCTTTTATCAGGCCACCCCTTTGCTAAGTCCGAAAATATTGAAAAATTACACTTTTATATTTAATCGACGATGTTACTATTCTGTCACGATATTATATATTAATACGTGAATTAAAACTTTTTTACAGAAGATATGCGAACGGAGGATTATGAAATTTGGTTAAAGTTAAAGTTTACATGGAGGAGGCGCTCATCCTCTTGCGTGTAAACTTTCAGTCCAGCTCTATAGTCGAACAATTTTTTTTTTATAATGATGCTACAATATATTAAGTTAATAAAATAACGTTACGCACACTACCACAGACTAATTACTCACACTATCATGCGTATCATACAATTTTGTCATACGTTGACGTTTGTCAAAATGTCTTTTACATCCAATAGACGAAATGTACTTTTTTATATTTAAGCTGAAAAGAACTCCTTATAAAGATCAAACCTAACAATTCAATGAATTATGATCGAAATCAGACCACAAGACGACCACTATACACTAGTTATAAGAAAAGCATGCAATTTTAAGTGGAAAACATAATTTTCATACTCTATAAATTATGGTCCGTTAATGATGTCGATAAAATCTCAAACAAACCTGTCAAGTATCAACTTTAATATTGTTGTAAATCTCTCTATTCCATAGTCTCTAGTCATTGAACGTATCAAATTATCAAAAAAACTATTAAACTAGAAAAAAACTAGTGTTGAAAAACTATAGTTTATAGTCATTGATGATTGAACTAGTTCACTAGCTCGTAGCAAGTGAACGTCCTTGCGGTCGGTGAGCTACTTACAGCGATTACCATCTAGATCGTTCAATTAATTTGCCTAAGGTATGTCACAAGTATCTAGGGTATTTAGTGGCACTAACATTAATTATTATTCGTAATGCAATATACTCCTTAATTAAGTCTATCTTATACTTTAATCGAGACGATATTGTATATATATAATCGGTATCGACAGCGGCTACAATTATTACCATGAAATTTAGTATGCAGGGGGTTTTTGGGGCGAAAAAATCGATCTAGCTAGGTCTTATTCCTTAGAAACGGCGCATTTTTAAGAAATATATGTAAAAACATATATTGCACGAAATAAAAAATTATTTCATGGTGCAACAATATATCAATAATTTCGACTCTCTTACGTCAGTCTGATTGGCTGCTTGGTATGCTACTAGGATACTATACTACGTACAATTTTTGCATTTTTTGGAAATTCGGAATGTGGTGGGTTCGAATCCCGGTACGATAAATCTTTTTGGGACTCTTATTATATCTTTTATATTTTTTAAATTATTTTATCGTTCTTCGACTTCGGCTACGCACGGACGGATATTAAAAAAAACTCTCTTAAGTGACACTTGAATTGGTAGCATTATAATGAATTGATGTCTATTTGTGTACAAAAATATTAAATTGGATCTGGGTAGAGAATACGTTTATTAATTATTTTCTTTTACTATTTGGATTTTGGCCCCAAAAATACTGAATGATTGTATGTCGCAATTTCAGTCTGCCGTTGACTATGTTCCATACAATTTAGCTGTCCATAATAGAGAGATGAGATCATGGAGACTAGAGTAAAGGAGTGCCTTCTCCATCTGAAAAGATGTCCGTAAAAACGTTTATTGCAAAATTTTAACGGAGATCATCTCCGGTTACATTTATAAAAATATTAAATATTAAGGTAATTAGAATTTTCATAATTTACCTAAGTACTACTTAAGGGAAGACTGCGTGAGCACTAACTCAGCTTAACCTAATAATTAACCTAATAATTAAGTTAATAATGTTTTTATTATACTATTATAAATTATTGTATATTAGTATATTGTAATATTTTTTATGTATGTATTTGTATAATATTTAAGAACTTAATCTGTTTTCTTATTGTTAATAATTGTACGCACCAGATACTGTTAATTTTATTTATGTTCTCCTGTATCGGGTCTACTGGAAGGAATTCCAATTTCGGAATAAGTAGTACCTTTGTACTAAATTGTATCCTAGTTTTAAGATTTTATTATTTATTATTGTGTGTATATCAATAATTATCAAATAAACAAATAACTACATTAAATTGAACACACTTCACTCCATCTCTAATCGCTAACATTATATCGCACACCCTTCAGACTCTAGTATAGCCACAGAATACGTGATATATATATATTTTTTTTATTAAATAAGGGGGCAAACGAGCAAACGGGTCACCTGATGGTAAGCAACTACCGTCGCCCATGGACACTCGCAACATCAGAAGAGCTGCAGGTGCGTTGCCGGACTAAACAAGTAATCAAATCAAATCATATTTATTTCAGGCACAACACACCCATAAAACTACATATTGTATAAGTAATAAAAAGTAAAAGTAATAAAAACAACAAAAGATCATTATAAAAATATAACATTCAGACAAAATTTAAAACTTCAGATTGAAAAAAATTAAAAAAATATATATAGTCAGCTATTATACCGTAGACACTTAAGACATTTCAAGTAAAATAAATCAGCCTGTTTTGTTTTTGTCGTGATGTACTGTCAGCCAGCAATAGCGCTATAGTGGCCAGTTTCTAAACTATTATTTAATTCCTTTTGTCGGACACTTTTTAGCCTTTCTACCTTAGAGTACTCCTTTACTATATTCTCCATGGATGAGATGAAGCTGCTAGATAACTGAAATGATGAATTGAATATTATGTTATGGTGAACCTTGGTCTAGTTGCGAACAATGCAGTCCGGTGCAGCCATAATAGTCGGCCTTGACGTCCAGTGCATCAGTCCTCGTCGGTCATCTTCGGTCCTCATCGGTCGTTGGTCACAATTAGTAATGTGCCGGATCGTTGAATATGTTAATCTGCGGATACGGATCCGAATACAGACATTTGGTGTCAATATCCGCGGTTACGAATACAAATATTTATTTTCTTACACAATCGGTGTCGGAAGGACTCTTTTATAAATATCAGATGTCCTCGTGTATTTACAAAAGTGATGTTATAACTTTCTAGGAATTCAATTATTGAATTTTGTACTATAATTGCTATGGTAATTTACTACGATAAATGTTTGCAATATAAAGAAAAAAACTCTGAATGTAAAGCAGATACAATCAGAAAAAGCCATTGGTATTTACAACCTTATTAACAATAATACCAGGCCATAGAAACCAGGCCAGGTACGCAGGAGTTATTTTATAGTGCCCACGTGTGTGCGTAGTACACAAGAGCACACTCTTTTCCTATAAGTACTCTCGAAACCTAGTGGGACGGATAACCGACACGACTGGCGAGAGATCAGGCCCTACTTTTTACATGGCCATCCTACGCATGGATCATCTTTCTTGTCAGACAATCAGGTGATTGTCCTAACCGAACTTGGAAACAACTTTATTTCACTCGCTTTAACCGTTTAGTGTATCGACTACCGTAAACAGAGGATCATCGAACGCGGTAGCAGCCGTGACCGCGATTGTAACAATTAATATCAGTCGTATGAATCAGAAATCAAAACGCGCCAATACGTTTTATAACAACGAGTATCTCATTGTTTTAGTACAATAGAGCTCACCTTGCCGTGTTTTGCTAATATTTAACGATCCTACTATCAATATCTGTTATCATTTGTTAGATGTCAGATTTGTAAATACTTCGTTTAAATGCATCTTTAAAGATCACAAGCAAAATTATCCTTGAATCAAAACCGTTAATTTTAGTTTCGCAGTTGTATTTTCTTCTAATATAGTTTGTAGCTCTACCAGCATGCGTGACCTTTTGGAGTGTGTTTCATATACGCAAGATATTTCTAAGGAGGGTTCCGTAACCATCAACGCGTAGGTTTTCTTTAAATTAATTCAAAAGTTATTGTCCAATTTCACTCAAAATATTTTGTCTGAAGAGTTTTTAGCATGATCTATCAGCATGGAAACTTACAAGTCATAGAGACTTGTTTGACAAGTCATTGAGACTCTTATGGTTTAGAAATGCCAGGGGGGACCGACTTGTAAACCACTTTGGAGGCCGATTACTCGAAAATGGTTGACTTAGAAGAAAGTCATGTATGAAACCTTGCCATATTTAAAATACCTATTCCTAGATACCCCACACGATCGGGTAGAAGTAAAAAATAATTTTCATCCCCACTTCACATGTATGGTGAGCCACCAATAAAATATAAAAATATTGTTATTTTCTGACGCCAAAACTGAGGTTTATACACGATCTCTAACTATACCAAATTTCATCCATGTATATTCATAATTACAGAAGTAAGAAGGGCGGACAGACATACGGACGGACAGACAGACGGTTGGACAGAGCGAAACTGCATTCCTTATTGGAACTCTAAAAATGACAGATTTACTCCTTTATCAGTCTGTCATTACATCTCTTCTTACATGTGGATTGTAAACACCACTTATTTCTTCAGTGATCTTACTAACGTTGAAATATGTTTATCATTAAAAACTACTAGTTAAAATTAGCTTCTGTGTAATATAGGGCAACGGTGGTTACACAATGAAGCATGAAATTTAGTTGAAAACATCGAGATTTTTGTTCCAAATAAACACATATTAGGTATTACTATGCCTATTAAATTAATTATCGACTGTAATATATAATTATGTATGGAAGCAGTAACTAATAATTATTATGATTGCGAAAAACCGGTCGAAAATCCTATCTTACATACAGTTATTGTTTTGTTAAATACTCTCTTATAAACAGAAATAGAATGCAGATTCAATATCTCCCTAAAATTCAAGAACGGCTGGAATGATTTGGTTAGTTTCAGTCTGTGAATAATTGTGGAAGTTCAGGGAAGATATAAACGGTAAATAATGTCGGAAAAATTACACGGAAAATACTAAAAACGACGATTGAATTTTCTCATACTAACTGTCGCTGTGTTCAATTTGACACTTGACTGTGAAACATTTATAGCTGCGTTCAGTTTACCCGTTTGGTTTATTTCGGAAAAATCTGCTGGCCCCATTAGGTTGGTAAGTGTCGGTGTAGGTGTACTGGACTTATTTATTCATTCCAGTTCATAGTTCAGAACAAACAACGTGTGGGGACTGCTAGTTAGTTAGTAAATATTTTTCAGCCTCAATAACTATATTTGATTGCGCGCACGGTACAACCCGTTATGGGTATTAGGCATGTGGATTGTAGAGTGTGGACTATCTGGCAATCTAATTTTACGTAAAGTACTAAAATCTGTTTATTGCAAACGAGATTGCAGATAAGGTTAGATAAGCAAGATGAGCATACTTTTTTTCGTATTTAGGGTTAAGTTGGTACAGCTTCTACGCCGTGGTCAACTTTACCTAATTTAATTTAATTTTTATTTTGTCAGGATTAATTGAATGACGTAGTTAATTTTCAACTATCATTTATTCGTCGCCTGTTTAAATATAAATATAAATCTATTCAAAACGTTACTAAGTTTTTGTAAGAATCCTTTCCTCTCTAAATATTTTTGGAAGTGAAAAAAAAAACAATTGAATTAAACAAATGAACATCTTACTTTCTTAAAAAAAAACATCTAACCGGCCAGTACAATCGTTTATAAAAAGTTTATTTAAAAATTATGCGCAGATTATGAAGTAAAAGTAGCCGATTATTATAATAAATAACAATATTTTTAATTATAATAATAATTTACTAATATTTACAAACATCATGACAATTTTATACCAATTTCTCTATAATTTGATGATATTAATATTTAGCTGTATTAACCCTTAAGCTTCCACATAAAAAAAAATATAATGGCGTGTCAGGCACACGTGACTGACACCGCGTTCTATGTGTTAAATTTTACTTTGACAAAACATTCGTACGTCGAGATAAATCTGACCAAATATGAGTGTCATGTAATATTTACCATCCTTTTGTACCACATTTCTGCAAATAAAATATTAGATATGCTTATTCTTACCCATGGCCTTCGACCATCTCGCTCCATTTGACAATACGTCTATAATTCTATACTAATATTATAAAAAAGAAAGTGTTTGTTTGTTTTCATTGAATAGGCTCCGAAACTACTGGACCGATTTTGATGAAATTTGGTATAAGGTATATTTCATAACCTTCTCAAATTTTCCTCTAATTTTCTCCTTTCCATCACGTATGATATTCGTTACGTAGGAAAATGGAACAACTTTCCGTATCGTTGGCGTCCCATGAGTAAAATGCGCTCATGAAAAATTCATCAATGATCATTCATAGATCATTAATAGATTATAGTTTTCTTTATTTAATACTTTATTAATGTACATTCGAATACATAGTAGAATTAAATGGAAAATTCAGTTCCTATGTTTGTGAACTGTTTGTGAACCGTTTGTGAACTGTTTGTGAACTGTTTGTGAACTGTTTGTGAACTATATTATTGTTTTTATCCAGTTATTACTTTTATAATGAACATACTTATTATTTACATAGTATATCTAACTATATATACTTTTAACGTAAACATAAAAGCTCATGTTCTTATGAAATAGGGGACAAGTAGACGGATCACCTGATGGAAAGCGATTACCGTCGCCTATGGGTATCCGCAACATGAGAGGAGTTCCAAGTGCGTTGCTGGTCTTTTTAAAAGGAGTACCCTTACTTAATGTTTGAAGGTCGTAGTGGTCCGGAAGTAGTGCTGGCGAGCACTGGCGAAGTCTGGTTCCTTTCATAGGGAAGCCCTAGCCTGTATAATAGGTATGGATTTGAATGAGGGTCTTCAAAAGGTAGGTGGCAAGTGAAGCCAATAGGAATGGAGTTATAGGAACCCCACATCACTGCCGGAAAGAGCTCCTTCGAGTGTTTGTGACCCATTGTAATTTGTAATATTACTAGTTGGCAGTGGCGTGGGGTTCCTATAACTCCATTCCTATCGGCTTCACTTACCATTTACCTTTTGAAGACCCTCATGAAAATCCCTATACAGGCTAGGGCTTCTCTGTGAAGGAGAACCAGCCATCGCCACTGGTAGTTAGATAGTGTAAATGCTGATGAAGCCATGGTACTAGTTGATGCTTTTACAGTATCAGTGTCATCAGCACACCTGAACAAAGGCGCGCTAGGTGTTAGTACTAGCAGTAGGTGTTAGCACCAGTGAAGCGGCACGCACGCCGGAAGCCGGCGCCGCAGGTGGAATACTCAATTGACCAGGGTTAGCACCGCTTTCGATGATAACTATAATAAATTACCCGACTACGTAAATTTATAGCTTTACCCGGGCTATTATTATTCTGTTTGTCGATAGATTTGCAATAATACCGCGGGTCCCTCGTCCATAAAATCGGATCTATAATTAAAGCGTTACGGCGGAACAAACATACATACATACAAATAGACTGCCAAAAGTAATAACCTTCATTTTGACTTCTTTGGCTTCGCCGTAGTCGGGTAAAAGTTAGTTTTGGGTAAATACAATTACCCTAATGTCTCACTGTCTTAACACTATATTTTGGTCCCATTCATACCCACACTACTATAGCGTGTCAGTTTTCTACGCCGATACATTCATTTGCGGTGGGTAATGTTTTCTATATGGATTTATTTCTATTTGTTATCTAAAAAGTCTTTATGGATAAGTTAGAAATTGTCGTCTTTTATT
Source organism: Phengaris alcon alcon (assembly GCA_037179445.1). NCBI lineage: Eukaryota > Metazoa > Arthropoda > Insecta > Lepidoptera > Lycaenidae > Phengaris > Phengaris alcon. The sequence goes on along the minus strand of JAYRCH010000646.1, from coordinate 2,987,567 downwards.
TACTTAATAATATTAACTAACCTGAGACGCGTATTTCCTGCCTCGAAGCGGCTAGAAAAAGCAAAGAGATTTCACTGAATTGATAATTTAAATCTTGATTCGCCGCGTCCTGAATTCTGAAAGCATTTTAATCGCGTAACATGTGTAATAATTAAAAAAAAAAACTACAACGTGGCTACGTAAATTAAATAGCCTTTGTCACCCGGCTATGACGAATCTATTGACACCGCATTTATTAAAATTGGATCAGTAGTTTCGGCTCTACGGTGGAACAAACAAACATACGTAGACTGCCAAAATCATTGGGTACCCTTCCTTTTGGCTTCGCCGTAGTCGGGTTTACCCGAGATGGCACATTATAGAAAAAGATGCCAGGTTGATGAGGACTGTTGTCAATGAATACATAAATAATATCGTCAAATCCTTATATATCATAAAATATTATCCCTGTGGAATATTAAGTAGTGGATTGTTCTATTTGACTATCGTGCTAACAAATTTTAATTGACGTATTGTTTGATCTATTAATGGTACTAGTGTTTTGTTTACAATAACTATGTTAAATTATAATTCGACTAAAACAAAGCTCTAGGTTAGGTACAATGTATGTCAGGTACACTGTAAGTTTTAAGTTTTTCTTCATTAATAACTGACTTCCAAGAGGTTACCAATTCGTCAGATTTTTTATGTGTGATTTAATAAAAAATACTCATACACATTACTTAGATACTGCTAAAGACCTAGTAATGTTAAGTAACGAAACTGTACAGCCCTGCAGATACATTGCCAAATGCAAATGGTAATCCGTTCAGTTAACTAATTGTGTGGCTAACTTCGCCAGTTACTGTTCGGGAATCAATACAAACAAGTCGCAAAAATATATTAAAAATAATTTTTTTATTCGCCAAACCTGAAACCTTTTTTTTATTGTAATGAAGTGTAAAGTGAAAAGTGTGCTCATTTAATTTTATGTATTCGAATGGTAACAGTCTTTAAGTTGAGCGACCATGGCGCCATCAAGCGGCGGCCGCGAGTACTATTACAGTACACGGCTAGTTCTCCGACGTTTAAGAGGTTCAGCTACTCGGTAAGAGATGGCGATGGCTTATCCCAAAAAAAGTTATATTTTTTAAATTTTCTACATCGTGTTGGAGTTGATCATTTGCTATAGTAAAATATAGTAATTATACATAAATTAAGTAATCTATATTACCAAGTGCGAGTGGGAGTCGTGCACGAAAGGTTCCGTACAAAACGCCAAAAAATCTCGTTTGTGGTATTGGAGCCCTTAAATATTTATTTTATTCTGATTTAAGTATTAACTTTTATAGCGCGAGCGGCCACAAAACTACATCGTCTGTGAAAATTTTAACTGTCTCTAGGAGATACAGTCTGGTGACAGACGGATGGACAGACGGACAGACAGACAGACAGCCAAGTCTCAGTAATAGGGTGCCGTTTGTACAATAAAAACTGGCATTTTTGGATAACAAAATGAGATTTGTACTAATAACGTCTTTAATATTATTATGAAAAACCTCTAACACTACATCGTACACTTATGACTACATTAGATATTAATATAAATATCTTATGAGTTAATAGGATGATACTTAATGATACGATGATACTGATGATGCACAAAGCCTACGTCTAGGTATAAAGATAAATAGTAATATTTATCTATCTATCTATAATTTTGCTTACCTGTAATCACTGTAGCAGCGTAAACCTGCAAATAAAAATATTGTCAAGCAATAAAATTAAGTTTGTAATTTAAAAAAAAAACAAATTTTTGTTCCAGGCTGAACCAGGCGAGACAATAGCGACTACCAAAGAAGGTAAATAATTTTTAATTTCGTACAAGGATTTTTGTATTACAATATCTCTGGAACATAATATAAAGTTATTGATTGTACTGTAGGTTCTTGGTGGAAAAAAATAATGTTTGACAGTTACAATACACAAAACTTCTTTCACTTTTTCCACTTTAATAATTGTTAAAAATATTTATTAAAGTGGAAAGTGGAAAAAATGCAAGAAGTTCTGGATATTATTAATGTGTACCTATATCTGGAACATCATGGTACCAAAATACAAATCAAGTCTTTCCAGCAAGTCAGTCTAGTTTCAATTAGTGAAGAAGTCAATAAACTTAGAGAAAAACAAACAAAACATTGCATTTAAATTAGTTGAACCAGTCTATAATAATAATTTATTGGTCCAACGCTGGTTTTGAATAAATTAACAAGTGACTTTTCCAACGTATCAGACAAAGATGGAAACATTGCTAATCAGTTGTGTAAGTATTTTTATATAATATATTTTATATAGGACAAGAATGTATGTATGTATTTTAAATTGATTTGATTTGAAAATAATGTAACTTGGTACGCTAACCTAACCTAACCTAACCTATCTGGGAGACTGACGCGTATAAAAAATTTATCACAAAAATATTCGTATGATCGCGATTCGACCCCGAGACATCAATTTGCCAACAACTCTAAAAGTCCGGGGCAAACCAAGTCGCCAACCAGATTTGACGATGAGAAGTCAAAATGATTCAAATATTATTACGCGTCGAAAAAAAACGAGCGAGCCAGAGCGAGAGGAAAGATGTTACACATGAAAAAAACATTACATAACTTAAAAATGCGTTGTTTCTCAGGGATAACACCTACCTGGATCGATTTTTCGGACCCAAAACTATCCGCATACAAAAATTTTATGGAAATACTTGCAACCGTTTTCGAGATTCCGATTGTATATATAGGTACACAAGATTTGCTCGTTTAAAGTATAAGATTGTTGCTTCTGAAAATTGTTAGGGATGCATGAGGGGTTTTTTGCGACCTTTATAAAGCATTTGATTGTGTAGACCATGCTACACTAGTCAGAAAATTACACCACTATAGGGACTCAGCTCTTAATATTTTGAGTTCTTATGTTAACAAAAGGAAAAAAAAGGAAAAAAGAGGTTAATAGTAAAAGGTCCACTGGTATTAATTGTGGGACACTGGAGTTAAGTGTCCCACAGGGATCTATTTTAGGTCCATTTCTTTTTCTCATCTACATAAATGATTTGCCTTATCTAGTTCAAGATAGGCATGATATAGTACTTTTTGCCGATGACTCTTCACTAATATTTAATGTGAAGTGATAACAATTAAATTACGACGAGGTAAACAGTGCTCTATCAAATATAGTAAACTGGTTTAGTGTTAATAATGCACTTTTAAATGCAAATAAAACAAAATGTTGCAAAATGCAGGCAGAAAATTAGAGAAATTTCAGATTCTACTTTCATAGTAGAATGTCTCATGGTATACTTTTATGGGGAAATGCTGCCGATATAAATTCAATATTCGTGCTGCAGAAGCGAGCCATTCATGCTATTAATAAAATGTCCCCTTTTGAATCTCTGAGAGAAAAGTTTAAAAAAATAGGTGTACTGACCGTTGCTTCTCAGTATATTATATATTGGATAATTTATTACACGTTAGAAAAAACTTAAGCGATTTCAAGAAGAAAAGTGACAATCATTGTATAAATACTAGAAATAAGCATAAGCAAGATGTAGCAGTGATAAGTCTTAGCAAAGTAAGTAAATCTTTTAACGGCCTATACAATAGGATCCCAGAAAACGTTAAAAAACCTGTCTAATAATAAATTAAAAAAAGTTGTTAACGATTGTACACCTTGAGAATAAGATGTAGCGGTGCATTTTTCACGGCTTTATGTGCTTGTGTACTTTTGTTATATTTAACATAGATTTAAGTTTACAATGTAAAATAGATTATTTATTTTAAAAGAACAATTTGCCATCGTTTTGCTAAAAGATGGCCCAGTGCGACTTTCTTACGCCGGTTCTTCCCTGCATGTTAGGGTTGAACCGGTGGTAGCTTTTTATGTTGACTTACCGAAAAAAAGCTTGTTAAGTTTCATCTGGATTTTTTTTTTCATTTCATTACTGATATTAGAACTGAATAGCAGGAAAAATCCGGCTACGCTCGAACTCGATGCTACATGTGTGTGCTCAGTGCTGTGAAGAAGCTAACTACAATTTGTATGGCATCGAAACAAAGCCCCTAGTGGCAAACAATGGTAACTAATTTGCTGTCATACAAATTGTAGTTGGTTTCTTCACGGCGAGTAGTGACAAAAACTGCACTCAGCACACTGATGGTGATGAACAAATGCTTATAAAATATCCTCGTGTTTCAGAGGAATGGGTGACGAAGAAGACGAGCGAAGTTACCACAACACGCCAGATTGCTACTCGGGTCAAGCGCGAGCTGCTTCTAGAAGATGGTCGGATACTTAGCGACTCGGGGCCGAAGATCTCCACATCTGTCAACGAGGATACACATACAACGAACTTGCTGCAAACTGAGGTAGGTACTAGGCACCTCTACCGGGTTTGAAATTTTCTATATCAATATTATAAAGAGGAAAGATTTGTTTGTTTGTATGTTTAAGTTTGTTTGCATTGATGAGGCTCCGAAACTACGGCTATGAAATTTGTCACAGATATAGACCACGGAGAGGCACATAGGCTACTTTTTATCGCGGCAAAATATATGGTTCCTACAGGGTTTCCTTTTGCGCACACGAAGCCGCGGGAAACTAATAGTAATTAATAACCGCTTCCTTTTTAGAAGTCTATGCAATGTCCTATTACTATTATAAAGTGAAAGTTTGTAAGATGGATATCCATCCGCCCAACCATCCATCCGTATGGGTGGACGTTTGTGACTCTTTTACGTGAAAACTACTGCACGAATTTTGATGTTGTTATTGTTTAGGCTCTGGATAAAACATAGGCCACATTTATGCCAGAAAAAGTACAGTGTTCCCGTGGGATATATTCCCGTGGTTCATAATATATTATATATTATTTCCCGTGGCAAAAGCTATTAAGACATATATGCAGCTGAAATATGTAGGCACGGATGTTGTAACACGCCGCCCTTCCTTCCTCCGAAATCCTTCTTTTCCGTCTTTTATTGGTCAATGAACTCGAACGTCACAATTAAATACACTTTGCTTAGTGTAAATTGAACATACAATATTTTTATAATTTTACAGCATCGAATACCTGAAAATCAAAAAGAGAATGAGAAGACAGTCGCCGGAGAGATAGCAGACGCACCTGATGGTAATTACTTCATAATAATTATTTACATTGTCCACAAACGCACTTGTAAATTCTCTGGTGTTGCGGTGACGGACCATGCGATAAGGCGATTCGTCGCCTTAGTATCCGACCTTATTATTATAATTGTTTTATGGAGTAGATCTGAAAACGAGTAGAAGGATCGCATGATGAGTGATGGTATCGCCGACAACGAACACCCAAGTACTTACCTACCAGTGTCTTGATCTACTAATTACTATACTATTAATCTGCTACAATTGATCCTCAAAATCCGTAAACAATTTTAATTACGGAACCTTAAGTTTCACGCACTACTCGACGTACTCAGTTACACAATTTATCGCAATTACACAGCTGGATTAATAAAAATGTAATTTAACATAATATGGATATTTGATATTGGTGTTTAGCAACTTTTGTTTAGTTATAAATATTCAATGACTCCTTGAAAACTTTCTTTATGGTAATATTGTGCGAGGTCCGTTCAACGCGGAGCTTTTTTTTTAAAATATGAATTGCAAATTTCAATAAGTAGGTAAAATACGATGTAAAACAGTACCTAGACATAGAGCCTACATAAAAAAACGAGCGAGCCTTACAGTAGTCGCATATGACGTGTAAACATTTTATGAAAATATTTCAAAAAAACACAATGCTTAGTACGATTTTCTAATATTATGATTAAAAATACACATATATATATATATATATATATATATATATATATATATATATATATATATATATATATATATACAGCCGAACGTGTAACCGCATCCTTTTTTTGAAAGTCGGTTAAAATACGGAAAGTTTTTCACTAAGCAGTGACAGCTTGTGAAAATTTAAAACAGCTAAATACTTGAAATATTTTATTCGAATCTGACGGCCAAATCTACCACTGAGTGCTCATTCGTCAAATCAAAAAGCACGCGCTTCCGCAACATCCTGTTACACACTTCCGTCCCGTATCACGAAATCACTCCCACAAATTGCAAGAAAGCGAGAGGAAAGATCAAAAATCGTACATTATCATACAATTATTATAAATCATTAACATGAAAGCTATATTGCGTATACAATCTGTCTGTTCAAAGTTTGTAAATATTATGTTTTTGGAGGTTAGGAAATATACTCACATTTTCAGAAACTTTTCACATGAATTATACATAATTTAATGTTATATACTTATTACAGTAAAACTAATTTCAATGGCAATGACATACGATGTATGAAAAACCACTATTCCCTAAAGCCATTAAGAACTTGGTCGTATCGTAGGTATATTAATTAGTAAGACCACAATACTATAATTATTCTATTCGCATTCTCGTATTTTCAGCATTAGACGCATCAATAGATGGTGTGATAGCTCCAGTGGATGCTAAGGTGCTGGTGTCATCGAGGGTGGTCGCCAACCCGGACGGCAAAGTAAGAGAAAAGAAAGATAGAAAAGTGCTCACCAGAAACGTCACAGACAGAGTGAAAGAGACGGAGGAGAGAATACACAGAGGCGACACTACCCATGACGTAAGTAGAACATTCTGTATTAGAAATATTAGCGACGAAAACAATCATTATATTTATAATATAATGTATTTTCTAATGTAGGTATTGATTTACTACGAATTCTTAGCTTACAAGTGGTAGAGACTCGAAAACAAAAAAGTAACCACTGTAACTCAGGGTTAAGAGAAAACAGGTATACGGGACATTTGGACATTATGGGAGACTTGGTACACTCAATTGACAGATATTGTATGGGCAGTTGTACAGTGGCTAGGTCGGTGGCATGCGATACCAGAAAACCTAATCAAGTGAGTAGAGCCGTCGGATTTGACACTTTTTAAATGGTGGATGGCAAATGATTTTTGTTTAAATCAACATTTATTCTACTGCCTAGCTATCACGGTCTGGTGATACACAGACAGATAGACATACAGCGGAACCTTAAAATAGTAATTTTAAGGTTCCGCTTGTCTTATTACAAGGAATAAATGAAGATAAACTTCATTTATTCCTTGTAATAAGACGAATAAGAAGACGAAGAAGATTTTTTTTTTTAATCTATAGAAATTGAGTAGGGGGAGCAAGTGCCCTCGTCATAGGACACTTTTATACAATTCCCTGTCTTCAGTTTTATTTTAGTTGCTAAATTAGTATTTTTTCACTGATATTCTGTTGGTTGTCACATATTCTTGTAGCTAGATAAATTCCACGTACCTATTCCAGTGCCAAATTTTTTTTCAAATAGGATCTAAATGAAGGAAGATTGGCTTAAAAGAAGGGGGATCACGTGCCCTCAGTTTTCCTTACAAATGCAGTGTAATCATATTTTAGTCTGTGGACTATGGTCATGAAAACATTAGAGAATTTAAAATTTAATTAATCATCTTTATTCTTTCATCGAAATTACATTACATAATTTTATAATACACCACAACATTACATAAAGTACAACTAAAATCTTAATGTGTTTCGGGAATCCCACCTTTTCATTTATTGTCCGTCATTTTAATAGAAAAAACATTGATTTCCAAGAGACATTAATTCTTAATGTCTCTCGGAAATCAATGTTTAATAAATGAAAAGTTATACCGTACTTTTATTCAAGTGTCAACTCACTTTCCAAAATAAAAAATGCAACAGCTCTTAGTATCTAGTGATACAACGAAGGATACTGTCAATCATCGATATTATAGAAAAAATGCAATATAGCTCTTAGCACTGAGATCGTCGAAGGACATTGTCAGTACAGGGCGATACAGCTAATGGAGGCTTCGGAATGGCCCGCGATAAATACTTCACTATTCGCGTTCACTTTTTGTACACCGGTTATGTTTAATGGGCTATCGGACATATTTATTGCTTGTCATCATCATCTTGATGCATCATTATTACAATATTTACTTATGATGTCTTCAGTCTTCATCTGGTTCAGGCGGTCAATGGTCATATTGTGACAACTGACTTGACGTCATTGTCAAAAAGATGATATGTGCTAAGGCTGGGACGAAATTATCTGGAATTTGGCGGGCCCGGGAAAATTCAGGGCACTGAAAATAGAACTCTACAGTAATACAATAGAGTTGAAAATCGAAGTGTTGAGTGTCGAGCTCATAGAATTTTCAACAATAAAACAAAAGTGTCTCCAGTTAACTGTCCCCACTTTTGAGATTTTTGGGGCCATTTTGGCATTTGAAGTACGGTGAAAACAAGATGGCTAATATTCCAAGTATGGTGAAAACCAAGATATCGTCACTTTTTCTCGAATGAAGATATGTTCTGTCTAAAGTACATACGTCATAGCCTATCTTGAGTTTTGAAATCTTTGGTCGAGCTGTCATATATGTTGACATTTGATTCGACACTCATGTGTTCAATTTTCAGCTCTATTGAATTCGTTTTCAGTTCTATTTTCAATACTCTGAATTTTCCCGGGCCCGCCGGATTCCAGATCATAATATTGTGGTTCCAGCCTAAGGATCCATGTTTTTCTGTATACCTACATTCTTCTGGTTTTACTGTACATCTACTTCATATTGTTGAAAGTACCTAATTGCATACTCTCATATACTCCATAAAAAGTGCCCAACAAAAATCGGTTTGGCACCAATTTTTGACCCAAAAATCACAAAGAGATCGCTATCTAACCGATTTCATTTTCGGATATCGCATCTGTGCTAACTTCTAAGATCACAAACAATGAAACGATAAATTAAAACTATTGCATAGTTATTACGAATACGTATTCAACATTTTTACTCAACAATCCTAATGAATGCAACACTAAATGTCTAGTACTAGGAAAAAAAGGAGTCATAGGTTAACCTTTATTTTGAAAATCAAACATTGAAGTAGTTTTTTATTCACGTCCAAATACACTATTCTTTCCATTGGAACTCCACTTCCACTCGTACATTTTCGACAAATTATTCGAAAAATTAATGATTAAGTAGTTTAGGCGAAAAAGAATAACGTACATACAAGGTCCATTCGTATCCACATACATTTATTACGAGAATATCTTGCTAAAAGGCGTTTATTAAATGATAAGTTGAACGTAGAGGCATTTAATCAAGCGTGCGTGAGTGCCTTCTCTATCTGGAGGTCATCTGAGCTTTTTGAAGGTAGCGATAAGGGTGTGTGCATACCGACGTAACGATGCTATCGTAAGGGTGTGTGCATACTTACCGAAAGATGCTATCGCTATGTTATGACGTGACTATAATAATTGAAGCTGGAAGTTATGTTTTATAAGATAAAATATCGTGGTATGTTTGAACTCTTAGTGGAACGGCAACAATATCATTCTACTAAAAGTTCAAACATTTAAGACTAGTTTTGTGTGTACATCAAAGAAATGTGGCATAAAACAGCAAACCTAAATCAGTTTTATTAAAAACCAATTATTTAGCTATCGGAGATAGCTAAATAATAGAATTTTTTGCCTCTTCTTATTTTACTTACTCCAATTCTTATTTTATTTTACTTATTTTACTTCTTATTTTACTTATTTAACTTACTCCAATTATCATGTAACTAGAGTTACTTTTTAAGGATTCCGTACCCAAAGAATAAAAGCGGGAGTATTACAGATACTTGGTTGTCTGTCTTAATGTCCGCCCGTCTATCACCAGACTGTATCTACTTAACCATGATAGCTAGAGTTATAACTTTCACAGATGATGTATTTCTGTTGTTTCGCTATAACAACAAAGAATGAAAACAGAATAAAATAAATGTTTAAGGGGGGCTTCCACAACAACGTGTTTTTTTTTGTTGCCGTTTTGTACGGAACCCTTCGTGCGCGAGTCTGACTCGCACTTTTCCGGTTTCATTGAATACTGTAAGACCAATTGCTTAAGTAGGTACTTTAAAATACTACCGTGTTCTTGCAGTTTTCAAGCATAAAGTATTTAAGTAGTTATTAAAACAATTCTTAAGAGCATTACTCGTACATCAATATTTGCGTCAAAATGCAATTTCTCAGTAAAGGAGCGACAAACATCAGATAAGAGTAAGTGCATCGGGATTAAAGAATATAACTGTCGATGTATGGTTGAGGACACCCGCGGTGTGTCAGTACTCGACCTTATATCTATGGAATAGGGTTCAACTAATGTTGCCGGTGACTGTGCGATTATGAACGCGTTCGCGGGTGAGTAACATAACAATAAATATCTGTTTTAAATCTAAAAATGCCTCTGAAATTATAGGTGACTGGCGCCCGCGATTCGCCTCTTGTTTTTCTGGTAAAAAAAATAACTTTGCCGCTACCAAGGGCTCACACTATTCAAGGTAGTGACCGAAAAGGGAAAAAATCTTAACTAGGCAGTGATTTACATCAAATATTAGCCTGTTTATTTCCGCATATGTCTTTACTAATATTATAATAAAGATAAAATATGATATGATTGTTTGTTTGCATTGATGAAACTACTCTGAAACTACTGGACTCTGGATGAATATTGGCACAAATGTAGAGTTGGCCCACCTAGGCTATTTTTTATCATGAAAAAGTGTACGGTTCCCGCGCGTTTTTCTTTTGCGCACACGAAGCCGCTGGCAACATCTAGTGCCCATTTCATTAAAGGCTTGCTATAAATTATTTATCGCATTAAAAAGTGTAAAAAATATGAAATTTTTAACCGACTTCAAAAAAGTTGGGGGTTATCAATTCGACTTTATTTTATGTTTGTTACCTGTGAACTTTCGACAGGGTGAACCGATTTTGATGATTATTTTTTTATTTGAAAGCTCGTACTTCCCGCCCCATTTCAATTTGCTCCAGTTCTGACCTCCAGGTCAAAACTTGTCAGAACTTTGATTAAATTTAGTTTGGAAGTTGGTTTTAATTTTTTGATTAAATGTAATATATTAATAGAAATAGGGGTCGATACACACGTACCACAATCATACCACTCCAACGTGACTAAATGTGGTCAAGCTGCGGCTTCTTGTTGTTGCGTTGTGGGCCCGACAAAATGTCTACGTTTGTTATGCATACCGTTATAAATACTCGGTGCTGCTGGTGGTTGCGTTGTGGTTGCGTTGTGGTTGCGATGTGGTTGCGATGTTGTTGCGATGTGGTTGCAAAGTGGTCGGTATCACACATGTGGTTGTGGTCGTGATGTGTTTGTGGTATGTGTGGGAAGACGCTTAAACTAAATAGTGTCCAAACGTTAGTTGTACAAAGAAATTGTCATATAACTAATATATAATTTATAACGTGTTTAAAATTTATCGCTTTTCAATTGATTGTGTTATATAATATTTACTCTTACATAAAATGAATAAAAATTTAATATTCGTATGCTAAATAAGTATTTTATTGGTGCAAGTTTGTAGGAAAGTGAAAGTTTCGTAATTTAGTTTGAGAATTGCAAATGTCCTGTATTATAATTAGTTTTTTAGAAAGGACGTTACATATTTGACATTTATAATTGTAGCGGGCTACGACCTCTTGATTTGTATGCCCTTCTTGCGCTTGAGTGGCGATGATAATAATACAGCAATAATAAGTATTACATATGAGATATGTCTAACGCAATTACGTCTACAGTCTACACTGAGAGTAGCCTTTTACTTATCTAAAATAAACCTAACTAAATAGGCTTTACTTGTGACATCTGTCAATATGACATTGACAATTACATCTCTTAAACTTGCTGTTATCATTATGCAACAGTAATGATCAATATATAAAAATATTATCAAGAATTTATATATGGTCGCTCACAATCAATTACGAATATTTTTACGAACGCGAACCGGTGGTAGGGGTTCGGGAATAAATGGAGCAGCTATTCTGTATTCAGTACATAAATCGATAGGGATTTCGAAATTATAATTTGCACAGAGATGGGTTGCCTCGAGCGCTTCGCCCGCGGCTTTAAAAAGACGACTTTTTTCAGGATCAGGACCTAGAATTTATTGCTTGGACATTGTCTCTAATTTTACGATTATGCCTCCAATGATTTTAAGTGAAGCATAAATTTATTGATCGTATTGGTGCCATAATATATAATTTTTAATGTAACTTTCGTTCGCAGCAATAAAATATTCTATAGGTTCTATTGTGGAACATACATACGAGTTCTATTATGGAACATACCCATAATACGTGACCTGTTTAGAGGGGGATGGGGGTCTTCAAAGTACTACACTTGGTCACCGATTGAAGGGGGGGGGGGGGTAAATACGAGTGAAATGTGGTCATGTAGTATCGATAAGCTTATATACTACTAATACTATAAATTATAATTCTAAGATAGTGCAAATCAATATTGGATCGATAATCATAATGTTACGTCAGCAATGCACATGCAACTCACCGAGTGATGGTGATACAAATATATTCCTGCGGCCTTATATTTCATACATTTTTACCTAATCGTGACGTCACAGTTAGGTACGACTTTTGTATGGAGCGTTTTTGCGAGACTTGCGAAATTTTGGAAAAAAATCGCTGTACCTATGATAATATTGATTTTTATACTGCTTCGTCTCAAAACTTACTTTTATTTAAGAGTACTATTCATTTATGCAAAAAAAAAATCAGTCTTCTAGCTTATTTACACGTGTGTAATGTTCAGTTATAAAAAACAAAATCATCATTATAATACGTGTACATTTGATAAGAGTAAAAAGCACAAAATGGCGGGTAATGTGCGAATTAGTGCGGAATCGTTCTCGAATGTTCGCAGTTTTTTATTTGACCCAATCTGAACCTCGATCTGAATATAATATTGGATAATGCACCTGATGATATGCTGGAGATTGACTAAGGGTCAGTTCACACCGCGACGATAAGCGACGCTTCGTGGCGCTGCGTTTTAAGATATCTATTCAAAATTGATCTTTATTCACTGCACAAAAAGATCCACTTTTCAGTAGCGTATTTTCATTTGGCGCAGTTCACGTATCAGTCATACACTGCACATGCGCTGTACAGCGCACATGTACAACTGGACCGGTTTTGATGGGGACAGATAAAGATTAGACCACGGGGAAGGACATGAGCTACTTTTTATTGCTGCACAATGGACGGTTCCCGCGGCATTTCCTTTTGCGCGTACGAAGTCGAAGGCAACATATAGTAATGTAAAAATACCAACAAAGAAATTCGAAAATAAATAAAGAATAAGTAGTTCGGCGTGAAGTTTCAACGTAGATATTATGTTGACGTAACGTAGGTCCTAAAAGTGACTCCCTTTGTTTTGTTACCCACGACTTCGTACTTGCAAGAAGAAACCCAGCAGGAACCGTACATTTTGCTGCGATAAGCCAATGTGTTAATTCAGAGTATAAACTACTACCATGCCAAATTTAATTGAAATCAGTCTTGTCTTATACGTTGCAAAACTCGCTTGACAGACAAGGACAAAACGTTGTATTGCTTATCCATTGTATAAATATTTTTTATTAGTAAGGGGGTAAAAGTTTAACTAACTCATTACGCTAGGCGAGATCTGTGACGCATTACGCGTGATAGATGGTGAAGCGCCGCGCGTCGTCACTTTGAAGTCATATTGCTACGAATTCACATATATATCATGTAAAAATTGTGTAATTATGAACTATATGGCCGCGTCAACGACATAGCCACACCTTTTTTCTGTCAAAAATTAGAAAAATGGTGTGAGAATTAGACACAGTTTAGTAATACGCTTAACTCGAAAGCTATGCAGTGCTATTGAGAGGCGAGGCTCTAGTAATTTGACCCTAGCGCGAGCACTAGGATCGGCCGGTGCTCTCGACACCGCGGTACAAACGTACCCAATGTGCTTACATTGTGTATTACTGCTTACATGTAAATTTACTTAGATTCAAGCAGTATTTATACAAAAGAACCGCTGCAATTTGGAGTACTAAATTCTACATTTTCTAAATGAAAACAACACTCAAGGGAATCAAAGTACTATTCATTTTATTTTGTTTGTTGTTGTTGTATTCAAAGTACTATTGATTTTTTATAAATCACTTGGTATAATAGAAAATAAAACAAACAAATACGAAACATTCGCGTCAGTAATATGAGAGTTAAAATTGTTAATCGAAAGACGTCGATGATTTTATATCATTTCGAGATATAAATCAGTAATTTATTTAATCAAACCGTAGACAGTCACAATCATAAACAAAGCAACGAAAAGACAGAAACGTTCATTTGGAATTCCACGAAACTGTTTCTTATTCGAGTGCACGAAGTGTTTTAGGGTTGATCACACGGGAGACTTTCTGAAACGGCATTAAACAGAATTAAACTGTCTTTAGCTACACACACACACATGCATGATATGTATGAGTACATATCAATCAACTAACATTATAAATGAGAAAGTTTGTATGTGTGTACATACGAGTATGAAGTCTTGACTCTCTTTCACCCAAAAACCTCTAAACAGATTTTTGTACAAAATTTGGTACAGATAAGACCTTAGAAAAATATAGGCTACTTGTCAGAACATTATTATATGAATATTAGGATTAAGTAACATGTTTCTGAATCCAAGCGTTTGCGAAATTGAACTCTAATAACTGCTTGGACGTTTCATATTCGTTTAGTACATTTTTCAGAAACTCCGCACAACTGAAATGTGGTGCGTGGGTAGTTCCAATAGTAAATAATAAATATAGATCTGAGTCATTTGACAAATCTCGACTTTCCTATAGCAAAACCAGTAATTGAAGCCTACGGAACCTATGTAATTTGAATACGGTTTTGTATTACAAAATACCAGACGAAACTGTTATTATGTTTGGAATGTTTCATTGCATATTTATTATTTAATTCTATTGATTTGATTCATCATCGATTGCATTGGCGTGGGTGGGCCAGAATGGGTCGACTGAATAAATACGTTGGCCTCACATGAAACCGGTGTAAAGAAACGCCATACTTATGTTCAGCCGAGCGAGTGGAGGACGAGATGGTGAGGAATAAAGTACGTCAACACACTTGTGAGCCCTCCGTGTGTCCTCTTGCGGGTTTCCATGGGTGGTGGTTCTCGCTAACCATCAGGCGACTAGCTACAAATATATTATTATATCAGACATTAGCTGATGTTCCCGCGACTTCGTACGCGTAAGACTGCGGGATTTTCTTACATTTCCACGTGATAAAAAGTATGCCTATGTCCTTTCCCATGATCTACTATATGTCTGTACCGAATTTCATCAAAATCGGTCCATTAGTTTTGTATTCAATGAAAACAAATATACAAACAAACAAAACTTTCCTCTTTATGATATGATATAATAGATAAGTTTCGTGAGAAATAAGAATATTCTGAAGTATATACTCTATGGAATTAACGCGTCGGGTATCAAAATATAATTTAGACATTTTAAACTTGTACTTCCTTTCATTGTGTGACTACCGGTGACTACCGTTCTATATTCATTGACTACGCGGCATTTGAATAGCTCGCTCTAAGGTTAAATCGCTTGAAGTCTCAGATAGGTACAGTTAGGTGCTAAGTATATTAAATCTTAAAGGTACTATGTTATGTTCCTTAAAGTATTATGTACATACATAATCTAGCACAAAATATGCTATAATCGAGTAATTGTTACTTAGAATTTAAGTCCATAGCAATTTATTATTAATTACTAGCTGCCCAATCGTTTTTCTGCCATATTAATTATCATCTACAGGTATAAAAAATAGTTTACGACCTATCATCAGACCTATCGAATATATACTAAAAATTTCATAGAAATCAGTCAAGTCGTGTCGGAGGTTACAAACACAGCGATACGAGAATTTTACCTAGGTATATACATTATACATGTGAGACGATTTACTTATTCCCGGTTTCTGAGGTTTTTAGTCGGTACTTTATCTATTCAATAGCGCTATTGAACAGATAAAGTACGGATAAAAATCCTCAGAAATCGGGCATATATAACATACACGGTACACTCCACACTCATGCTTAATTTAGTGTGCTATAACGTCTTTGCCTAAATTCTATATTTAAAAAAAAGTTAAGTTGACAGTCATCAAATTGGGAAAGTACCTCATCCATATCATCTTCCAGTGGATAAGGTAAGGATTTAAGTGGCGCGGATAACATCTACAAGCGGTCCAACACGTGATCCCACCGATCCAATTTCAGATACTAGTGGCGATGAACCATTACAGTTTCGAACCTGGTAGGTAATGATAAAAAAGTAATTCTAACCTTAAAATTGAAAACAAATGAAGATTGCTTATAAAGAACCGAAAAATAATAAATGAATGGGGATGACTTGTGTCATCCCCATTCATTTATTATTTTGATGTTGCTGAAATAAATAAACTGATAAAAAAGAAACCGGCCAAGTGAGAGTCGGACTCGCGCACGAAGGGTTGCGTACAAAACGGCAAAAAAATCACGTTTGTTGTATTGGAGCCCCTTTAAATACTTATTTAATTCTGTTTTTAGTATTCGTTGTTATAGCGGCAACAGAAATACATCATCTGTGAAAATTATAAGTGCTCATCATGGTTAAGGAGATACAGCCTGGTGACAGATGGACAGACAGACGGACGGACAGCGAAGTCTCAGTAATAGGGTCCCGTTTTTACATTTTGAGTACGGAACGCTAAAAAGCAAATGAGGATTTTAAACTGAATGAAAATAGAATAGTGTGACAGTTAAATATGGACAAACGTTACATCATTCTAATGTACAAAATTGCAGGCATAGCGCGAGTTATGCCATACAAGATTTAGGCGTCCAGCGAAGTGGTATTTAAGCGAATTAGGCACAATGCAAGATAGTCAAACAGCTCGTAAGCCCAAAAGCTATTTGAAAATGGTGTTTAGACAAAGCGCGAGTCAGTGGGTCTTTGAATTATGTGCACCAACCGCAAAGGTGTAAAATCAAATACTTTTAGTATTGAAACGAAAATTTGTACCGTATCAGAAGTAAATGCAACGGAGCTAAATAAATCATGTCCTTTACATCGTCGCTTAGAAGGAATTGAAAGCTTCGAACATGAACGATCACAGCACGAGAACTCCCGAATGCAGTTTCGGTTTCGGTCGCAGTTTCGGCAGGTATTCCGACGAAACCCTTTTTTTGCCGAAACTCGACCGAAACCTAATCGGAAACCGAACATTCGGTCGGACACTGCTAAAATGTGAATAAATTGTTGGTTATTGCATATCTTGATGATTGAAATCTCAACGTAAACAAATTTAAAATTTCACGAAAGTCAATAAATTATTGTTATCAGATTTAAATTTATTAATTTCAACAGAACTTTAGCTCAAAATTTATGAAAAGTATGCAAAATCTGCATAACATAATTTGCATTATTTTATTGCATCTCTTTTCATCTCTTAATCGAACTTCCACTTTTTATTTCATTATTTTACGATGATTGCATAATGGTCGCGTTATGACCTTGTACCGACGTTTGAGTGCTAGTAAATTGAGTGCTAGTAAAAGTGATGATCGTCGAAATGAATATTGTATGAGAGATTGATTTTACTATTCATAGTATTTGCATAGCTGCAAGGCGTTCGCAGTTTCACATAATCAAACAAAATACCTTTTGCGCTCGCCGAAGATCTGTTATTATCTTCATATTAATTTGTAATTTTGGAACGAAGTTCCTTATCGCGCGTTGCTAAAGGGGGCTAGACGGAAAAAATTAAGACTAATAGTTGTAACGACACTTTTTGCTATAGTTGTAAGCCGTGCGGCGTGCGCGTGTTTCTCTGTCTGTCTCTTTCTCTCTCTCTCTCTCAATTATTACTAAAATTGAGCCTACTGATTAAGTTTATATTACATTATATTTGTTAATAATAAAAAAAAAATATTATTATAACTTAAAAAAAATAAAATTTAATTACAATTCCTTCACTAATTAATCGAAAGGAACTTCGTTCCATGCGGGTGTCCCGCGACACCTCTCAAGTTTTTTTTCGAATTCGTTATGCAGTTAGTAAGTATACTTTATTTTAAAGTAGATGTTGCTCAAGAGATCCTGCAGGAACCGTACACTTTGGCGCGACAAAGTAGCCTTTGTCTGTCTCCGTGGTCTATTCTATATCTGTACCAAATTTGACGATCGGTTAAGCAGATTTTACGTGACGGAGAAACAACCATATAAACAAACTCACTTCCACATTTATAATATTAGTTATAAATGTGGAAGTGAGTGGTTTAATAAACATTCATGATTATTAGGCTAATTACTAGTATTTTTCCCCAATAAATATATGCATGAAAGCAATAAGTAATATTTTTTTGTCGTCTCGTTGAAATGTAGAAATGAAGACTTAGAAAAAATATTCTTGGTTCATTTTTTAAAATAAAATTACTGATATTGTAATTCGTAACCGCATCTGTAATGTTATACAGTAAGTTGATGTGAGTCTCAACATTAAGGTTATGGACTACTGACATTTTTGAATCAATATGTGATCCGTTTTGCTTGGAATTACCGTGGGTTACAAGTTAGAAGAGCCTACATTAGTAAAAGGTCACCCATTTCTCATAGTAACTACCGCTAAGTTTTCATTGATTTATTTATGTATTTCAAAATCCATTTTGCCTAAAAAATAATTGCATTTCTTAGTTTGCGTAAACACGTAGGTATTCTTACGACGATTTCATCTTCCTTTGAGGGTTCAATCAATGGTTATATAGTCAGAGACACTTTCTTATAAATACCTACTTACCTATCGTAACCATTGGAACCAAACTCTTGTGCATTTCTTATAGTTAGTCTCGTTATGGGTCTGTTTTACAATCGCATAATAAGTATCGAATAGCTTATTCGGATGTTTTGCCGCTGCTTACTAACATATACTGCGCGTGAGCCAAAACGTGCAAAATAGCAATCTGACGCTTATCAGTACATTTTGAAACAAGCCCAAAGCATGTTATAATGATAGAAACAATATGTAAAAACTACAACTTTGGCACAGAGTAAATAAAGTATAATTATGTGATACTTGTTAGTAACAATACTATATTAAGAAAGAAAGAAAGAACATTTATTTCCAATACACAAAAAGACACAAGTAGCAAGAAAAATACAAACATATAAATGTAAAAAGAATAACAAATTGCGACGTAAACAAACTTAAAAACATAATAATAATGGTGAAACCGCAAGTTGTGCCTCAATATGACCAAAAAAAGGTCCAGTTCGGCTTAGACCACAAGCATACACGACACCGGTTTTCAAATGAACCGAAAGGTGTAGTAACTAGTAAGCCGGATATTATATACCTTTCTACACATCGAGCATTCTACATGTTAGTAAAAATACTTAATAAAATACATAATTTATGTTATAATAACATTACGTGCAAGAAAATATTATGTACATTTTAGGTAATATATGCATAATACATATTTTAAATAAAGTACAATATAATAAATGAACAAATAATAGACTGTGTAATGTATAATATTAGCTGCTAGACCAAAATACCTCAGATACAACATAGCAGACAAAAAATGTATGGGATTTGACATAAGGCATCGCAAGCGACTTATCACTTAGCGAAGACAAGTCGCTTGAATAATAATACACGAATAAAGAAATAGTAGTTAACGGTATTCATTTTATTGGCCGCCTCATGGTGCCGGGAGTGTGCACGCAGTCCGCGGCTAGGCATAAGGCTAGGACTATATTGTCCGGAATCCGTTAGGCTGGGGTTAGTTCAGAGCACTGTAAATAGAACTCTGCGCTAATACAATAGAGTTCAAAATCGAACACATAGGTTTCGAGTTGTCAAATTTGACATTGGTATTTGACTTGACACTCGTGTGTTCGATTTTCAGTTCTATTGTATTAGCGCAGAGTTCTATTTGCAATGCTCTGAATTTTCTCGGGCCCGCCGGATTACGGATCATATAGTCCCATTTGAGCTTGTATTCCCTAATGACTTAAAAACGAACATCCAACTAAAACCCCTCGGAACTTGTTCAAAAGGTGTTATGTAACAGAAAACGGTTTATGATTCAGTTATAGAGGCGTCTGTTGACCCCCGGCGAGAAAATTATTAAAAACCGGTACACGGCAGCTAGCGAACCTAGCTTACTGATATTATGCTTATCTTTGTATGTGATTAGTAAAATCATGGATTCATATCCCTGATTTTACCAATAATAGTGTACAGACATACCGATATGCCGAAAAAAATATAATAGTGTACCATATATTATATGCTTAAAAAATTATTTAGTGAATTGGGAAATAAAATCTTTATTATTTTAATAATAATAATTAATCATTACCGATCTCTATGGTGTTCAGGTCTCGACCCAATGTGATACATGAAGGCTGAACTTCATCACTCTATAATGCTGTTGACTTATTACAACTCTCTACCAGCATGCGTAGCATTACCGTCTTAGAAATGGTTTCCATCTACAGAAGAATAGACAAAATGACAGATCGGTAAAGGCGATCTGTCATCTTGTCTATAAAATCTGTCAGTATGTCTATTCTCGTGTAGACAAAACACATTTCTACGGTGGTCATGTTACGTGTGCAAGTAATTGGAATAAAATAATATCTAACAAAGCGCATAGATTTAGATTTTATTTAAGTTACACAATACATGGTTGACATTCTTGTACCGATTTCTTGGAAAATAACTTACTACATATATGATTAAAAGTCATAATAATACCTAATAATAATATATACTCTTTCTGTATTAATAGAATGACAAAAATTAACACAATCAAGTATGTTTTCAAAACAAAAAACAAGAATTTATTTCCTTTTATAGAACTTGATTGTCAATTAATACATTTTTTTTCTAACACGAAAAGTTAAACAGCGTGGCGTGCGAGAGACGATTTAAAGAAATTTACAAAGCGTTAGCATAAGTATCAAAACTTAAATTATTTTGTTCGTTTTTACTGAGATTTATGTAAAGTTTCGACGTTTTTGCTTATAGTTTATAACTGTAGATTAAAAAACGTATATAACTGACGATAATAGTATTATCTCTAACTAGAGAACTGCGTCTTCGTCATTTTGGATGAGGCTTATAATGTGACAATTTGTGAGGATGGATGGATGGATGAACGTTTGTTACTAATACGACTACTGAACGTGTTTTCATGAATTTTGGTATGGTAGTAGTTTAAGCTCTGGATTAATATAATTATCCCGAAAAAGTACAGTGTTCCCGTGGGACTATTATAATGATTATAGTAGTACCAACAGTATCGATCCTACTGGATCGGTTATGACTCCTACTAACTTTGTTAACGTAGAAAAGTCTATAATGCCTACAGATCAAAACTTACGATTAATATTTTCACGGTTATTCACAGAGAAAAGCTCAGATTGCGAAACGTTAATAACAATCATTTTGTCTGTGTGATTGGAATTTAAATACGGATTTAACAAAAGAATTTAATTATGCCATGACAGATGAAAAAATGTTGGAACCTTATTCGTGATTCATTAGACAATTATTGCTTTCATTAGAAATGGACGTCCAATGTCCATGGACAATTTGTAAATTATAGCTTAAGAAACTGATATTGGAAAGCTAGCAATTGACTTTTTGTCTTTGTTTTATATATTTTAGTTGCATATTGTTAAAAATATTGAAAAGCATTAAATATTAATACCTGTTTCAAATATAATTAGGTAGATACACTAATGTATGAACATCCGTACAAATATTATATTATAAAAAGAAACTATTTATATCTTTGTTTGCATTGAATAGGCTCCGAAACTACTAGGCCAATTTTGATGAAATTTGACACAAATACAGAGTAGACCACGGGGAACGACATACTTTATCCCGAAAAAGTACAGTATCTCCGTGGAAATCCAGTACATAATATTTTAGTTTTATAATTCTGCAATAAAGATAACGCGTATTATAGTTAAAATAATAAAAACTCAGACACGAACGCCACGAAAAAAGCTTTGTTGCTAATTGTTAATGATGAGAATAATGATAAGAAAAGGCTTATTAATTCGGCGCAATTATTTTTAATTTTGTGCACTTTTAACGTAATTTTAAATAATTAATGTTTCTTACACTTTTGTTTGTCTGAGGCAATCAAAACCCTGTAAATTAATCGGTAAAAGGTCCTTACCTTTTACCGATTAATTTACAGAGTTTTAATAATAGCTATTTTAAGCTATTTTGAAAAAAAATCAAAAGAAAACCGAGTACAAAGTAAAAAAAGTAATAATATTATTATGTTAAAATATATTTTTGATCTACATTTTTTTTGTCTCGGAGAGTTTTCAGAAGCTTTACCTTTTACTATTTTTAGTGTGAATGTTCTTTCGATTGATTCTTGATTGCAAGACGGGATCGATTATCGATTTTGAAAATGGTGGTCACAATTTTATGCCATTAAACCCTACAAACATGTAAACATTAATAAGGAAAAATATACACAATATATTTTCTTATCACACTTTCGACCTGTTTTTTGTTTTGGCCGTTTCGTTTGATGTTTTCCAGACGACCAAGGCTGTTATTATATAACCATCAGCTCTTATTAGCGAATACTCCGAGGTAATGATTTCATCTGATGGGAAAAAAGTGAATTGGTCAGTAAATCTCAGTGTTAGATATAAAGCAGTGTTTTTTACATCGGACTCTTTTTATTTTATTTATATTTAGCTGAATAGAAAATAAGTTAATATTCTCTATTCTGCGCATATGTTTGGTGTATTAATTTGATGCAGAAATACATGTGCATATTAGTAAAAGCTTGTTTTAAAAGTAATATAGAAAAGGAGTACTTACCTTATACAAAATAGTAAGACATTACTTACGCCTTACAATCATATGAAAAATAAACATGTCAAGTAACTTGTTTATTCTATGTTATTATTTATTTTTCGAGATATCAATGTGTTAGTACTTTTTAACAATTTATCTTTTACACGAACCATAATGTTCGCTCGTCGTCACCTTTTGACCGAAAAGATTAGAATTTATGGGCAATAAAAAGGCGTTGCGCGATTTTTATCTTTTAATTTTTGAAAGCCCCACAAGTTATCTTTTAAATTCCTCCTCATTTTTGTCTTGTTTTTAATTACCTTTCAACATTGAATAACTTGAAATTATTATGTGTTTGACTATGTTTATTTTTCGGTTGATCTAAATTATTAAGTACGTATTCCATTTATACTTATTATTTAAGTGCATGTCTAAATATATACTAATAAAATATGTCAAATTAACGAAATGTGCTGGCAATTTCTTTTTTGCGATGCATTTGCGATACGTGCTAGTCATGAGGCGTAGTAACGCCACGATTTTTTTTTTAATATGGATACCTAACTATTAACCCGCCACGCTGCATTTGTGAACGCTAATTAAATGTAAATCATTTTTTCAACAAACAGTAAACACCAATGACAGTTACATACATTTATTTCGTGTTATGTTCTTTAGGGTTATGATTTCTAGTTCATCAATTATATAAATGTGTGCGCCCGGCCTAATTGTCTAACAATTAAAGAGTAGTACGAACAATACCGACAATGGCCGACCTCAGCGTGGAAACTGGAAAACGTCGCTCGACTTTCCTCGTGTCGCTTTTCTTTCAATCAGCGCAATGAGATGACATATTAACATTATTATAGTTAAAGAATAAGAATGAGTACTGTATATTTTATTGTTAAAATCATTTAATTGATACAAATTTGCAAAAATATTAGGAGTGACGACACATAGGTAGGGAGTTGGGACGTCCTACATTTTATATAAAAACTACTAGCTTTTGTAAGTTTCACTTCTACTCTTAAACTTACTCTTTTAGGAACCTTCATCTTGTGCGTCCCTTTCAAAAATTTGGCGCGTACTTCTCGTGATAACCTGAGTCTCACAAAAAGTGACCAAGCCAAATCGGTTCGGTAGAACGGAACGAATAAAAAGAGCCAAAAGCGACTGACCTCTGATTCTCACTCGCTATCTAATTACCGAGAACTACCGTCCCGTTAGTAGATAACAGTATGTGGACATCTCGAGACGTAGATAGATTAGATAAGAGGTGTTTGGGTGTTATATTTTATAGCCTTTTAGCTTTTATAGGCTTCCTAGCCTATAATAGTTTTATAAGACTAATATGATTTTTTAAAGTTATAATATTATAAATTTTTTATGTTAAATTATATATAATTAAACAAAAACTGCATCTATTAAATAATTAAGAAATGAAATGACAACTTTTTTTAAATTAAATAAAATTTATCTGGTTATTAGTTGTAGGAAACGTAAGACGTCTGCCCACGAGAGCGAAAATATCGCCGGGAATTCCATACATCTTTATAATATAGACAAGGAACACGAAGTAGGCCTTTTTTGTCCTGCTGTGGTCGTTTTTGTCAAGTTTATGAAGATGTGTGACAGAAAAAAGTCGCGGCGACATTTAGTCCACGTGGGTGCATAGTCCATGTACTAAGAATTCAGTGCCAATTTCACCAACGCCTGTTAAAGTTAAAATAACAGATTAAATATCATGTTATCCCTTTCGTTCTTCGTATTAATTAAAGAGAAGGCATGATATTTAGACTAACTATTTTTTAATAAAATGGACCCGGAAACGAGCAGACGGAACGCCTTATACTAAGCGATTACCCGCCACTCATGGACAATTGCGTACTTGCGTTCCTGGTCCTGGTCACTCACTCGGCGAAACACAGTGCAAGCGTTATTTCACGCCGGTTTTCTGTGAGGCGTGCTAGTATTTATCCGATCGAGAAGGCTCATTCGTGCCGAAGTATGGATTAACATTAACAGGCGTTTGTGAATGCAGACTTTGTGTATTATTAAACTTCGTCAGTTAATTCAGCAACATAGCCTTAGAGCAGGCATTATGATTCATTTACATATTAAAATAAAAAAATAAAAATAATCATCAGGTTGAAACACATATGAGCACAGACAAGGTGCCAAGACATATGGAAGTGTGAAAGCCTTTTTCTCTCTAAAAGTAGTTTCTTCCGCACGGTGCCGTGGGACCCTCTTATTCCGTAACCACAATGAATGGGAATCGCGTCATATTTACAGTTTTCTATTACGATTTTACTGACAAGTCGAAATCATTTCAAGTCGTTACCCCGTATATTGTTTTATTCTTAACGAGCTGCCCCGACACACGTTCTGTCTTAACTATGAACTGAAATAAATAAATAACCAAACGGGTAAACAGAAAGCACCTGTAATTAATTTTTTTCACAGTCAAATGACAAAAACATAATGAACAGTTAGTAAAGGAAAATTCAATCGTTGTATTAAGTATTTTCTCCACAGTTGTTCCAATATATCTCCCCGTTTAAACCTACCCTGAACTACCCCAATTATTTCAAGACCAAAATTAGCCAAACCGGTCCAGCCGTTCCTGAGTTTTAGCTAGACATTGGAATTGCTATCCATTTTTATAATTTACAAAGAGAAGATTGTAACAGAAATTATTATTTTTAAACAAAAAAATTAAACCGTTTTTCAAAGAAAAAATAAACAAAAAAGTATGAAATAAATCTTATTTTCTAAATAATTACACTTTTTCGGATAAAATTGTAACTATTTCCTACACAATCTTCATTATTGTGAAGTCAGTACCAGCCCAAACAATATTCTGATAAAACATTATTATATACAGTATTTTGTTTTTAAAGATTTAAGTTGGTTGTTACCGATTTCAAAATTAAACTTAATTGTAGGAAATAGTAAAAATTTTAGCCAAATTTAAAAGGGTATCTCCCTTGAATTTACTATCCGGATAGGAAATAAGATTTATTTCATACTTTTTTGTGTATTTTTACTTTGTAAGTCGGTTTAATTTTTGTTTAAAAATAAAAAAATATTTTTATTTTTAAACAAAAATTCGTCGATTTGTTATGTTATTATCAATACATTTTAATATCGTTTAAAATAAACGATCACATGTATAATTGAATACGCGCCAAGCTTCCATTAGGTATTTTATATAAGATGATAATGATGATTATGATTACTGTAAGTTACTTAATGGCATATGCATTTTAAAGACTGAGGAGTTCTGTTCAGTGCTTTTGGATGCAGGGTGTATGTTGGTGCAAAATCTTACTTTTTGGTAGGATATGCTTGGGTTACTTCAGAAAAAGTAAAAATCACTATATGTGTCCATATAAATTTCGAGGAGTCCCCTCGATTCCATACGGATGCCATCATTAGGTCACAACTTTGGTGACCGCGGGACTAACTTCGGATTACAACCTTAACATGAAAAGAATTTTGAAAATCGGTCAACAGATGGTGGAGTTATCATCTTTTGGAAGTCGGTTAATAAAAGATATAAAATGAGTCGCGGCAAATCCTTGAATAAGTTTTACGTACGGTATTACTTTTCAGGGTAAAAAATATGCTTTAACGAAATACTTTTTTTATCTTTAGCATTCCAAAAAGAATACAAATAAGAGACTTAAATAATTTAGCAAAAGAAAATAAAGAGATTCTTCGTTATCATGGCGATTAATTAAAAATGTAGAGTTCAGAAAAAAAATGTAGAACCAAGAAAAAAGTATAGAGTCAAGAAAAATACGCTCTCGCACCTGCCAATAATATATAGAGATAAGTTTATATTTAGACCTCGGCGAGACTTCAGATAAATGTAGAGCTGCTGCGGCGAAACCATTCACTTCAATATAATCGCATCCATCGCCTCTTAAAAGTACTCTCAACACTCGAGAAATCTAGTTTAAAATGCTATAATATAGTATGTAGAGTATATATAGAGTACATATAAAATTGGCGTTTTGTAAAGGAGGAACATAAAGTAGATTTTTTTTAAACATAATATATTTATTTAATCAAAGTATATACTAATGTGACATGAAACAATGAACTATCTATGTGATGGCAAAAGTGCATAGCTAACTATGCACTTTTGCCATCACATAGATAGTTCATTGATTCCTTGACTAAAAAAAACCATTCGGACAGGAATCAATAAAATCTTTGAAGGCGCTTTAGACTGCCCGATCGGAGTTGAATTTTTTCCCTTGCAAGAAGTTATCCAAATATGAAAAAAATGGTAATCTGTTGGAGCAAGATCCGGGGAGTACGGTGGATGTCTTAGACATTCCAATTGAAGCTCCACTAATTTAGTAGCCGTCTGTTGTGCAGTATGTGGTCTAACGTTGTCCTGAAGCAGCAGTGGCCTAGAGCGAATGACCAACCTTTTCATATGTAAGGACCTTTTGAGGAGGGTTTATAACAAACAAAATATAAAAAACTTTTTCTATGTCTTAAAATTGGGAACGAAAAATCGCGTAAACATAGCCTTCTATTTAGCTCCCCTTGCGATAGCAATAAATATACTAAAGTAAGTTTATTCCTACGTTTTGCAGGTCCAGGAAGACGCAGACGAAAAAGCTTTTTTAAACATCAAATTTAAAATATGCTTTTTTCATTCATTTAAATTACCATAATACTATATTTAAAGACTGAACATATTTGAAAATTGCTACTTAAACATTCCTAATCACATGTCGTGTTTAATAGTTATTAGCATTAGTAATTTATAATAACTTTAACTTTTATTTAATAATGACATTCCATTATTAAACAATGGAATGTCATTATTAAATAAAAGTTACTCGGGGCCGCGGGTGGGTTAGGATTTTAAGGACCAGGAAGGCAAGTGCGCTGCAACATATGAGTTACACTTGTAACTCCTCTGGTGTTGCACTCCGTCTGCTCGTTTGCTGGTCCATTTAATTAAAAATGTGTATGCATTTTGTGAGCAATCACTTTATTTGATTGACTCTAAATAATAATAAAAATACACATGGGCGTACCCAGGTAGGGGGGGGGGGGCAGCTGGCCCCCCTAGAAGATAAAATAAACGTCAATTGTCCAATTTTCAATATGCCAGACCGAATCCGACCATCTTCTCGAAACAGGTATGAGCTGCCCCCCCCTACTTGAAATCCTGGATACGCCCTGAAAATACATCAAACTTCACATATCTTCAAAAATAAGTCTATGAAAGAGAGAAAGACCACCAAAGTTATCCACCACCACATAAATCTTAAAATAAAAAATTGTGAATTGTTGAAGTGAAGAAAAAACCCCTGAAGAATCAATAAACCCTTATACCGTATACCGTAACAGGTAAAATTAAAATAGAACATGTTTCTCATTAATGTTTTTTTTTTTACAAAAAGGACGCTTTTGACACGCGTTATCAACATTATGGCGGAGATAGTTTTGCCAGTACGAGGTAGAGCGTTGGAAGGAGCGCGCGTGTCGTTGAAGTCTTTTGTATGACAATTTCTTTACACAATATTTATATACAAATTTTGTATAAAATGTTACAGTGATTGTGTTTGGATTTGATTGTGATTTGTTAGTCGAGGTGTCGAAAATATTTGTAGGTGAGTTAAAATTTATATTAAAGTAAATTTTAATTTTGAATGTAAAATAAAAAGCTGTGATAGATTGATGCATTATATAGTTTTTATTTCATATCTTACGATGTGTTTTCATATAAAAATTTGGAAAATATAGCTAAGGAGAAGCTTGATTACAAGGTTTTAAATTTGGTTTAAGTTTTAGATACTTACAAATTGGAAAAATACAAGTTTAAAAATTATCTTAGCTTGTTTAATAATTTGAAAGCTTAGCTGTATTTAACACAAATGTATCTGAGTCATTCGAATGAAAGTTAATTTTACGCAGAAGTAATTAAACTGAAAGAAAAATTCAAAATGAACTCGCATTTCTGCATTCTGGAATTTCAAAGCTTGTCTGACCAGCCCGAGTACCAACAACTCCCGGGGATGCGACCAGCGTTATGTGAACCCTGCCTCCTATTTATACGTTAACGATCTCCATACGAACGGGAATCTGAATGGACCTCGGGAGCTCAAGATAAATTGATGTAAATTATTTTAATGAAACTGGCTTTGGAGGTTCTCGCTTGATAAAAAATCAAACGGCGACTTTGATATCGCTCGTGTTTTGGAATAGCGTGTCTGCTAAACTTGTTTTAGTAAAGCTTTTTGTAAAGTAAGCTCTATAATTACTAGTTTGTGCTAATACTTTATTGAACTCAATATAACTGTTCGTAGCGTTGAAATTGACTTGAATTTAAAAGACCAGACTACAAATGTTTTATGTAGAGTATGCTCTACCTACGATTACTAGTTTATGTTAATATTTCATTGAACCCAATTAGTAGAATATTATTAGTAGAATCGTTCTAATGAGTTGAATTTCAAATGTCAAGGACAATAATCAAGTAATTATCAATCCAATTTTGATTAATCTTGTTCAAAAAATTAAGCTTTTTATTCTGACGTAACCGCTTCTGCCACCTGCAAAAACTTTCAGATCAATTCGGACAGAGCTTTTTGTAAGCTTGTAATTTAACTTTACACTTTCACACTTAACTGAATCTTTTTTGTTGGGTTTGTTTTGTTACGTTTTTTTTTGGTGAACAAATTGTAGGAATCGTGTATTTGAGGTAGCAAAGATATGTCGTAAGAGTTCTCTTCCTCAAACATATAATTAAAAATGTCAAAACATTTTGGCTTCTCTAAAAATGTTTGTATATATTGAGCCGTGGATAATTAATACTAATATCTGTAACGTATATGTTACCTGCTAATCTGTAAATATCTGTAAACAAAATATCTGTAACGTATATGTTACCTGCTAAATAATAATAACTTAAAAAACTCACAAATTAATAATTGCTCCTGATTAAAAATTGTAAATGTGTAAATCATTGGGACATGCTTATTTCAATATGTAAATTTTATCAAACCATCGTTTTAACAATTTTGCACAAATAAAAAAGAATTCTACATAGAGACGTTTACTTCTTCGAAAACCTGATCAATGGTTGTTCTACGAAGTAAAACATATCGTATTTCATCTTCACATATTACGATAAAACTTGAATAGATTAATCAAACGAAACTAAACAAAAAATTACTGATTCTTTAATATTGTTTTAACGGAATATTCCATGTGGTATATGGCTAACAATAATTGCCGTTAATTATAGATTGGTTTCGTCACAATTATCGGTCCCTGTCCAACCACATTGGGCCAACGCTCACATGAAAGCGTATGTTGATTGATGAATTGTTGATAACACGTTTCAGCAACATGTTGCTTAAGAATCGGCTCATTTAATATATGAAGTGGTAATCAATTAATAAACCCTGTTGTGTGTCTTTTAGGTATTAACGTAATTTGTACACTTTTGTAAATGTATAATTTTTTATTTAGAACCTTAGCGACGAAACGTTAAAATAAAATAATCGGAAAAAAGGAGGATATCATAAGGATACCAGCGGCCAAACAAGGGGAAGTTTAATGACCGCAACTCTAGGCGTTTGGTGCAACTCCTCTGGTGTTGCAGGCTTGCAGGTGTCTTTGGGCGGCAATCGCTTACAACTAGGCGATGCGTCTGCTCTTTTCCCAGTTTTTCCACAGCAATAAGAATTATAAACAATACGATCTTTGCTCTACTATAGAGCATATGAAACAAGTTCAAGAAGAATGTTTCATCACTTAAGTCTGAACAAGGATCACGATATATAGCACGGGTGCGGTCGGTTACAGAAAGGTTAGAAGTTGAAACAAATGTCAAAACTTATGACAACAACACCATATTTAGTGGTTAGCTTTTTGACTCATATTGTGCAGATCGCTTGAAAGGCTCCATGAGATATGCAATATTTAAAAAAAGTGAAAGAGACTTCTAAGGTCTCTTTACAACTGGTTAAGATGCCTATGATAAAAATATTAACAAAAATGAAAATTGCCATTGTCATTTGAGTTCAACAATCATTATTGAGAGTTTAATAAACAAGTTTGAATAATTTTAATAAAAGTTTCGGAGCAAAATTCATCTTTCATTTTAAACATAAATAAAAAATTTGGTAAGTAAATCTGATATTTTTTATGTAATGTTTTTAATTGCAAATAAAGCAAATAAATAGTAGAAGTGTATTTATTATATTATTGAATTTATATATTGTGTATTTTATGATTTCACCATCTTACACTAGATACTAGGCACTATTCATCACAAAGACTGGAAATACTATAATTTTCACGGTTTTTATAAACTACAGTTGATGGTGGGTAACTAGCGCCCACAGGCACTCGTTATAAAACGGTTCAGTTACAGAATACAGACTACTAACAGACTAGAATTCTTTATTACAGGCAACTTAGAAACTAGTATCTAAGATGTTTCTGAGAACTATTTCGTTTGATGGTGTTGCTATCTTATACTATTATTATAAAGAGGAAACATTTGTTTTTTCCTCAATGCAATAGGCTCCGAAACTACTGGACTGACGAAATAGGACACATACATAGATTAGACCACGGGGAACGACATAAGCTATTTTTTTTCGAGCCACGAAGTAGCGGGCAATATCTTGTTTATGATAAATTGAGATAACCTATTAATGATTCTCTTTTTAAGCTTTTGCTCCTCAACCGGGTTTGCTCTAACGGGTAAACACTACGGCCTCACAGAAAACTAGTGTGAAATAACGCTTGCGTTGTGTTTCGCCCAATGAGTGAGGTTACCGGCGGCTCGGGAGGGCTTGGAGATTTTAAGGACCGGGAATGCAAGTGCGAAATACCAGAGGAGTTACGAGTGTAACTCCCCTGCTATTGCGAGTGTACATGGGCGGCGGCAATCGCTTACCATCAGGCTATGCGTCTGCGCGTTTTCTGGTCCATTTAATTAAAAAAATTGGCTATATATAAATTACCTTTTTTTAATTCAGTTAAATCTCATTATGTACGTTCAATACGTTACTACTGACAGACAAAACTTATAAATGTGAAAGATTACTCTGTTTGAAACCCTTTTTAAGAATTAATTATAATTGAATATATCTTACATTATGTAAGTATTGATTTCTCAAGGCGAATCTTAAAATAAAACTTACACAAAACTTATTTTGTGGACAATATCGGTAAGTGGGTACATAATTATGTAAAGATAAAAGTGAAACCACAACATTAATTATGTAAAAATTCAATGCACTTAATTTAGATATTTCCTTTTAAGTTAAATTGAGTTTCATTCCTTAGAATAAATTATGCGAGATATGTATTAAAAGCGTGTAATCAGCTGTTGATAATTAGTATTTTAACGCAATATAAGCAAATTGGTTAATTATATTTATCCTTCCATTTAGTTATAACAGCCTTCTTAAATTGATTTCAAATTTTGTCTTATTGTTTTGTCTCATACTTCTATAAAATTTTCTTGTACCGAAACCAAGAAAATTTAAAAAAATATTCACCATATGTACTATCAGTGAATCTAATTCATAAGCAGTACCTTCGTTATAACTTGTTCGTATTATAATAATATTATTTTGATTTCAAACTGACATGACATTGACAATTGTATTGTGACTGCATATTCTCGTTGTTATATTACAAATATAATTATGAAATCTATCTGCTTATAAATAAGATTCACTGATAGTACATTGCGTCTTATATAAAGTGACGTACATTATTTTTCTTCCTTTGCTACCATAACGACTAGCCAACCAGCAGTCATAGCCCGACGAAGCTAAAACGGCCTTCATATCACGGATAATGGGTCTATGCTAATGCATACTCTATGCTACCTTTCTTCTTCTATTCATATTCTATTCTATTCCGCCTTACAATCTTTACCCATAGACCGGCTCTACCTGGTTTTATCTGACACTACAAACATTTAGTTACTCATATTTTAGTAACGCATCATATACATATTATGTTTATAAAAAATTACGTCCATCCATGTTAGTGCTTTATGAATTAAATGAACATGCATCCAGCAAGTTCATGCATTTCTAAAGTTTCTAAAGCTGCGCACGCGCAAGTATTTGGAACGTAAACGCCATCACCTCTCACATAGCCTTGCCAAGCCCAGGCTTGACTGATTCATTTCTATTTCTCAAGATATCAAATTATTATGATACTCGTACATGCCGAGATTAGTGATAAGCGTGTGTATATTTTAGCATCGCATTAGCGATTGTAGATACGAGTAGATTGATTAATTGAAGAATGTTGCTAGTGCAGTTGTGCAGATGTACATATTTAGACGCCTCTGAGGCTCAGTGGCTGAGTGCGTTGGTGCGTTGGTTGGTGGTTGGTGAGGGTGTCGCGGGTTCGAAACCCGCCGAAGGAACAATAAGTTTTTCTGAGTTGACCCAGGTTCATGGATGTTGTATTATATCCCCCTTACTAATAAAAAATATTTACACAACGGATAACTTAAACAACGTTGCTATCTTTTTCTATCGTGTGACATTTCCAACGTATCAGACGAAGACAGTAACGTTGTTTAAGTTATCCGTTGTGTAAATAGTTTTATTAGCAAAGGGGTATATGTATAATATAGTAAAATCTTAAATATATGTTTAATATTAAAGTATTAAATTAAATATACTTCCCGTTGCCTGGTCCCTGTAACAAGAGTTCTTCAAGTAATTAGCACGGAGCCAAATTGATAATACTATTACTATTATTTTATTTTTATATTTCGCAGAAGACAAACAATATCCAGCTACGAGCGCGACTCAAAAATGTATGAATTACGGCGTAAACGGGATAAATAGATGCCCTTTACACCGTCCTTAGTTGACAAACAATTCGCCATCGGGCAAACAGGCGTCAAGATGGCACCTAATCTATGAAAATCGAAGGGAACTCATGCATTACGAACATCCCATACCCGCCACAGACAAAACACTTGGTAGATATGGCTGTACTTTGCAAAAATCTATTTACGTAGCGTAATATGCAAATCTTCTTAAAAATAAAATAAAACATTGCACAAAAACTGTACAATTATACAATTTGAGTACCTAATGCTTTAAATAAAAATTGTACACACAACTTTCGTAAACAATTCCAAGCTTTGGCTTACAATTTTATCACAAACAAGCTTATTTATTCACGAGTATTTAAAAAGACGTAAATTTTAAAACTTAAAAAATTGACTTACTACCTTTTGGCTTTGTCGCATCTCACAGTTTCTCAACCCGCGGCCACAAACCGCTGGGCCATTATCGATGTCGTTTTTGCCCGGCCTTACGTAATGTCATGCTCCGTCGTTTATCATTCCACAAATATTTGTATATTCAGATGTTGGTTTAAGATTGTTTGTAAGCTTTCCGTCATGTAACTTTCTTTAAGACATACAGATCAGTGGGCTTGGCGCGAATATTTGACAACAACGTATTCGTAACTTTATCGAATGAAAATTGTAGAATTACGAATACTTTGTTGTATTTTATTTGGTACTTGGTAGATTAGGCTGTCCGCTGTATATCGTCTCGCTATTCTACTGAGATTACTAAAAATATGTGCAGACACATATGTGTGAAACGCATTAGGGTCAGCTCATACCGAGACGCGACGCAGTATTTTTAAGATAGCGATTCAAAATTAAACTTTAGTGCCTACAAATTTCACATCGTATTTCGTATGTGCAGCGTAGTGCGGCTCGGAATTCGAACTCAATGAAGCGTGTATCTTCTCGCGTAGTGAATAAAGTTCAATGTTAAATCGTTATCTTGAAAATGACAGAAGAATAAAATTTTCACAAAAAAATTGGACCAAAGTTTCTAATCGCTTTTGTCAAAAGAGTTTCGTCCTACTATCACAATGTTAATAACATTTGATTATAACCATTTAGTGTCAAAGTTCTAAAACGTAACTTGGCCGTAACCCGGTTGCGAGGAAATGTGTTAATTTACGATCAGCTGACCTCAGCAAGGTCAATGGACGGAGAAATGGCTGCGGTTTTTTACTTATTACACTTGCCCAAAGTTGACCTCAAAGATGTAGAGCAAAAAATACAATGTAAAGTGTATGTATACCTACTTTCTTTTGTGTGGGTTCTAATTTTTATTGGAACACAATGAGAGTCGTTACTACTTTATTTATTTTCTTTATAATTTAGTTCCAATAATCCTGGTAAAGTATCACGTAAATCTTACTACTATTATAAATGTGAAATTTTATGAGGATGGATGGATGGATGGATGGATGTTTGTTATTCTTTCACGCAAAAAGTACTTAACGGATTTTGATGAAATTTGGTATGTTGTTAGTTTGAGCTTTAAAAAGTAGTGTTCTCGTGGGATACTGTATTTACGCGGGCGGAGCCGCGGGCAAAAGCTAGTAATAAGTATTATAAGCATTATATGATTTTTAATCCCCATCAGGAATTAAGTGTGTCCTTTATTACGCTAACTTAAAATAACCATTTCCCAAGTAAAGTCCAGATACAAGGTCTTATTAAGTACTAGTTGTCCCGACACACGTTGTTCTGTCTTAACAATGAACTTGAATACATAAATAACTACACCTATACCTCCAATATTTCATACCGTTTAAACCCTCCCTGAACTTCCACAATTATTTCAAGACCAAAATTAGCCAAATCGGTCCAGCCGTTCCCGAGTTTTAGCGAGACATTGGAATTGCAATCCATTTTATAGAAGATTTTTCACCACTTAACCAGAAGATAATTAATGAAATATAACATCTAAATAAATTATCAAGTAACAGATGTTCGAAATCTTTTAAAACTTAGTTGTGACTCATGCCTTATTTTCCTACAAAAGTTGCACACACATTACATAACAAGGATTGATGTACATGCACAAATACCGTATAAAATGCTATTTAATTTACGCGTTAACATTTGACCGGTCTAAGAACAGTTTGGCAAATAGAAAACGTAACGAACATTTTGCTAATTGCAATGACTTAGAGTTGCTTGGAGTGAAGATTGGTGAAAGCATGTGACGTAATTTTATCGACACATCTATCGAATATCTATTTTATAGTCAATGGTAATTATATTATTTGATTATTAGGGTCAGATCACACTTAGACGTTTTGTGTATAAATAAAGTGCCACTTTGAATCGCTATATAGAATCTAAAAAGTTTGCGCCACGTTCCGTCTCGATGTGAACTGACGCTTTTCTTCCTGCAGCTAGATAGTAAAGCGCTACTCCGGGCCAGATTCGCTGGTCCAATCGCAAGGTAAAAGAGAGAGTACTAATTAATTGAATACTTGAGTTATTTTTTTTAGTTTACCTATTATTTATTTATTATAGAACATGCCGCACGCAATGCATTTTATTGTGTTATATATCTATGAGTAGGGTCTGCCCACTTTTCTGCGACTCCGCCCGAGTATTCCACGCAGTATAGTAGGTAAGTATTTGTTGCGAAAATATTTTTTCAAGTACTTCAAATTCCGGTCAGTATTTTTTGCGTGAAAGTGTCAAAAACATCCACCTATACATCCATCCACTAAACTTTTACATTTATGTTAGACCTTTAGCAGAAGGATATTTTATCGTAAATATTATCGTAATACTGTAATACTTTACACATTGTTCGCGCCAACACTAGCGCGACGTTTAGAATAAACACAAAGGACATCACTACGTGATGTATGGCCGACCGAAAGGGGCGCTGTCAGAGAGTGACGAACACTTGCATTTAGATCCCCTTCCGCGCCGGATGCATTTTCAGCTCATCCCGAAACCTAGTGAACGCGAACGCGTGTGCGCATATTTATTTGTGCTCGTTAATATAATACCAAATTCGCCGGCGAACCGCGATAAATCTATCGATAATCCGCTCAACAGTTGTGTAGTGTAGTGAGAAGAAACCTCCGCCCAGATACAGAACCACCAGCTCAACAATAAGGTCAGTCCCAGATTTCTCCAGCCCTCACATTAACCTATATACCTACTTCCTTCAGCTCATAGTCGCATGTGTAAGTTCCTAGCTTACACATTTCTTGGTCCATCGAGCCTTCGTGAAGCCCTTCTCCCTATTACCGGCGTTGGGCCTGATTAGAACCAGCACCTACAGTTCCACTCCGCCCAATTCTGCACATAAAATCAGCTCGATTATTTATATTTTGTCCAATTAATTCTGGCCAGGCCGCCCCGCCATTTTAAAACCAAGTTACAGTCCATTCCCATTATCAATTCGGCACATTTAACATTAAACCCCTATTCTGTACTTTGGTATTAACCTATATGTTAATTATTTAAATTATTTTGTGCATATTTCGGCCCATAAATTCATAGGAAAAACCCAAAAAAAAAAAAAAAAAATAGTGGGTAGGTTGTCGGCTTATTGTCGACCAAAGAACTCGAACATTCCAGAACTTCCCTAACGTACCTAATACATAATTTGTGCCAATAATATCTCATATAATTTTCTCAGCTCTTAATTACTTACAAAATATTTTAATGTTTGACTCGCATATAAAATAAGTAATAACTAGTGCGTATTGTGAATTACGTTCGGCTCATAACAGAATTGTAAATCGTCGTTGCATTACTAAGTATTTTATCTATATATAACGTTTATATCTTCATATTCTCAATTTTTAAAACACAATATTAATTAACTTAGCATTATTTTAATAGTTATGAGTCGCATAACATCTCAAGTGCCCATACAAACATCGTCGGCTCGCTTCGGTACTTGATTTTTGTGCATTCTGTAGGTAATAGGTACCTACACGGCGCCCGTGCGTAAACAACAGCTGGTTACATTCATTCTCAATTAGGTATTCTTCATAGAATAAATAGTGACCTTCACATTGAATTCATATCTTATCTACGTTCTGTGTCTATACAAAAATATTATTAGGTATTACGTTACAGCTGTTTTAAATAAGAATTCTTATCGACGTTCTGTGTTTATACAAATATATTATAGGTGTTACGTTACAGCTGTTTTGAATAAGTCGGCACACTATTGAGATTGAACCTGCTCATACCTACTTACATTGTTTTCATTACGTTATTTTGTTTCTAACGCGCCCGCTAAGATTTGTTTATATTCAAACTTCAGGACATTAATATAATATTACAGACGACTTCTAACGCATTAATCTCCGCTCATCAAACATACACTAATACTATATTAGCATCAGGCGATCGGTCAGCTCATTTGTTAATTAACTCGTACACATTTTATGATAAAATTGTATACATTGTCGGCACATTATTAAAATCTATTTTCTGCGTTCTAATTAATTGCGCGCGTATTTTCCGCTCATTACTTTTAAATATTTAACTTAGTTACACGCATATATTTTTAAACATGCCTACAAAATCGTAAGCGGCCATATTTAGGCAAACTATAAAATCTATTAGTCGGCTCAGAGAGATCGCATTGGCATTACACAAAGGTGACTCAAAGTCTAACAAAACGGAGTTTAATGCGCGTTTTAAAGACCTACAAAATTTGAAACAAAAATTAGAAAATTTATACTGCGAAATTTTAGACGACGGCAGTGTTACAGAAGAAATTGAAAAGTTTTATACAGCCGGTTACGAGAACGCGCTATCCGAACATTATGATATTTTAACTGCAGCGGAAAATATAAGTTCCACTTCAGAGTCAAGTCAGCTCACTTCTGCCGTTCTGCCCAAAATTGAACTGCCAAAATTCAGCTCACGCGTTGAGGACTGGCCATCGTTTATTACGATTTTTAGGAGTCTTACAGACGACATGACGTCACTTACAGATGCAGTTAAGCTGCACTATCTTTTGTCTTGCCTATCGGGGGAGGCGCTCAGCATGATTGCGCATTTAAAAATCACAAATGATAATTACAGCGTCGCGCTCGATATACTCACACGTAGGTATGAAAACCGCCGTGTTCTGATAGATGGGTTTGTTGATATAATACTCGGCCTACCTAATATTCATATTCGATCAAGCATACGCGCGACGTTTTTAACTCCGCTCATTTCCGCACAAAGCGCATTAAATAATCTGCGTTTACCTATGGATAGTAATTACGTATTTGTGTCTATTGTAGTTAGAAAATTACGAGGCGAGCTCCGCACCCTGTTCGAAAGAAGATACGGCATCTCGGACACTCTGCCCACCTTAGGTGATTTGATTTCTTTTTTAGAGGAGCACGCGCGCTGTATCAAAACCGAATATTCTAATGCAACGCGCGGTGTTACCTACTCACCACAAACTGGGCCCTCTCGTCAACACACACCCCCCGCAAACTCTCCGCGCAGTCCACGCTTTAGACCAATTAGTCCCGCGTATCCTCGTAATACTCAGCGCTCGCCATCGGCTCACACTTTAAGTAGCTATCACGTCAGCCCAGTTCCTCATTACCCTCAACACTACTGGCCCCCCTCCCCCCGAACAGAGCGGCGCGAGTACTCAGCCCGGAATACAGATAAACGCAAGCGATTCTACTGCCCCTATTGTAGGAATACAGAACACAAACTTATCGCGTGTCCGAAATATAATCATCAGCCCACTCAAGGTCGTTGGGATTTCATAGAAGCCAACGACAGATGTCGTAAATGTCTAGGTCCGCATTTTGAAAATGAATGTCGTTCGACAAACTCATGCAAAGAGTGTGGAAGTGCAAATCACCACACCTCGCTTCATCGTCACGGAACTCCAAATTCTCCGGTGTCGTCAGCGCATTTGCTTCCTCCTCATTTACGTGCACAGCCCCGCCGGCGTGCTCAAGACAAGCCACATACCTACACGGCCTACACACAACATACGCGTGCACATCAATCATCATCATCAGACCCCAACCAATCGTCTGATCATGCACCGTCTACAACTCATCAATATCAAAACAAAAAACAATGACTACCTACAATCACGGAGCACATAGAATTAGAAGATCAACCCAATAATTTAAAATGTCATTCAGCTCATAGTACACCTGCATCACATTCAGCTCATAAAATATCTAAATCTAGTTCAGCCCAATATTCTGTAGAATCAGCCCAAGTAAATTCAACTCAGCACATAGAAAACCCATTAAAAACTCCAGTGTTACTTCCCACAGTCGTTTTAAATATATCTGATAAATGCGGAGAATATCACAAAGCTCGGGCTTTATTGGACTGTGGTAGCATGATAACGCTCATAACTCAGCGCATGACTAGAAATCTTAATTTGCAACCAAAACAATGTTCATTAAAAATTACAGGTGTAGGTGATCAGCACATACAAAATTCTAAAGGTTGGGTCACAATAACATTTAGGCCCACACACCGTGACACGCCATCTATTACTACTACCGCTCATATTCTCAAAGACGTTACAGGTTATTTACCTTTGCAAAAAATACCAGATGTTGTACAAGACTCAGCTCATCAGCTCATTCCATTGGCGGATCAAGCTTATCATACTCCTGCGCCCATTGATCTCATTTTAGGCTCAGACGTTTTGGGTCACGTTTTGGATGGTACTAAGATTGCTTTGGGCCCGGGGAAGCCCATAGCCTTCGGCACGATTTTTGATTTTGCACTCATAGGACTCGTTGAGCACTCATGCGATTCACCTGTAGCTCAAGTTGGCTCTGCTCATGTTACTCATACTCATTATACTCAGTCGGCTCACTCTACACATTCTGCTCATTCTACTCATGATATTTGCAAAAGCCTGGAAAGATTCTGGGAGTCGGAAGAACCCCAGCCTCGTTCTGCTCATTCAAACCCGCTACACGAGCAATGTGAACACATATTCAGCTCAACCACCATTCGTGACGATTCAGGCCGTTACATTGTGACTCTTCCCTTCTTATCAGATGCACCCGTATTAGGTAGTACTCATGCTATTGCTCTACGTAGATTTCTCAATCTAGAAAAACGGTTGCAATCCGATCACACACTGCGACAAAAATATATAGAATTCATGAACGAATACATAAACTTAGGACACATGACACCGTGTCATCCGTCTACATTTACTCATAAACCTCATTATTATATTCCTCATCATGGCGTGTTCAAATCAGGTACTGACAAACTCCGCACAGTATTTGATGGCAGTTGTAAGTCATCCAATGGAGTCAGTTTAAACGATTGCCTGCACACAGGTCCAGCACTTCAACGAGACATTGTAGATATTATTATATCATTCCGCGCACATCGTATAGTATTCAGCACTGACATAAAAATGATGTTTAGAAATATTCTCTTAAGACCAGACCAAAGACACTATCAGCTCATACTCTGGCGATCGTCTCCAGATCGACCTCTGCTCACATATGCACTCAACACTGTTACATACGGATTGCGCTCAAGTCCATATCATGCTATCCGCACATTATTACAATTAGCTGAAGATGAAGGTCATCGCTATCCTCAGGCTGCCGAAATTTTGCGTAAATTTGTTTTCGTGGATGATGTACTTTGCGGCCATGACACTATAGAAGAAGCATCAGCACTCCAAACTCAGCTCATTGATTTGTTATCACTCGGTGGATTTAAACTTAGTAAATGGACATCAAACACACCTCAGCTCTTGCAAAGATTTCCAGACGATCAATGCGAAATGCCTAAAGACTTTGACATCAGCGCAGAGTCTCCATCAATTAAGGTTTTGGGTATTAGATGGATTCCCCGGTCTGATGAATTTAC
Organism: Phengaris alcon alcon; assembly: GCA_037179445.1. Classification (NCBI taxonomy): domain Eukaryota; kingdom Metazoa; phylum Arthropoda; class Insecta; order Lepidoptera; family Lycaenidae; genus Phengaris; species Phengaris alcon. The sequence continues at coordinate 2,945,960 of JAYRCH010000646.1, read as the reverse complement.
ATATCACATCTCATTACCACCAGTTACCCACATTACAAAACGTTCAATTCTTAGCACAGTAGCTTCTCTCTATGACCCAAACGGTTGGGTTACACCCGTCATATTCCGCGCAAAAATACTTCTTCAAAGGTTATGGTTAACTAAATTGGACTGGGACGATCCCACTCCAAATAATATTACAGATGATTGGCAGCGCATCTATCATGATCTTCCGCACATCTCAGATATACATTTTCCCAGACATATCGCTCCACACAAATTCAAATCAACATACTCACTTCACGGATTCGCAGATGCTTCGGAAAGCGGTTTTGCTGCAGTGATATATTTACAAGAATCAGCTCACAACGGATCTGTTAACGTTCACCTCATGATTGCTAAATCTAAAGTCGCACCGATTAAAAATAAACTCACAATCCCCAAATTAGAGTTGTCTGCTGCAACTCTATTATCTCAGCTCATGTTGCGTGTCTCCCAACAATTGTCTGCTCATCTCACAATTACACATCACGTTTGTTGGTCAGATAGTACCATAGTGCTTGCATGGATAAAAACTCCGCCCCATCGTTTACAAACATTTGAATCAAATAGAGTAACAAAAATTAACTCAAATTCACTCACACTTAAGTGGCGTCATGTACCTTCCCAATTAAATCCTGCTGACTGTGCAAGCAGAGGATTATCAGCTCAAGCTCTCTCCGCTCATGATTTATGGTGGTCTCCTCCATGGCTCAAATTGCCAGAGGATACCTGGCCCAAGATGCCTTCAGCTCATACTCGACAAGACTTGCCAGGGCTCAAACCAAAATACGTACCATGCAATTTCTCGATACCCGGTGTCGATAGTGATCTGCTCACTCGCTTCAGCTCTTTAGAAAAACTAACTGGTGTCACTGCCTACATGAGGCGATTCATTCGTAACTGTAAACTAAATTCAAACTCGCGACAACTAGGCCCTCTAACTGTAAGTGAACGTAGAGAAGCATTACTCTTCTGGATCCGCTCTGTACAGCAGAATGCATTCGCAGAAGATATTCACCGCCTGCAAACCGATAGAATCTGCACAGTACGACTACAACGTCTGTCGCCTTTTACGCAGGACGGTCTCCTCAGAGTAGGAGGTAGACTCACTCGTTCGGAACTCACATACGATGCTCAACACCCATTCATTTTGCCTAGTTCTAGTCCGCTCGTAGACCTCATAATAGATCACTATCATCGCATACACTGCCACCCTGGCACGGACACGCTACATGCTATTTTACGTCAGCAATTTTGGATATTATCTGCCCGCCGCATTATAAGGCACAGAACGTTTAAATGCATAAGATGTTTCCGTTGCCGCGCTCAGCCCGAAGTACCTATCATGGCTGACCTGCCAGCTGATAGAGTCATACCTCAGCCCGTATTTAGTCACGTATCAACAGATTTCGCCGGACCGTTTCTGCTCAAATCAAGTCAATTACGTAATGCTAAGTTAATTAAGGGATATTTTTGCATATTTGTTTGCCTCACTACAAAGGCGGTTCACTTAGAACCAGTCTCATCGCTCACTGCCGAAGCGTTTATTGCAACATTACAAAGGTTCTGCTCACGTCGCGGACTTCCGGTATTGATACGTTCGGATTGTGGCACAAATTATGTAGGAGCTAGGAATCATCTACTAGAGGTACAACAATTTCTCAATGACAATAACGACGCCATTTCTCATAAACTCTCAACTCAAAATATAACTTGGTTACTCAATCCGCCTAAAGCCCCATGGATGGGAGGTATCCATGAGATTAATGTTAAATCCACAAAGCAACTTCTATACCGTGTTATCGGTGAGCAACACCTCACTTTCGAGGAATTCTTAACTCTGCTCACTAGAATCGAAGCTGTGTTAAACTCTCGGCCCATCAGTCCACTTTCGTCCGATCCCACGGACTATCAGCCCCTTACTGCTGGCCACTTTCTCATTGGCCGTCCGCTCACAGCTCTCCCCGAGCTGACTCTAGATGAAAGAGTAATATCTCCGCTCAAACGCTTTCAGCTCATTCAATCACTCTCTCAGCGCTTTTGGAACCTTTGGACCAAGTCCTACCTCCATACCCTTCAAATCCGCTCCAAATGGCTTTCCTCTTCCTCTCCACCCAAAATTGGAGAACTGGTTCTGCTCAAGGAGGACAATTTGCCTCCTCTACAATGGAACATGGGAAGAATCTCACGTCTGCTACCTGGGAAGGATGGAGTCATCAGAGTTGTGGACTTGGACACGACTCAAGGCCAGCTGCGGAGGCCTGTCGGCAAGATTGCCCGGCTCCCACTGGATTCTGCTCAGGATGGGGCTCAGCTCGCCGCCTGTGCGGGCTCCCCAGGATGTTCGCGCCAACACTAGCGCGACGTTTAGAATAAACACAAAGGACATCACTACGTGATGTATGGCCGACCGAAAGGGGCGCTGTCAGAGAGTGACGAACACTTGCATTTAGATCCCCTTCCGCACCGGATGCATTTTCAGCTCATCCCGAAACCTAGTGAACGCGAACGCGTGTGCGCATATTTATTTGTGCTCGTTAATATAATACCAAATTCGCCGGCGAACCGCGATAAATCTATCGATAATCCGCTCAACAGCTGTGTAGTGTAGTGAGAAGAAACCTCCGCCCAGATACAGAACCACCAGCTCAACAATAAGGTCAGTCCCAGGTTTCTCCAGCCCTCACATTAACCTATATACCTACTTCCTTCAGCTCATAGTCGCATGTGTAAGTTCCTAGCTTACACACACATTTCTTTTTCAGTAATCATAGAGAATCCTATCGGTTTATAATATAACTCAAAGACCATTTAGTTCAATGGTCACTGACATATAATCAACTGTTAAGTTAACTGTATATTTTTAATTCGTTATATTCGGCACACGTACGATATGGAGAACGATATAATTGGCTGCATTATCGATAACGGAATCGAGTAGCTATTCGATTGTAAAGGTCAAATGCAAATCGATTTCATACGTGTGTGTATGTGCTGAGCCTGAACTTTTGTGTATGGATGTACCGGATGTAGGTTGGTTGAAATATTAGGGAGAGGTCTACGTGACAACAAATAGTGTAAGAGCCATTCATATTTGTACAAGCTTATAAAGAGTAGCAATATATTTTACTAGATGTAGCCGGCGACTTCGTGTGCGCAAAGAAAATACCGCAAAAACCGTTCATAGTACCGTACAAAGACAGCAACGTTGTTTAAGTTATCCGTTGTGTAAATATTTTTATTAGTAAGGGAGTAAGTATAGATTATCAAAAAGAAACTTATTTCTCCGTCTTGTATATTATATAAGGCTGGAGGACTATATAGGGAACTTGCATTTGTTTTAAATCAGCAAGATTCTTGTATTTTCCAAAAGGAAACATAAATATGGACCGAAGTATGAAAAAAGTACAGTAACCAGTTGCTAATAAAAACAGTTACAGGACCAAAACAAAGACGATTTTTTTTATACATACTACGTATATAATGTATTTCGTCAACGGTTGGTCGTAGATATGCCATTGCAAAGACAATACTTTCGGGCTTATTGCTTTACGAAAAGTCAATTTAAAAAAAACTATGCATGTTCCCCATTGTTATTTGTTGGATCCTTGGCTATTCGTAAAATCCATTGTAAAGTTTGAAAGATAAGCCTTTAGAGACAAAGGTGACAGTTTCATATGCTCAAAAATAGTAAGACTAGTAGATAATTACCACGACCTGAGTTGCACCCAACATCTGCATATTGCATATTAAACAACTAAATTACGTGTTATTATCGTTATGCATGCGATTGTCGATAGCCTCTAAATATGTACGATTTCACTAACAGAAACTAACACGCGGCATCATTTGCACTCAAATAATTGGAAAACTGCAAATTTTATAGATTTTCTGATCGTAACTCATTTATAAAGTTGTGATGCTTAACACCTAATGTCATAAAGCATGACTAGAGTTTTTCAAATTATATGTTTTGGTGTAATATACAGATAAAGCAGCATTTTTAGTTGCTACGTCTTCTCACACCGGGCCCTTGAAAGGGGCCTTGGGCGGGGAAACAAGACCAGGGGCTATGCCCTTCTACATGTAATGTTCCAGATTAGGGAGGACGCGCCCAGTACGCAAGTACTAATAACGTACGCATAAAGTACGCAGCAAAAATATCCTGTTTTATGGGAAGGCCCCCCGCGGCAGAACGCGGGGTAAACCCGAAGCAACCATCACATATGCTATTTATATCAGTTCAGTTTTGGCAGCCCTGAATGAACTTGACGAGGCGGAATGACCACAGGCGCAGCAATGAGGAAGCGGCGACTTGTCGCCTGAGCCGGCCGCTGCCTTAGCTCTTCGTTCTCAGTTCTCACTAACCGCATTGACATTTTGCAAGTCGTAGGGTTGCCACAATTATTTAAATTCAATATTTTATTAAACTAGATAATTTTCAAAAAGTTAAAGTATACATTTTAAAACACAAATATACATTAAAATAATATAATATAAATATAAATTAAATATACATTTAAAAACATAAAATCATTTAAAAACGTATCTACGTATAAAATAAATACATAAAAGTGTGTAATTGACACTAGTCTTATTTTATCAAGCTGTTTAATATCTTATTGAGCACTTCAATATGTAAGTAAAATGTTTTAAGCGAAGCAACCCTCATACCGATAAAAATAGTCAATAGCGAAGTCTATACAATACAGAGCTTGTGATTATGCGTAATCAATGAAATAGCCCCTGGACACAGTCGATATTAAAGAAGCCATAAATTAAACGCAAATGCAATTTCAGATATGATTGATTATTTAAATACATGTTTGAACTTTTTAACAATATAGGATAAAAACAGGGTTGGCAAAGCTAAGATATTCCAGATAAATTTTTCGTAACCTTTAGGTTTTTTATTTATATCCTGGTCTATATAAGTAGTCGAGAGTTTCTTCATCCTTATAATATTATCTAATACCTCCTACAACATTACGCGAAATAGCAAAATCAAAATTTATCACTGAACTATTTTCACATCTCTCTCTCTCAGTTTTAATAATCTTACAGATAATCTCTAATACTTCAATCTATGTACTCAACTACTCATCATTAAATTTGACTTCTATTTCACGCCCTTAGTAAAACAGTTACGCGTATAGCGTGCGTTCAGTGTTTGGAAAATCGTTCGTGGTCTGATGATCAGACGTAGTTTACACGGTGTGATGACGCGTACCACCCGCGTTGATGTTCAGCTTAATACATCATCAACTGTATGCATACTGCATAGTATTTTTGGGTGAATTTTTCTATACTAATATTATAAAGAGGAAAGGTTTGTTTGTTTGCTTTGAAAAGACTCTGACGTTTACTGGACCGATTTTGATGATTTTTTACACAGATATAGATCCACAAGGAAGAACATAGGCTACTTTCGCGCCAAAATGTACGGTTCCCGCGAGTTTTCTTTTTCGCACGAAGTCATGGGAAACATCTAGTATTAGATAAAATCACAGAATTTCGAATAAAAGTTTAGCAAACTTTTATGAGGGTTAAATCACCTTCTTGGAATAATATTTTAGCTCATATTTTGATCAATGGCTTATAGAAAAAAAAACGCAACAAAGTCACAGGTACTAAGGCAGTAGTAAAACAATAAACGACAACGATGTTGACATCTCGTGTCAGCTGTCAGATGCAACCACAGACTAAGAAATTTACAGATGACGTGTTTTTTTAATGCGTTTCGATTGCACAAATAATCCGATAAACGTTCATCCATCAGCTTATTGTTCTCATTAAAATTCTTAAATATCATGCTCAGTTGCCACAAAAACATACTCGCCTCACATGCCACGATACTTCGATTATTACAATCGATTCCCAACTAATTATGGGACATCACTACGCTCACAATGGAGGTTAGCAACCTTCATTGTTCATAGGAATGTGAGGCCTAAGCCTTATAAAATTAAATTATAGCAGGGCCCGTTTGATAGTAACGATAATTTGTTTTGAAATAGTTTATAGGTAGTGGTTTACTATAATTCATTATAGTATGCTGTGAACCAAAATGGTTACAATTATTGGTGTTGCATAATATAACAGTATTATAAAGTAGAACTATCAATGTCATATTGACAGATGTCACAAGCACAGCCTATCTAGTTAGTCAAAAGGCTATATAGTGTAGACGCATCTATGGTAGGCATCTCTCATATGTAATACGTATCTGTGTTAATCATCTCTCTTATAAGTACCAATAAAGGAGAATATAACAATTGTTGCTGTATTATTATTATCACCACTCAAGCGTAAGAAGGATCTGTTAAAAACCAAGACGTCGTAGATCTCAACTAGCATAGCAAGAATAGGGTTAATTTTCTAAATAATTTACAATTTGCGCTCGATATCTTAAAACTTTAAAATTAATCAAACTTGGAGTATTTAATCCTGTACAACCATAAAAAAGTGTGAAATATAACAACGATGGTGACGAATAAAGCCTTAATGGAAACAATAGGGGCCCTTATTGTTTCACAGACGATGAAAGGTGTATGCAAATGCGAGCAATGATAAAATTCACAAGGAAATTATCTCCGTTCTGCCTCCGACAGCGATACTCTGTCACGTGAACTTTGTATCGTAGGAAGCTATGATTTCCCGTTCCGTGTCGGGAATATGACAGTTCTGGTTTGACATTGCGCGGCTCAATACCATAGATATAGACAATGGACGGATCAAAACTGTCATGTAATTGATAATTCTATAAAAATGAATTAGGAAAAAGCATTTTTAGGTTCCACTTTTTTGTAAAATAAAATGTTAAGATAATTGGTATTTGTAACTGAATAGTAGATTGTGAAAAGTTTATTTCAGAGGGTCGATTCTGCTAAATAAAACCTGCAATAATACAATTACAACCAAGTCCCGACACGCTAAAACTGTCAAACCGGTATTCTCGCAAACGTTAAAGCAGCGTCTAACGCCTCCTGATTGGTCCCAACGTCGCAAAATCAGTTTATGATAACAAATCACTTCACTTATAATACAATCAAAGTAAAATGAAAGTCTAATTTGAATACGATAATTGAGGTTCAGGTTAATGTTTTGTCCAAATACAACATCACTGCATGTAGCAATGTTACCTAATCTTTCACACAAATCAGTACATGATAAGGGTTTTGTGGATAATCTCGATCCCATGTAAAGACATGTCGGAAATCGATTGCATCGTTTCGTCTCTAAATAAGTTCCTTATACAGCTTTTATAGGGCCATGTCTCTCTCGGCTTATCTATAACTTTGACATCAATGTAGAAATGTTGTGGAGCGGTAGATTACAATTATATATTAAGGTTTATTAATGTTACTAGATATTGCCCGCGACTTAGCTCGCGCGAAAATAAATCCTGTTACATGCTGCAATAAAAAGCAGTATATGCATACTGAAACGATAGTTAAAGTAAGTTACGCTCAAGTCACATGCTGTCCTTGTCATTTCGGCTTTCGGCAACCTGGGATGAATGATGAATAGGAGGGCTCTTTACCGAATACCAAATTTCATTAAAATCCGTTCAGTAGTTATTGCGTGCAAGTGTAACAATCTTGCATGCATTCTTATAAACTTGCGCGTTGATAATATTAGTAATGTTTTAAAAGGCAAAATATAATGTCCTTTACTGAAATATGCAATACAATTCAAAACACTACCTAGTAAGTACACTAAGTTACATAAAAATTAAATTTATGAAGCGAATAACATAATGATTATTTATTACTTTTCACACTTTTTATTTCGAAGTATATTAGTACGATACTATAATTATGGTTGATTGAAAGTATGTACTAACTGACCTTACAATTTTTTTTTTCCAACACAATAACGAGAATTCATAACGTGATAGTCAAATGCCAAGGATAAATCGAATAAGTTGAATAAAGGGCCTTTGAGCATTAAATCGATTTCGATTATAATCGATTATTTTGGCAGTTCCGGGTACATACAGGTACATATTTTTTACATTGTACGAATACTAGAAAGAAACAACTAGGTACTACAAATACTGCAAAATAAAATAATATGTAAACTCATTTTATTTAGAATTAAGACCAACGAATGACTGTGTGGGACGACATAGACTTGATCGCGAGAATGCGAGATAGCTGTCCTAAAATTGTTCTGCAAAAACCAATTAAGGAAAATCAGTAAATGCATATTATATCAATTAATACCGAGGTATGGTCTTTGAGCATTAAGAATACACGAAATATTTGCATGAAGTCTCAAGGCAACGCAAAATAAAGGCAATAAAATGGACGGAATTAAAATAAGCTATTAGAAATTTATAGGCTTTAATGTGTTTTTAGTACTTATCTGAATGTCAATGCCTACAGCTCAGCCTACAGAATAGCACTTCTTACTGTCTTTCTTGATAAAAAAAATATCTTAGGCCGGGACTATATTATGTTCCGGAATCCGGAAGGCCGGGGAAAATTCAAAGTAATGAAAATAGAACTCTGGACGAATGCTATAGAGGTGAAAATCGTACACACAAGTGTCGAATCACTGTCATATTATAACATGACAGCTTGACACTCGACACTCGGACTTCAACTATATTGTAATAGCATATAGTTCTATTTTCAGTGCTCTGAATTTTCCCCGGCCTGACGGATTCCGGACAATATAGTTCCGGCCTTAAACTCCCATATTAAAGGTAAAAAAAGTATGTACCGGGCAAAATACCAGATATTTTAGGTACTGCACTTAACGAAAACAAATACTTATATATTCAGCACGAAACTTTTAACGTTTGTGTTAACACTTTATGTGGTGAGGTCGTATCACATATTCGATCAAACCTGACACCAACGGTTACTGTAAGTACGATTCATAACATTGTAATAAAATATATTGAATTCGTATTATTACTAAAAGTAATATATTGTTGAAATTGAATCCGATTTTGTTGCATAATCTTTGGTATTGTTATCAATTGATCTTTTTTACGTAGGTCCTACAGTACAGCAAGTAAGCAAAGGCCCATATTCTATTAAATTACCATGTATTTACTAATGACTACGCGCTAGTATTAGAAAACAGTTATTATATATCTGTTACTATATTTTTATAGTTGCTCCGTATCATTAGTTGTTTCCTCAGATCCGCCTCGACTCAACCTCAAACCTTCCTTAAGAAGTTCCTCGAATTTGGTATTCTTAAACGCAATTTCTACCTCAGCTGTTTGCTCCTTCAGTAAGGTTGAGTGGAGGTATTATGTCATAGACAATCATAGAAAAATATATTTTTTTATGTCAACACCGATAGTTACCATTAAAACTCGATCCGAATTTGGCAGAATGATGCTATAAAGAAATTTCAAATTTAACATCAATGTTAAATTTAAAATTTATTTGATGGTTCATTGTCAATGAGGGTCTTTGATATTTTTTCTGCAACTAGGGGGCAGACTTAACTCACACAAAGCGTGGTGGCGTAAGTGGTATCAAAAACGGTCAATAAGAATTTTCGATTCTTTTTCTGTCACCAGGCGGCGCTTGGTAGCACGACGGTCCTTGTCGTATCAAAAAGCTGTCAGATGTTACGAATTTAAAAACCTTCATTGTGATGTAGGTGTGTGAAGTGTGAACTGTGGTCTGTGAACCCCTAACTTGTATTGAAATGTTGATATTTTCACGTTAAGTTTCGTAAAGGTAATACAGAAACTCCAAAATACGTCCATGCTTCTCTTTAAATAAGTATCTTAATATATAGTAATTGCGTAATTACTTCAAATAATTCCACTCTGTTTATAAAAAGAATTGATATAAATGTCGAAAAGTGACGCTCGAGAGAGCCTCAAGGTACGTACTGAGGAACTTTTGGACGTACTTTAAGTTTGACAGTTGATTCCTCGACTCGCGTAAGGGAAAACATCATGCCGAGGACATTCAGTTGAACTAATGATACAATTTTCGTGGATGGAGGTTGAGTCGAGTGGAGGAAATCTCGAGGAAACAAGTAATGGGGTGTGAGTGCCTGTTTTTCAATCTACTGTTAAGTGTCAGATAGCTTTTTTGCATGTTTTTTCTCATTCACTCGATATAAAGTAGCGACAAAACTTCCGTATTCGATTAATCGTTTATTCTAATTCAAAGTTTAATCATATAATTGAAATTCTTCAAATTGAATTTAATACATTGAATACATATTTGCAACTTGAGAACAGTACCAACTACCAATGCCAATCACAGAGTTTTTCATGATGACTTGTACATAATAATTATTATTTATATTCTTTCGATTCAAAGCTTCAATATTAAAATATAGTGTGAACCGGCCTTTACAATAAAATGTACGAATAAGGAATCACAGATAAATTATACGATCGCGTTTGGAATATCAAAACTTAAACAATGGTTATAATATTAGCCGCAGCTGCGAGAATTGCCCATCGTTTGAGAATATAAACACACTACCGATTCAATTTAAATATTATTTGACTATATTAAGACAGGTATTCAGCCATAACTCTAAACTTGCATATTTCTGGGTGCTGCTCGCATAGTTTAACTTTTCACTTAGGGTCAATTCATACCGAAACGAAACGATACGCGACGCGTTAGCTATTCAAAATTGAACTTTATTAATTGCACAAGAATATACACGTTTCACTGTAAGAGTACGAATATAAATTTGCACCGCACTGCTCAGCTATTTTAAAAATGTAGCTCCCTGTCGCGTATCGTTTCGTTTTGGTGTGAATTGACCCTGAGATTACATTTTTAACGGTTTCTATTTTCAATACCTAAATGCTGATGAAGGATATCCTCTACATCTATTTAGATTTATACGCGTATAAGCAATAACTAGTCCATAAATGATTTATAGTCAAAAGCTGCCATTGTTCGAATTTCAAGATGAAATTCTTACAATAACGGCAAGCCGGTTCATTTAACGGTATGCCTGTACAGTGTACGGTCGCTGACGAGACAATGTACTATTAGTGAACGTTAGCGCCTTGTCATAAGGTCGGCAAGTGGTACGCCGGCTGTCGGCGACCGTACCTTCAGAAAGTTCTCGCTTAACTATTGTTACGTTTTTAATAGAAATTAATGTTAAAACTTAATGGCTACGGCTTGGCAGTAACCTGAGGCTAGATGAGAAACTGACGTGTAGTTTGCTAAATAAGAAGTAATTTCTTGGCGGGTGACAGTTCTCGTAATTATTATCGGTTAAATCTCATAACGTTTTCAGGCTGTCACGCTCGCGCGCACACGATATGACGCGTTTGCGAATGAGTCACCGCATTGACCGAATCAAGATTATATCGAAAATAGTTAGGAGAATTGGGCTTCTGAATAAATTCATGTATCGGATGAGGTCCATATGGTCGCCATTCTAAAGGAATTATTAACACTAGAGGTCGTGTAGTGGTCGAAAAAGTTTGAACTGTGTTAGGGTACTTTAGCCTCTTAGATTGCGTATCTAAAAAAAAGTAAAATTATAAAAACGCTGTCTCTGGAATGTAAAGAAATATTGACAATTGTCAAACCAATACGTTCTACTGTTAATATACAAACGCTGGTAGTGTGAGTTACTAATCTGAGGTAGTGTGTGTAACGTTTTTATTAATTTTATGTATTACTAAGCATTTTTTTGAATATTAGCTTTCTGCACACCTTCCCCCACAAAAACTTTAACTGTGCCGAAATTCATACACCACCGTTTGCATAATTTTCGTAATAGGTAAGGGGTCAGAAGTTTTCGCTTCAGGTACTTATAATATGATACTTGAAAAACACATAGGTAATTTTAGGGCCAGGTCACACCGAGACTCGACGCGACAGTGCATATTTAAATACAGAAAAAAAATATATACCTGTATCCTGCATTATTGTAGAAAAGAAAATGTCGTGGAAGTCAGAGAAATATCTGAGTAAGTTACTGTGCTGTTGAGTTACTGTCGTTACGTTAAATTAAGTCTGACTTTCATGTGCGCACGCGCCGTCATGTTAGCTCTACGGCCTATTGTTTATATACTTTCCGTCACACTCGTAATATGGACGTCATATATACGAGAAAGAAAACGTGACCTTTTCTATTTTTTAATGTCGGAGAAAGTCAATATAATATATGTAATACAAAAGCAAATAATTGCTCTAGCAGTCGTCCAGTTGATGTTATCTTTTGGTACAGGTATTTTATCTTTAATTTGTCTATGATATTAGTTTAGTTAAATTAATTAATTTAAAGCATTATTAAAATAATATATAAAAAAGTACGTGTGGCACTCGGGGACTGCCACGGTAAAGCTATTGCATAGTAAGTCTAAGTATAGGGGGGGGGGGGGGAGAGGTTTATTTACGTTACGGAATTTCTTGATTTGGTCGCCGCGCTCAAAGCCCGCGATAAAAGCTATGCAATAGCTTAAAAAATCTATACCTAGCAAATGGCTTTTAAATGCTGGTGATATTATTGGATGATAATGCCGAGTTGCGTAGATCTGGGTTTAAGTTAAACCTGGGTAAAAATATCATGCCTTTCTTTTATAAATACGAAGAACGAGATAGATAACATAATATTTAACCCTGGGTACTTTAACCTAGATCTGCGCAAGTGGGCCCTAGAATTCTATGCATTTTATCTCCCCAATTATTTCTAAGTAGCTTTAAAGTATCCCGAATTTCTCTTATAAAATACTAACCCCCCTTACTAATAAAAAATTACCCCATACATAGTAAAAATATTCACACAACGGGTAAGCTATTCAGTGTTGCCGTCTATTTTTGTCAAGTGATTTCTCCAACGTATCAGACAGACAGCAACATTGAATAGCTTATCGTTCTGTAAATATGTTTATTAGTAAGGGGGTAAGAACATACAAAACTTCTGAAATTTATATTATTACCCATCTGATAACATACATAATATTATATAAAAATCTGGTCTCTCAATACTTGTGATCGAGCTCCCTCGAAACGGCCTGACCGATTTTAATGAATTTCTGGTGACTATTTTTAAATCCCTAGGAAACTATTTATAAGTCAGAATAACGTTTGTTGGGTCAGTTATTCCTTATATAATATTTCTATCAGTCATTTATGTATGAAGTAGTGTTTAATTCAAGTAACGTACGGCTGTATTCTCACCATCCTGCCGCCATAAAGCAAATCGAACGTTCGGGAATTTCTAAACAGCGGGCGACTGTAACATTATTTACTATTTAAATTATTACAACATGTTAATATTATTTATATTAAGACTAGCATTAATTGCCGGCGGCTTCGCCCGCGTGAAATTATGTTTTAAACTTTCATCTCCCTGTTTTATCCACCTAGGGTCTGACTTTTAGAAGACGCTGAAATACGTAACTCATTATTTTTTTCGTACTCAATTCATACGAAATATCATGCAAATATGTCCAAGGAATAAAAAGTTTCATACAAACTTTTATGACCCATTTCACCCCATTGGGGGTCGATTTTTAAAAAATCCTTCCACAGTGGATGCCTACGTCGTATGAGAAATACGTGTGCAAAATTTCAATTTTCTAGCCTTAAGGGTTTGGCCTGTGCGTTGATAGATCAGTCAATCAGCTTTGCCTTTCATATACATATAATATAGATAAGGATTATTTTCATATTTTATTTTTTTACCATTAAGAACATACAATTAATATGATTCATGAAAGATATACGTATGCTCTTCGATACAAAATGTACAATTTTATTCTAAATCTAAGGGTAAAAATAATAACTAATCCAGACCTTTTCTCAAATTATTATTCAAAACAAACAAACAAACCATATATTAGTATAGATAAGTCCAGAATGACATAAAAACTTTGGTCGCCATACACGTGTAAAATCAACGTTATCGTGTTATAGTACCACATACATGCTCGTACTTCTGGGAACCGCCACGTGTGGAATATCAAGAGCTCCGATTTCGAGAAATGTTCACACATCCTCCGTACAACATGTTAAAATTTATTCATACACATATACTCAATATGTTTAAACTTATCATACAACTTACAAGTATACAAAAAGTATATTTAAAGGCATTAACATCTTTTTAAAAGTATAGACTACAGGCCGAAATATCAAAAATGAAAAATGTATACATTACATATACATTACACATTTAAGTCAAATCACTATAATTTTGTTTAATGCGAAAAGAAAGTGAATTTCTAGTTATTTTATTTTTTAAACGGTTTTATTTAGCTTGGCCAGTTTATTTATTTATTTGTTTGGGTCAAATTAAGTAATTGGAATTTTACCCCCTTCCTCAGATCGATCTGATATTTGGTACCCACTCTTAATCTTGATGACAATACAATAATAAAAAAAAATTGTGACTATAAATCCAAAATGGCCGCCGATACAAAATGGCGGATTACATATTACTTCACAACAACCTCTATATGGGTATCAAATGAAAGGGATTTATTGGTAGAATAGAGCTCACTATAAAAAAAATCAAGATGGCCGCCGCCACAAAATGGCGGATATTTTCATATTTTCCACAACTACCTCAATATAGGTGTCTAATGAAAGGGCTTGATTAGTAGAATAGAGCTCATTCTGAAACAACAAAACTAAAAACCTGAAAATAAATTAAATAAAAAAATATTTTTATGTTAAACGGTTTTATTACAATAAAAATAATGTAGGTAATGTAGTAAAAGCTCTAAAAATAATTCGGTAAGTCGTAGCTACCAGATCGCACCAATCTTCTCATCAATCAGACAAATAATAAAATCGTTGGGCGTTGCGTATCTAGAGTTAATATATGATAGTTTCACGCGCCCAACGATTTTATTATTTGTCTGATCAATACCCCAGATTGATGAGAAGATTGGTGCGATCTGGTAGCTAGGACTTACCGAATTATTTTTTAGCTTTTAGTACATTACCTACATTATTTTTATTGTAATAAAACCGTTTAACATAAAAATATTTTTTTATTTAATTTATATCTGATAAAATTAAGCTTTGACAAAGCTACAACTTGGTTTATTTTACAGTTTACACGTCTCACACGTTCTATCTACCTACTAATAATACTTATTCAAAAGGAAAGATTTGCGGAAATCCATAACATACAATTTAATTAATATTATATGTAGCAATATTGCTAGATATAATATTAATTAAGTTTTAAGGAAAGATTTGATTGTCTGTATGTTTGTTTGTTTATTTGCATTGATTAAGCTCCGAAACTACTGGATCGATTTTAATAGAATTTAACACATGCATAGAATAGACCACGGGGAAGGACATCTTTATCGCAGCATAATGTACGCTCTCCGGGCGATTTCCTTTTGCACGCACGAAGTCGCGGGCGACATCTAGTAAAATATGTTACTTTTATACCATTTGAGATTTACACACAGACAAAACACGTTTTATAAGAAGACATGAACATCAAAGTTGCCGAAATGATAAAAATCACATCCTAAAGAGTTGACCTTTCGGTGACCTCTTGATAAGGGCTCAAGTAACAGGGAAGTGCAGAAGGAAAGGTCACAGTAATTACAACGCATCATTCATATTGCAACTTCATTACCGCACTATTGTACGAGAGACTAGCTTATTCTCGCGGCTCTGCCCGCGTACATACAGTATCGGTTATCCCACGAGAACACTGTACTTTTTCGGGATAAAAGGTAGCCTATGTTTGAATCGAGATCCAAGCTACTGCTATATCAAATTTAATCGAAAAATCGTTTAGTAGTTTTCGGGCGAAAGAGTAACATACATGCATCCATCTATCCATCCTCACAATCTTACACATTTATAATAGTAGTAGGACTTATCAGTGCTAGCTAGATAAGATAATATAGTAATATGATATTTGGCCATAGCCGGGCCAATAGCTGTAGCAGAATGGGGTCAAAAACTCGCCCAGTTCCAGAAAAGTTTATATACCACAATTTAACTTTTACCTTTCCTAATCTAATCTAAATTCATAATGTTATTTTTACCCGACTACGGCGAAGCCAAAAAGGAAGGGTAATGATTTTGACAGTCTATGTATGTATGTATATATGTATATTCCGCCGTAGCGCCTAAACTACTAGTCTGATTTTAATAAATAAGGTGTCAATAGATTCGTAAGCATAAGTTATAGCTTTTTATAAAAATTGTAGTTATATGATTTAAGGATCTTTTGGATTTGCTTTCTTATTTAAATTCAAAATATTTTTTGTGATATAAGCTGTTAATTATTCTTTCGGAGATTTGGGCACATAATTAACAGCTTATGTAATATAAACAATAAAGCATATAAATAACCGAACCGGAGGGTTATGTCCATGTCGTAAAATGGCCAGTATAGAATTTGGGTCTAGACCGTAAGTGGTTCATAATTCATATCTTTAAACGTCTAAGACTAGAACCATCCTAAGTCGTAAAATTCTAAAGTTATTTTTTTTATGTACCTACCTAGTTTCGAAAAATTTCGCAGGGCTTAAATATTAATTTCTGCAATTTTGGGTACTTGCGATAGATATCTTTTTTATTGGTAGGTACTGGCCGAAAAGACAATTAAAGTTAAAACCAAATTCTTGGACATATACATAATGTATATGCCGACGCCATAATATAATACTCGAATACATAATAGAAAAAAAAAACAAGTATCATTCAAGAATTAATCGGGTAATTAAACACTATTGTTCATGCCTGCACCTTGAACTTGAAATGAAAATATTTAATACTAGATAACAAACCGATCGAAGATAAGCTTAGTAAGAGCACGATTTTCCACATGTTACGTAGAACAGTTTCTAGCGTTATCGGTTAATAACTTTCGGATCCGAACCCGTTTACCTTGTTTTCCCCCGCGCATTAGGCAGATCCAGAATTTCTTTCCTGAGCTATGTGGGTCAATTTCTATTTGCGAAACTCGTAGGCGATTGTCCATTTAATGTAAGATGCAAGTGTTGTATGTAAATCTTATCGTAATCGTAGATAAATATGTAATCATATAATAAATTAATACGTGAAGCGAAAACTTTGAGTACAGTATTGCGAGAATTGTGCGAACGGAACGGAAGAGGAGTATGATATTTGGCACAGTTGAAGTTTATATAGAGTAAGTTGTGCAGAAAGTTAACATTTTATAATAATGCTTAGAAATACATAAAATTAATAAAAGCAAAGTTACACACATACCTCGATATACAGGGCATGTCGAGGCTAAAAACGTCGTTGCTTTCATTGACCCATTGGGGCACTCGAGTTTTACGCTTGACAATATAGAGGTCAGTGTTGCGCTGTAAAATGAAAGGTTGTTAGTTTATAAGTCTATGGTACATGGCGACAAAGATACTACATTTTTTTGCAGCGATAAGGTCAAAAACTTACAGGAATCTTTACGACTTTATCGAGGTCAAAATATTTGCATTTCAATAAACATAAAAAGGATTCTTATCTTATTTTTACTAAATACGAATTAAAATATAAACTGATTGTGCATAAATTACGTTTTATATCTTGGACATTACCTTATTGAGGTTAAATATTAAAAGTTACATCATTTTTGAAACGTTACATCATCTCGTACAAAATATAAGGAAATAAATCAAAAGTATGTTTTAATCTGATCCTTTTTTATAAATCTACACTAATATTATAAAGAGGAAAGGTTTGTGTGTTTGTTGACATTGAATATTCTCCGAAAATACTGGACCGATTTCGATAAAATTTCGCACTGATATAGAGTAGACCACGGGGAAGGACAAAGGCTACTTTTTAAAAGGTTTTTGACTCGTGTGAGTACTACCATCGGATATTTTGCTTGCTTGTTTTCATAATAAATGTAATCTTAAATCTTTAGCAGATTAGCAATATTTCTTATAACTATTTGATTTCGATATGAGATCATTTTTTTTTTTAATTATGATAAATGCCACATAAAATTTACGTTATTTGCATTCTTAAGGTACACGGCGAGTGCCAGGCAATGGAAATTGGAATAGAACTCAAGTGCAGAACATATAAAAAACAATATTTTGTATAAAATAAAAACCCTTTAATAAACTCCTAGCACCGATATTAATAATCTTAATAGACTAACGAAGAAAATACAAGTTGAGCTCATACGCTGTTTTCCTTTATCAATGCACGTTTCCTCGACTTACCGACAAATCATCGGTCGACAGGGCAATTCTCAATAAATTACGTCGCATTCATAAATAGCCGCCACGAGCGTAAGGTTGAAAGTTGATATTCCAGCAGGCAGCGACGGGACAATCCGTTTCTTACGTTTCACGTCTAAACACTTCGAAACTCTGTGATAAATCCACCGCTATTACATTTTCAACTTTATCGAATAATCTAATATAAGCTGCGGGAGGGCTTGGCATTTTAGTACTACGTTAGAATCTCAAATACTTCATCTAATTATATGGCTTTTATAAATGACATTGTAATATTTTGATCGTTTAAGAGCCAAATTACAAGCGATAATAGACAAAAGTCGAAGTACATTAACTATGTAACCGCACCCTTTATACATACCTACAGTAAAACCACGTTACTAATGGCCCTCGGCAATCTTCGTTTTTTCTTTAGTAATGACAGACGGTGTATAAAAAACGACGCTTGCCGAAAGACATTGAGATCGTGGTCCTACTTTACTTCACACATTGAAGTACAGTAGGATAGGAATATGCAGTTTTTATTTATTTTTAATTTGCTTTTTTATTTGATTTTTGTTTAATTCTGTCTTCTTTATGTTTAGTATTATCTTTTTTCTCTCTTCTTTTTGTGCAATCTGTTATTCTCGTTATGTAGTGTGATGTCAAAAATGTCCAATAAATGTTTATGCTCGTATATAGTTATTTTATTTTAAAATTGGTCAGATTTACATAATACAGAACAATTAGGCAGGTCGAAGTAACATAGTCTTTTCGAAATCTAGAGAAATCGAAGGTTGGTTTAAAAGAATGGCCAACTTAATCGGTTAATCTGCCAATACACATTACAGTACATGAGATTGCACAATAAAACAAAGTTACATCAAAATCTGCGAACGATAAACAGCTAATTTAAAAGCAACCTTATTGAATAGCAATTACGGTTATTTTTCTGTTAACAAGGGTTTATTTTCACCACCTGTCTTCGCTGACCCACGGGTCTAAACTCTTTGTTATAAGGTCACTCAAGTAATGGCTATTGTCTTAGATATAAATCAATTGTGTATGGAATGCCAATGGGTTTCCTTGATATTTGAGCAGTTGCTTGGAATTCGATTCCAGAATCTTAATGTTATTTCATTTTGTGATTTAGACAGCTTTGAAAATGATTTTTGACGTAAATAGGATAATAGAAACAATAGGAAATGTAATATGCCTTCACTTTCCCATTACTATGTTTTTTTTTTATTGTGTGGACGTAGTGTTGCGTTGTATATAAAATTAATTTAATACAAACGCGTCAACAATAAGTACAATTATATAAATTTCTTTCTTTCTCCTTCTCATATTATATTCAACATTCGGGAGCTATAAGAACCTCATAAATTCTCGCCATAAAGATACGCTAATATCACTCGAGGTCTGACAAAATACTACCCGATGTATGTCGGTTAAAAACGTAACCTCGTATAGAGCTGAAACCTGTACCTGGCGGTACCAAATTGAATAAGCTTGTTTAGTGATCAACTTTTTACAGGACAAATAAAAAAGTTTTACACAATCCATATAATATATAAAAGGCAAAGCTGATTGACTGATGTATCAACGCACAGGCCAAACGCTTAAGGCTAGAAATTTGAAATTTTGCACACATATTTCTCATATGGCGTAGGCATCCACCAAGGAAGGATTTTTCAAATTTCAACCCGCAAGGGGGTAAAATAGGGGATAAAAGTTTGTATTTTTTTTCCCTTGGACATATTTGCATGATATTTCGTATGAATTGAGCACGGAAAAAAATAATCAGATATGTTATGTATTTCAACGTTTTCTAATATTCAGCCCCTAAGAGAGTAAAATAGGGGATGAAAGTTTTGAATTATTAAAAAGATATCGTTTAAAACCCAGTTTTGAATTATTAAAAAGATATCGTTTAAAACCCAATTTCATGCGGGCGAAGCCGCGGGAAAAATATGCTATAATATGATATTATTATACACAATATTTATAACTGTTTGAATGTACAAAGGCTTAATATGTCTATTAGCAATGTTTTCATAGAGGTTTTTGCAAAAGTGTATAGTTTCACTAGCAGAAAAATTATATAAAAGCTAAAGTGCGGTCGCAAAGAACGTAGAATTATGTGTGTGCGAGAGTAGGAGACAACTAGTAAATAATGTTAAAAGCTAATGTAATGGAAGTTAATGTACGAAATTCTACGTGCTCCGCGACCGCACTTTATCTACCTTTCATATTATTTTTCTGCAAGTGAAACCAAGTAACTAGCGGTTGGGGATTTTTGGGGACCGGGAACGCAAGGACGACAATCGCTTACCATCAGGCGATCCGTCTGCTCGTCGTCGTCGTACGTCGTCGTACGTCTGCCTGATCCATTTCATTAAAAAAATATCTAGCTTATTAAAGGTTTGCCACAGCAGTCAAGTGTAATTTTGGCTCAGGACTTGAGACCAGTGAGACGGAATCGATTTTTTGTAGAGATAATGCTCGAATTGGTAATTGAATTTGGCAGGCTGTATGTAACAGAAGCTTTATAAAGAGACGACGGCCGACGACGTATGGTTTCAAAATGTTTGCTTCTCCCTCTATTATATTACAATATTTTCTAGTTTTTTTTTTGTTATTTTTAAAACACACAAACAAGTCTATGAGCGACAGCATTGTCAATACCGATAAACAAAAGAAAAGGATATTTTAATTAGAATATTTTAATTTTACAATTAAAGCATGACCGGAAAAATAAAAAATCTCGCCACGTTGCGGGAAATCACGGCACTAAAACGAAATGTCAAATGTTTAAGATTTAACCAATCACATCCCAGCCATTCTTTGTGTTGCTGCAATTTAAAAATGAAGCGCCTCCAGTGCAGGTTTTTTATTTTTCTGGTCAGGCTTTACTATTGTGACGTTAAAGGTACTTTGTTTTTAATTAACCCGATTTTTAACTCTGTTGAGTTTTAAAATAGAAATATCTGTACAAAAAGTTGATTGATACACTTCTGTGATGAAGATACTGTGGCATTCCGCATTAGTGGAAGATTTATCTCAAGTCATGTGCTATAAATTACTGGAAGGTCACAGGTGAGCGAAACCTCCAAGGCCGTACGTCGCGCGTCGCAGGAAAACTGCAGTATGTTCAGTTACTACTTTCTATAATAGGCCTACAGATTAACCTCATGATAGCCAATTATAATTTAATGTCTTGTTAAATGCAAATAAACAGGAAAAAACAGTACTTATCCTTTTGAAATATAGTGTTTAGACAGTCTCTGTGGCTCAGTGGCTGAGCGCGTCGGTGCTAAAGCCAGAGGTCACGCATTCGAATCCCGCCAAAGGGAAACAAAAAAGTTTCCTGGGTCATACCTACTAAAATCATAAATATATGTAATATGTATAGAAAAAACAGTCCTACTACTATTATGTCAAAGTTTGCGAGGATGGATGGATGGATGGATGGATGTTTGTAACTCTTTCACGCAAAAACTACTGAATGGATTTCGATGAAATTTGGTACGGTAGAAGTTTGAGCTCTGGATTAACACATAGGCTACTTTCTATTCTAGGGTTCCCTTATGTCCGGGGAACCCTTAGCGAAGGAAGATGGTAGCATCGCCGTCATCTATAGTAAGATGATGCCCGATGAGACAAAACGTCAGGGGGGTTGTGGTAGTCACAACAGTTCCCATGGCCCCGCTAAAAGCGTGAAGAAGGACATCATGGGGTTTTAGTTGGTAAACCGGTGCAAAGCATGCGGAGTCCAACATAACCCTGCGGCTCTCCCCCGGGTCGTGAGGTATGCATAACGCATTTTCCCTCGTATAAAAAAGGCTACTTTCTATCCCGAAAAAAAAGAAAACCTAGGCCTTTTCAACCGTTATTGGATGATTTATACAGTATTCTCCGAGCGAAGACTAACACTAACTAACACAACTAACAACTTTTGAAATACTGTAGTGCCTGGGACAGGCGGTTTTTTTAAATGTCGTATGGTTGCCTAAACACATACGGCATTCTCACCACATAGTCAGCCTAGTCCAGAGGAATGACTGGTCAATACGTCTGGGGCCAACCATGCGCGGGTTACCTCACGATGTTTTCCTTCACCGTTAGAGCTTCCGTATAATGTACTTGAGATCTGAAAAAGTCTCATTGGTACACGCCACAACCTGGGGATCGAACCTGCACTCTCTCGAGTGCGAATCAAACGGTCTACCCACTAGGCCACGGAGCTCTGTTCTATCCCGAAAAGTGCAATGTTTTTGTAGGATACTGTATTTACGCGGGCGGGGACGCGGGCAAAAGCTAGTAAGTTTTATAATATGTAGCAGGATATTATATCATGTAATACCAGTACACGAAGGTTAGCGGTCGGTGTCGCTTACAGTTCTGTTCTAATAGCAGTTGCCCAATGGAGTTGTATATCTTGCTGCATATTGCCCGCAACTTCGGTCGCGCAGAAAGTCATATATCGCACAGGAATCGTACATTTTGCAGGGATACATAGCCAATGTTCCAAACCAAAGTCTAATCTCTCCCTGTACCAAATTTCATTAAAATCCGTTCAGCGGTTTAGGCGTTATGACGTAATAGACTGACTCGCATTTATAATATTAGTAAGGAAAGTAAGGATTATGTATAGGTAGTGAATTATGATTTACTTGCAATAAGGTGTCTTGGGATTTCACAATAATGTCTCTTCCGTGTCCTGGTATGAGGTATTGATACGAAATAAGCATTGAATTATTATGTATTTACTCTTTGCTTCTTTTATCAATAGTTAAATTCTCGTAGGTAGGTTCAGATCTTTGTATAATAAAAAAAAACTTTTTTATTTTTAATGTGAATCCACACGAGTGTTTGCTTTAAATTTTTTTAATAAAAGAAACTACGAAAGACCTTTTATATTCAACTTATTAGCAATGATCAATTCACAGTAATTCATATGAAAACTTATGGTAACAAGTACTTACAGAGAAAATATGGCGGGTGACAAACGATTGTGAGTTTCTCAGGAGATTAGTTATCTGACATTCTGGAAAGTTCCCCGCAATTCATTAGATAAACACGTATAAATTACTAGTGATTTTACTCAATTATTTACTTACATACACCTGAGCCTTTAGTCAAGATGCATTCGATAATTCCGACGGCGAAGTTCGAAATAAAAAATATGTAGGATTTGACACAAGTCATCACTAAGTGACATGTCGCTTGCGCTGCCTTATGTTAAATTCCATACATTTTGTTTTCGAACTTCACCTTCTAAATTATCGAATGCATCTTGACTAAAGGCCCTGGCCCTTTAAGGAAGATGCCTTCGCTAATTACCATGCCGAGGATAGAAATCAAAAATGTATGGAATTGACGTATGGCGCGCTATGTCACTTAGCGAATATTATGTCAATTACATTTTTTTAAATTTCGAAGATCGTCATTACAATTACCGTATTATAGAGTTCATAGAAACTCATATTCATAATTAAAAATTCAATTAAAATCCGTAAGCTCATCCCATTGAAATATTTGTTGCTTGCTCCAGAAAAAAATACCCATATCCATCTTTCAAAATCGATTTGCCGCTTAATATCTCCTAAACCATACACTCGATTTTTATGAAATTTAAAACAAAAGCTTATGCCGCTAACGACTTCTCTGTGACAAGCATTTGGACCGCTAGCTTTGTTACAAACGAAAATATGGGGGCACGAAAAAGCCGCGAAATGCTTCGAGAAAAGATAGTTATGGCCGCTTAATACTTGGCGATAGCGCTGCCGCGCTATCAGATATTTGTTACTCTTTTACGCAAAAACTACAAAACGGATTTCGATGAAATTTGGTATGGTAGTATTTTAGGCTCTGGATTAAAACATAGGCTCCTTTTGATTCCGAAAAAGTACAGTATTCCCGTGATATACCACATTAACGAGGGCGGAACCGCGGGAAAATGCTAGTAAATAAATAAAAAACGTCCATATTTATTACTAATTTAGTAGAAAATCCATTAATTACATAGTAAAAGATAGATGCGTTTTGTAAGTCATGAATGGGGTTTTGCGTGGGCTGGGGCTTAGATAATCTTGATAGTGGTCATTAATATGGGCCGTAGTAATGGTTGTGTATGGGAGGGATTTGTTGGTAATTTTGCAACGCGTACAGGTCTATTTATTGTCCACACGGTTCGTGTTACGCGTAAGATTATATCTGCGACACATATTCGAAGGTCTTAAAATGTAATTTACAATGTGTAACAGACGTTAAGGACTAAGATATTTTAAGGACATTAGGAATTTTACTGTGGAACAATCACCCACGGCGACCGAAGATACTTATTGGGCTAGATGTAAGCGGAATTGCATCTGAATTACACAGCATATGTCTCACATATCTGCAGGAGGTGAGGTATAAATACTTGGATATTTTAACTCATTACAACGAATGTTCGTTCTACGTAGTCAATTATGACTAATCTCCTTAAATAAAGATAAAAAAAAACGATTGTTCGTATAAAATATGATTCAAAATTTACTAATTACGTCTCCTTCTCCGTAATAATTCACAAAGAATCTGTCAGAAGCTTATCATTGTAGTCATCTTAAGATTTAATTTATTATACGTTACAAAAAACTTTCAAGCAATTTTAAGAAGAAAAGAGATAATCGTTATATAAATAAACACTAGAAATAAGCATAACCTAGATGTACCAGTGATAAGACATAGCAAAGTAAGTAAATATTTTAAGGGCCAATGTATACGCCTATACAATAGGATCCTAGAAAACGTTCAAAGCCTTTCTATTAATAAATTAAAAAAGTAGTCAAAGAACGTTTATTGTGCTAAAGCTAATAATGATTATAAAGTAAATGATTTTGTTAACGATTGCACACCTTGGGAATAAGATGCTCCCCTGCAATGCTGTCTCTATGTACTTGTGTAATTTTAACTTTTGTTATATTTAACATAGACTTAAGTTTACAATGTAAAATATATATTCCGTTTAAAGGAACAATTTTCCATCCGAAAAAAGCTTGTTAAGTTACATTTGGAAATTAAAAAAAAAAACATTTTTATTCAAACATTTCTTAGGTTAAGCAAAAATAATACATGATAGCGTGGTAACTAACGGCGATGTGGTCCGCACGAGCCGTGATTGTTCCGTCACAGTTATGTCACAATCGTGTCCTCTGTCACACTGTATTACTGTCTCTTGGTAATCTTGATATCACAAGGGGCGTCACAGACGGCGAAGATAGTATATTTTTTATGTTAAGATAAAATATCGCTTACTATACAGTTTGTATGAACTATCACAGACAGCTAAGGCACTATATATTTTCATATTTCAGTAAAATGAACTGGCATCTATAGTATCTTTGCCTTCTGTGACGCTCTTTGCCTAAATATTCCATTACTGGCTCACCCTTTTGTGGTTTTGATGTCTTTAAAGTTTAAAGGAACCAACCTATTTTTGATTATATATTATATTATGTGCCTGAAAGTAAATAACGATATAGGGCATTTCAATCATTGTTTGAAGGTGAATGTAAAACTTGGATATTTTCTACATAATACGGGTAAAATGTAGATAGTATAGAAAATAGGTGTACGTAAGATATATCTTACAAAAGAATATCAAAAACACAGTAGCGAAAGCTTAAATTGTAATGCACATCTCTACTACAGAAACATTAAATTATTGGAAGTGAACCTTTCCTGAACTGTTGCGATTATTTTAAGATCAAAATTAGCTAAATCATTCCAGCCGTTCTCGAGTTTTAGCGAGACATCCAAATTGCAATCCATTTTATAAATAAGACTAGGTAGTAAATGCCACAGTTAATAATGTGCTTCTAGAACCTGTAACTATGTACCTACTGTAACATGTGAGCTATGTACTATGACGACCTCTCCTTACGACATGCTAACGGGGAAGAAAGAGATGTCTAATAGTTAGTGTTCATTGTGTTTGTTGAAACTTTCCATATACAAATGACATTTGTATTGCTATCAATATAAACATGTTCCTTATTTGAAATAAAGTCGTTATTCGTACGTTTTCTTAACATTACAACCGAAGTACAAAAACCTATTCGTTTTTGACAACTTTAGTGACAACCAAGAAGCAAACAGTGTAAGAAAGTTTGATGCGAGAGCGTCTTATCTTTAAGAAGCGTTTGAGTACTCGACTGTATGTACCTATAAAAGTATGTAGTGGAGTTTTAAGTAGGTATCTTGTAATGACCACACGTGCGGCGTGCGTATTACATATAACTGATTTTTGATTGCCTCTTAAGTTCTTAATCAAATAGTAAAGGTGTATTTTGCGCTATCAAATATAAGTAGGCCAACCTTCAATTATTATTTGCAGTGGAAGCATTCTGCATTGCACATAATGATCTAATCGAAGATTACCCAGATTATTACAAGGCACTCACGTCTCACATACTCAGGCCTCCCCCCACATTAGGTGTGCGCTATCCTCGGGCGTATCAGCGATGCGGGCGCTGCTCGAGCTCGCGCAACTCACACACCCCAGGAACGCGCACGCCTAATGTGGGGTCAGCCTTACTTATATAGACACACATAATAGTTTATTAATAAATCAAAGAGCATAAGCTCCCGTCAGCACATGTTAATTTAGATACTTAAGTAAGAACAAAATATTGTTTTCATATTATGATGGTATGTAAATATTTAATTTGTGGTGTGAAAATAAATTGATTGTGATTTATTATTTTACTGGCTTTTGTCCGCGTCTCCGCCCACGTACATACAATATGCCACGAGAACACTGTCCTTTTTCGGGATAAAAAGTAGCCTGGGTTAATAGAGAGCGTCTGCTACCGTGCCAATTTCATCAAAATCCGTTCTGTAGTTTTTGCGTGAAAGAGTAACAAACATCCGTCCATCCACACAAACTTTCACATTTATAATTACTAGCTCAAACGTTCAATCAAGTTTGTCTTTAAAACAATCTTCGATGACACCTGATCCGTCAGTAGTATTGTCAGACATAATTAAACGTAAGTATTACCTGATATTTTAGGTACTCTTTTTTATCGATGGACGCATTCACACCACGTCAATCTAATCACGTGGTTAGTTCCAGAAGAACCTGTGTCACGGGTACCAGACAACGTAAATATATTTAATACTTTTATACTATACCTACTCATATATAAGATTTTATTATATTAATAAACTACCGTTAATTGCCCGCGGCTTCGCCCGCGTGGAATAAGGTTTTAAACTTTCATCCCCTATTTTACCCACCCAGAGGCTGAATTTTAGGAAACGCTGGAATACGTAAGTAATTATTTTTTTCCGTAATCAATGCATACGAAATATCATGCAAATATGTCCAAGGAATAAAAAGTTTCATACAAACTTTATTACCTATTTTACCCCCTTGGGGGTTTGAATTAAGAAAAATTCTTCCTTAGTGGATGCCTACGTCATATGAAAAATACGTGTGCAAAATTTAAAATTTCTACTTCTAGCCTTAATAAGGGTTTGGGCTGTGCGTTGATACATCATTTAATTAGCTTTGCCTTTTATATATAAATTATAGATCTTGTCAAGCACTGACTCCCTCAACCACTGAGCCTCAGAGGTCAGTGATACAATAGCTGATATTTATTGTATTGTTTTACCTTACGGCTTACACTATAATGTTGGTTACCACATGTTTCGAATATGCTGTCATAGGTACCTAATAATGGTGTTGAAATAATTTGAAATTGGTAGATTAGACCCAGGTGGGCCCTATCCTATCATTTGTCTAGTAATGATCGAATTGATAGTAATGATTGAATTGAATAAGCAATTTGCGTCTGAATGGAACGCGGAACACGCGGCGCCGCCATTAATTCTGTTGTTAGGAACTGTTATGAAACTAAGCTCATTAAACGAACTTAAAAACTTAAAAAAACTGTACCGTTAATTTAAAAAAAAACAAGCGAGCCTTACAGTAGTCGCATATGATGTGTAACATTTTATGAAAATATTTCAAAAAAACATAATGCGTAGTACTATTTACTAATACGATAAAAAAATAAAAATACGGAAACTTTTCGTCAGCACATGTTAATGAAAATATTTCAAAAAAACATAATGCGTAGTACTATTTACTAATACGATAAAAAAATAAAAATACGGAAACTTTTCCATTAAACAGTGACAGAAATCAAAGTCACAATTTAAAAGAGCCAATTATTGAAATATTTTATTAGAATCTGACGGCCACCGCGCGCTCATTGGTCAATTTAAGTATCCGTCCCATTTCACGAAATTACTCGAAAGCGAAAGGAAAGATGTTACACATCAAAAACAAATAAAAAACCCAACTGCCCTAAAATAATATTGATGTACCCAGTGTCACTCTTATTTATGGATTTTTTTACACCTTGGGTAATTTTATTGAAGTTAGCAGGTGTCCCTACATTCTTCTAGTTATAAATATAACCTATATTTAATGGGAATAATGTAGACAGTAGAATACTAATGATGATTTTTTTTAATCAAGTGGGTTTGGCGTGATTCGGGAACAAACATACAAAAATATATAATAAATCTTTCCTCTTTATAATATAAGTATAGATATTTATAGATATTAGATATAAAAATAAAACTTTTATTTTCTCTTAATTTTAAATATAGCATTACCACGGTCAAATACTCATCGTTATTACCTTAATTGGTACATTCAGTTGTATAATGACGACATAGACATACACACACAAATTAAATCTCCCACAGAAAGTACCCATCATAGTATTTTAAATGAATAGTTAAGTTATATAATATCAGAGGTTAGGTTAGGCCTTAGAAAGAAACAGCATATTGTTGAAATTACATGGAACTTTAAATAGATGTAAAAATTTCGTAGTTTAAGACCACAGTAACAGAAAATTTATGATGTATTTTCAATAGCTAACTTATCTGTTACATAAATAATGTTTTTTAAACGGGCAATAAGACCACCACGCATTACCACTACTGCAACTCCTGTGTAGCCAGGATCTACAGCAGTAACCAAGCACAAAAACACTTTGATATGATTTCAGGGGT
The DNA here is from genome assembly GCA_037179445.1 of Phengaris alcon alcon. Lineage (NCBI taxonomy): Eukaryota > Metazoa > Arthropoda > Insecta > Lepidoptera > Lycaenidae > Phengaris > Phengaris alcon. The sequence goes on along the minus strand of JAYRCH010000646.1, from coordinate 2,916,706 downwards.
GCCCGAGGGACATGCTAAATCTGTCTTGGGACCCGCAACGAAATTATTCAGAAGAATGTAATGCGATGAAAGAATGTAATGAAGACCAATATAATGCGACTTAGCTCACAACATTACGTTTATTTGGCATCAGATCTATTGTTAGATAATAATCGAATATACCCCTTAATTTTCAAATTAAACCCGAGAATTAATTCGCTGTACATTCATCATCTGTAGCCGTAATCTAGTCGTGGGCCTCGCTCGTGAGTTCGTCATTACGGCCTATCTGCGAATTGCGACGTGCAAACGCTGTATCATATTCGCGAACATAATGAGTCGCCAGCAGTTGGTAGACACTGCGGATATCGTGAGAACTCGAGAAGAATAGGACAAAGTGCAAAAATGAATAGGACAAAAATAGCAAGGTTAAAGAAAAGGAGATATTGATACGATGTTTTTTGATTATCATTGTAAATCATGAAAGATAAACAAAATTAAAAAAATTAAGTAACTGCGATCGAGCGAGCTGATGATGATGAATAATAGCTAAGAAGACTCTCGATCATGTCAGCTTTCAAACAAATAGAACTAGATCAAAATCGGTTCATAAGCGTAACTCCTCTGATGTTGCGAATGTCCAGGCGGCGCTGATCGCTTACTATCAGACAATCCGATTTCTAGTTTCCTGGTTCATTTCATTAAAAAAAAAACGAAATTTCAAACATAACAAAGTGTCAAAATCTTAGTTCTGTAAAGACATGGGTACAAACTCAAACAGACATTGGAAATAAAGTCCGGAAGGTACTTGGAACTACCGGGTATCATATTTCTGTATCAATCGAGAACATTTCCGAGGTTCTTCTTCCTTTAGCATTGATTCATATTTAACTGGTGTCCTAAGATAAAAGTTATCTCTACATACTGCATCTAATTCTCTCTCATCTCATTTTAATTTATTGGCTATTAAGACTAAACACTTATACTGTGTTTAGTCTTAAAGACCTCACCGTCGAATACTGGAACGATAGTTAAATTAAGCGACGCTCGAGTCACGTGCTGTCTCTGTAATTTCGGCTAGCAGAGACAGCTACAGCCAATGAATAGGAGGGCTCCTAATTTTGATTGTTCCAGCATTCGGCCGTTAGTCTTCTATGCTCAATTTAAAACTTAGGACAGATACAAGTTAGGATTGGAGAAATGTATTTTCAATTAACAAACTAACAATACAGTCTTTCAGTACTCGTAGGTATTAAATAATAATAATTATCAATTGTTAGCGTTGTTTACATTTTCTGAAAATTTGTTCTTGTGTAGTTCATATTGGTAGCATTATAATAATATCTATGGACGCCTTCACACCACGTCAATCTGGTCCCGTGGTAAGTTCTCGAAGAACTTGTGTCGACAACGGAAACATATTTAATGCTTTTATACGTACTAACATTTAAGATTTTTACTATATTATACACATATTTAATACACATACATGGCCCAGGAACACAGAAAACTTTTTTTACTTCGGCGGGATTCGAACTTGCGACCCTCGGCTTGAGCGCAGACGCGCCACAGAGGACGTCGATATATATTAATTAGGATCTCAAGTGACGTCACGAGTTGCACCCGCCATACATTCGTAATTACAAAATGTATGGCGGTAGCAACTTGTGACGTAACAAATCGTTTTGAAGGGTTCTTTCTCGCAAAACGATTTGTTGTTGATGGGCAATATTTTTTATTTGCTTATAGTTTTTCATCGCGTCAATCTAAATACCTATTTCTTTTCGATTTATGTGTCTCTAATCAACAATTTTAAAATTGAATTTATAAAAATGTGTTATTTCACACTAGGCAACATCCTTATTATTAGGTATATTCAATGATTTACGTTGTACGCGATCTTTTGCACCTAAAACTATTACTGTAGATTAAATGTTAAATCGATTAGCAACAGACGTAACACTTCGTACTTCGACAATCGCAGTGCTGTCGATTGTTGTGGTGTTAATGAACTATTAACAAAGGGTTTACACCAAATCAACTACAGTTCAGGGCCGAACTGCTTCGATACAGTCAACGGCGTCGAGCTCGAGATGTTTTTGTTACCCGACTACGGCGAAGCCATTCTTCTTCCTTCCAGCCAAATGGAAGGGGAGGTTGGTCTAAACTACTGACGCGAATCCTATAAAATAGATGTCAATTGATTCGCAATATGAGGCCGGGTAACATATAAGCTATTTAATTTACAGTCGGGTTATAGATTTAAGAAAAAAAAAATTACGAATAAAATTCACAGCGAGTTTGGTGACAGTGGCCGGTTTCATAGTAACCAGACCAGCTACGCAGGAGTAAATTTTCTTCTCTCTCCTTCTTCTCTCTCTTCCTTTAACATCGTAACCCAGTGGGACAGATGACCGACACGACTGACGAGAGATCAGCGCAGAACCGACTTTTTACATGCCCATCTGACGCATGGATCATCTCTCTTGTCCGACAATTTGGTGTTCCACAGGGGGATCCAACCCATGACCTCCGCAGTCCAGAGCAAAGCTCGTAACAACTAGACCACGTAGGCGTCAAATTTATATTTGTCGATGTATTTTTCGCCGATTTCGTACTACCTATTTACTCAATACCTACATTTCATATTCAAGGACATAAATGTTTATCCAATTGACATGCTTCTGAAAATTCAAAATATTCATATTTCTGAAAATAATAAGCCACCACGTTATTAAAATACGAATAATTCAGACGACACTGAAACCACAGGATAGAAAATATATATAGGTACTTACGTACAGAGAAACAGCATTCATAGAACGATGCAAATTTGTAAATTTTGACGTCATCTTCAACGGCCCACAATGTTTCCACACAATCGTGGACACACCGTATGTATGCTTGTAGTGGTGCAATCAAATCGAAAGCTACAAAACTGGCTGTTTATCTGTTTGTCTTTTTTTAATCTGTGATGAAACTGCGCCTAATGCCCTAACGGAGGAATGCCTTAAATGAAAGGAGACCATTATTCTACAAATTTTCGCTTGTTCCAGGCCCTCGTAACAGCGGTGAACGAGACCAGCGAGGACGATATCCGCGATGCTCTGAGGGCGCAGACGGAGCAGCAGCTGGCCCTGGTGCCCCTGGGGCCTGTGCTGGTGAAGGACACCGTCACCTTCAACACCACCGTCACCACTGATGACACGGTGAGTGTTACCGTCAGTCACTGTCACCAATGAGGACACGGCGGTGCTCTGAGGGCGCAGACGGAGCAGCAGCTGGCCTTAGTGCCTGTGCTGGCCAAGGACACCGTCACCTTCAACACCACCGTCATCACTGATGACACGGTAAGTGTTACCGTCAGTCACTGTCACCAATGAGGACACGGCGGTGCTTTGAGGGCGCAGCCGGAGCTGCAGCTGGCCCTGGTGCCCCTGGGGCCTGTGCTGGTCAAGGACACCGTCACCTTCAACACCACCGTCATCACTGATGACACGGTAAGTGTTACCGTCAGTCACTGTCACCAATGAGGACACGGCGGTGCTTTGAGGGCGCAGCCGGAGCTGCAGCTGGCCCTGGTGCCCCTGGGGCCTGTGCTGGTCAAGGACACCGTCACCTTCCATACCACCGTCATCACTGATGACACGGTGAGTGTTACCGTCAGTCACTGTCACCAACGAGGACACGGCGGTGCTCTGAGGGCGCAGACGGAGCAGCAGCTGGCCCTAGTGCCCCTGGGGCCTGTGCTGGTCAAGGACACCGTGACCTTCAACACCACCGTCATCACTGATGACACGGTGAGTGTTACCGTCAGTCACTGTCACCAATGAGGACACGGCGGTGCTTTGAGGGCGCAGACGGAGCAGCAGCTGGCCCTAGTGCCCCTGGGGCCTGTGCTGGTCAAGGACACCGTCACCTTCAACACCACCGTCATCACTGATGACAAGGTAAGTGTCACCGTCAGTCACTGTCACCAATGAGGACACGGCGGTGCTTTGAGGGCGCAGCCGGAGCTGCAGCTGGCCCTAGTGCCCCTGGGGCCTGTGCTGGTCAAGGACACCGTCACCTTCAACACCACCGCTATCACTGATGACACGGTGAGTGTTACCGTCAGTCACTGTCACCAATGAGGACACGGCGGTGCTTTGAGGGCGCAGCCGGAGCTGCAGCTGGCCCTGGTGCCCCTGGGGCCTGAGCTGGTCAAGGACCCGATGACACGGTGAGTGTGCATCAATCACTACGGCAAAAAATGTACAGCGGTCTATCGCAATGACGTCACATTGACCGTATTTCAATCTATTTCCTATTGCAAGTTTGAATTGTTCGAATCTTTGTTCTTACGAGTATTAGAGATATCAAGAAAGGGTTTTAGATTATTTATTACCACGATATCTAGCATAGATTAGACGTATTTTTTGGTAAAAATAGTCTAATTTTTTTAACACTACGAAAACGATTACTTTATAATTTTCAATTTTCATCTTTATTATTGAATTACCTACTGAGTGTGATAGTAAATGGTGTTTTAAGTGTGTTACGATTATTGGACCAGTCGTGAGCTAACGACAGACCATTAGACAACGTGACTGGTGATACTGGAGAATATGACCATAAAATAGTTAATGCTTTAATTGCATAATGCGTTAGCCCAACATTCTTCCTCGTGTTTTAACTTTAATGCCACACCACAGCGTAGTATGTAAGTACAATATCAACAAGGTTCCTGCTCGATCAGATTATTAACATTTTCCAAAACATTTAAACACGAAGGAAGTGACAGCAACGACTGCAGGCGTGGTTGAACTATGTAACGTTACGTATTCAACGGCGCCGTTAAGCGATTTTCATCTTGTTCCTGGTCGAGCGGCAATTTATTTGATACTACCCATTGTGTAGCCTGGAATTAGAATTTTAACTGTTTTATAAAATATAGCTAGGTATATTTCTGACATGGGTCAAGCTTGAATAGCTTCACATCACATCAGTGAGCGTTTAGGTCCCACATAATATATTTTTTTATAAATCTAAAGGTAGCCTTCAGATCCACGCGACTGCGACGCGCCACCACCAGCTAACCAGCCAATCAGGTTCTCTGGCTACGCTCATTTGCTTAGTGCTCCATATAAATTAATTGTAAGCAGTGGCTCCGCGATCCTATTTCGGTCTCGGGTCACAGCCTCGCGTCGCGCGTGGCGTGCTACGGAAGGCTACCTCTAAACCTTGCTCAGATACATTACTATTTTGAGAATAATATTTGTACCCAATTAGAATATGATTGCATAATTTTTGAACAGAACTTGCAATTACTATAGAACAAATGATAACAATCACTTTGATCATCATCATCCCTAAATGATGATGATCAAAGTGATTGTTAAATAAGCTCAAAGTCACTCAAAGAGCGATGGAGAGAGCTATGCTCGGGGTTTCTCTGCGTGACAGAATCCGCAACGAGGAGATTCGCAGACGAACTGGAGTAACCGACATAGCTCGCAGAATCAGCAAGTTGAAGTGGCAATGGGCAGGCCACATCGCTCGTAGAACTGATAATCGCTGGGGAGTAAAGGTTCTAGAGTGGAGACCACGAACTGGAAAGCGCAGCGTTGGACGGCCTCCCTCTAGGTGGACCGATGACCTTATGAAGGTCGCGGGCCGCCGTTGGTTGCGGGTGGCCCAGGACCGTTCGTTGTGGAAATCTTTGGGGGAGGCCTATGTCCAGCAGTGGACTTCCTATGGCTGTTAATGATGATGATGATGATGATCCCTAAATTCCCGTCTATTTTCAGGAGGAGCTGCGAGCTCTACGGGCGGACGGCACGCTCGTGACGGAGACAAAACACACCACCGAGCAGGAGAAACTCTGTGACGAGCAGTTGCCCGACGACGAGGTATGACTTATGAGTTATAAAATGTCATGTCATGCCATGCCATGTCATGTTATGTCAGTCTATAATCTATATATAACAAAGTGCCCCTGCCCACTTTGTTGGGCGTAAAACATTTTTATTTGTAAATCTTTACGTATAAAAATTAAATAACAAAACTTCATGTAGTGGACCAAATTGTAAATCTAAATCGTCTCTCATCTCAATCATCAAAATCATCAAAATCGGTCCAGCCGTTTAGAAGGAGCTCACACGCACAGAAGTTTTTAATTAAAGAATTAATAAAAGATAATATAGCTAGAACCTTAAGGTGAAGAGAGCTGTGATGGTATTTATATTTACGTATTTCACCTGTAATGGTGAAATACGCTCCAAATTAAAATAAATGTAACCAACGTTAGGAATTTAGGATGTAAATTGTAAACAAACAAGGAAAATGATATAAAAATTGAAAGTAGACAATATTATATTTAATATTAATAACACTTATTAAAAATGACATGGAAATTAGACCTGCATCTTTTTAACATCACAATGTTTGAGATTGCGGTGTTTATCTATGTCTCAGATCGTAACTGTACCACGACTCACGAGGCACCATAATAATCTTGTAATTTTCAAATAATGTATGTTGTCGAATTTTGCAATGATTTCTAAACAGACATTAATAAATAGTTTTTTACAGGAAAAGTCTTTGCCGAGCGACAAGAGTGTAGTAGAAGAGAAGAGAGGCACAGAGCGACGGAAGCGAGTCGACTTGGAGAAGTCCACCGACCTCATGGCGGGGGGGTTGCGCGTCGCCACGCAGATTCACTCGCGCACCAGGACTGAGGAGGGTCAGTTGTATTCGTGAATAATTGAAAAGAAGAATAAATTGACAAATTAATATTGTAATTGCATTGAAATGTACACGACGGTATCCATACAAAAAGTTTTTTTTTGACAAAATAGGAATTCTTAGTCAAGTTATTAAATGATAAAAATATTATGTTAAAAATATAAAATTAATGTATTAGTTTAGTATGTATAAGTTAACATTAGAAATAAAATTAGTGTTTCATCTGTCTTACAGCGCCATCTAGTATTAAATAGACAAGGGTATATCAATAATCTAAATCATTATCCGAGGATTATTTATAAAAATATAATTATGAGTGTACATCTATGTACACTCATAATCTGTCTACTTCAAAGTGTTGTTGATACAGGCAGTAGTTCTTGAAAAATCTACACACTTGAAAAGGACGAAAATATGCTCATATACCATCTAATTGATAAGATCTTGATGATAGTTAAGGATCATGAGCATAATCATAACTGTATTAAAAATAAATTTTGTTGCAGTTGAAAGGGAAGGCCAACCAAACATGGACGAAGATTGGGATAGCCTATCCGTACGGATGCGACGACAGCGCCGCCTACGGCAGAATGGTAAATTGTTACTGTTTTAGTTATCGTAGTCCGTACAAGATGTCGCTTTAACCATCATAGGATGTAATAACTTTATCATAGATGGCGCTCAAACAATTTAATGCTAGAATAATAAATAATAACGTTTCCATAATAATTATTATTATGAAAACATACATTAATATAAAAAAGGTATCCTGTCGATTTACCTACTACTAAAAATTGCATAAAAAATTAAAATCACTTGAATAAGGAAAAAGTAATTTTATCAGTTCAGAAAATAAATACCATGGCTATGTGACGAATTAAGCTTCAATAATATTAACAGGCTTTCCCAAAGTACTACTTGAATTAAACAGAATTTTAATTATTTCTTATTATTTCAAAATCTAATCATAATATTATGGTTTTCAAAATAACTCAACAAATAACGTATCTCCAAAACAACATTATATAATTCATGCGACTAAATTCCTAGGTAATGTCTCGCATTCTTAGCGAATGAGTCTTTATGCAAATGAGCGACATTGTATAATACACTTGTTCTGGCCATACACACTTGTAGACCTTGACGAACGCTCCGCGACTCTATAACTAGCTTACAAAAACATTGAATGGTTTATCAATCATTAAAGTACGTAATTATCGTAACTAGAGGTCACACTGTGGTCGAAGATCTTCCATAATAAGTTCATATAATTTTTGAGTGAACTTTATAAGGGTTCTTTTTGCCTCTTAGATAAAAAATGAAAAAAAAAATTATAATGTGATAGATTGACAAACGTCAACTTGTAACAGAATTGTATACTATCAGACGCCATTAGAATGTGTAGGTATCTCTTTTGACATTGGTAATGTCTTTTCGTTCGCTCCATCTCTCGGAGAGTTTTGAAGATATGATATTAAAAGAAGGCTCAAAAGACGCGTATTCAGGAGAGCTGTGAGGTGCAAAAAGAATTATTCGAGAAAGTCAAAAACGAAATCAAGTTATGGCCGAAATAGTGAAGAAAATAATCATTTTTTTCCGAATTTTTGATTTTGGTGCTCGTTATTTTGGAAATGAAGAATGATATCAAAAATTTGAGAAAAATAAACTGAACAGTCTAGTCAGCTACAATTTGAGTCTAAAACAATGACGATCGGGTTAAGGGTTTGCCCTGTAGCCCAACCTTTTTGAAAAAAAAAAAATCTTATACTTCAAACGAGACTATCTAGGCTAGGGTCTTATCCCTTAGAAACTGCGCATTTTAAGTAATATATGTTTTTTCTATCGTCGTGCAACAATATATCAACAATTTCGACTCTATAATGTCAGTCGGATTGGTAGTTTGGTTAATTTTCGCGGTGTTCGGAAATTCAGTATGTGGTAGGTTCGAACCCCGGTAAAATATTTTTGTGATTTTACCCAGGTACTCTTCTATTATATTATATAGTAACATGTCCTGACTGACGGATTCATCAACGCCGAGGCAAAACGACTGAAGCTAGAAACGTAATATTTGGACCGTGGCTTCCTTTTATGACGTATAGGTCCACTAAGAAGGTATTTTGCGAAACTCGGGGTGAGTTTAGTCTAAAAGAGGTTTCAACGTTTGTATGTAATTTTTTTCTTTGAGTCAGATCTGTTTGAAATTTCGTGATATTGTTCTAAACCAGTAATTCCCAAAGTGGTCCAGGTGGACCCCCAGGGGTCCACGGAGACTCGACAGAGGTCTACGTTGGACGTGACAAAAAATGGGGGTCTACAATCGTAAGCACGGGTGCATGAAAATTTATTTGGTTTCGATAGTGAAGAACTAAAATGTTGGCTTGTTATTTTAAATAATATGATACCTAAATTAAACCTTCTCAATAAGACAATATATAAATAAATTGAGAAAAAAATGGATATTTCCGAACTGGGAGTCGAACCCAGACCATGTCGGTATAGCGCCGAGTGCTCTACCAGTTGAGCTATCCGGCCCAATGCCACTTTCCTAGCACTAATGAGGAGCTGAAAGTGACATTTAAAAGAGGGTATCAAAAGTTTTGGCTGCAGGCAGAAATACCTGAAAAATATCCTGGACTGTGGGGAATCGCGCAAAAGCTTCTGATAGCGTTTCCCTCGTCATATCTCGTCGAAAAAAGTTTTAGTGCCGTTACAAACTTATTAACAAAAATAAGGAACAGATTGAATATCACAGAACGGGGAGATTTGCAGTTATTCCTTACAAAACTCAAGCCAAAAATTGATAATTTGCTGTCAATCCATCAAGTACATCCATCTCATTAAAATTATATTTTTTTGTAATTACCATTGCAGAAGTTACATTACATTACGTTATAAATAAGTGTTTAATTTTGATTATATTACGACTGTTAAAACAATAATAATTATTAGTGTAATAATTTATGTATTTGAATATATACCTACAACACAAGGAAATATACTATATTTCTTTTTACCACTCCGAATGAGACGTTTTCTAAATAATATTTGTGAGAATTGATTGGTCCTTGTGCTGAGTGACTGTAGATTTCAAAAAAATAAAGTTGGATGGAATCACTTTTCGATTGGCCAACTTTGCTTTTTTGAAATCCACTCACGATACAATGAATTAAAATTTAATTGAAAATTTGTTTAGTCTACCTACTTTATTATCAAATAGTTATCACTACTTTATTATCAAATAATTATCACACATTACTATCAAGCAATCAATTCTAACCTTTTTTTTTTCGAAAACTGTTGATTCGTCGTTGAAACTCAGCCACAACGTAAGTTTCCATAGATAGATAGATCCAATCTTCACTTTTTTTTCGAGATTTAGAAATTGGTAGTAATGTAGAATGTAGATGCAGGGGGTCCACCGGATCCAGGAAAATTTTGAAAGTGGTCTATGAAACAAAAGAGTCTGGGAATCACTGCTCTAACCCCAACAGGTCTTCAACCACATAATCTCCGTTTGAATATTGGAGCACCAGTTATGTTATTAAAAAATATTAAGCCTCCAAAATTGTGCAATGGCACCAGACTCCAGATAAAAGTTCTCCGTCGCAACATTGTCGAGGCTACTGTATTCACTCGATGTGCTCAAGGGGAAACTGTATTCATATACAGAATACCATTGATGCTATCAGAGTATCCATTTGTATTTAAAAGACTACAGTTTCCCCTAAAAGTATGCTTCGCCATCAATAAAGCTCAGGGGCAGGCATTGTATGTGGCTAGGATAGACCTAAGACAGAAGTGTTTCTCACACAGACAGTTCTATGTTGCGTGTTCCAGAGTAAGTTCGGCTAGCAGTCTGGTGATCCTTCCTCCGCAGGGCAATATAGTTAATGTTGTATATAAAGAGGTCCTTACACCGCATAATACACTCTAATAATTAAATAATTTTAAACCATTTACCATTTAATTTATTTTTAGCATAATTAAAGTATCTTTCTAAAAATAATAGGAAATTATTCTCCTCAACATCTACGCGGACGAAGTCGCGAGCAAAAGCTAGTCCAAGAATAAAATAATTATCATTCAACGTTGTAATTTAATTTTGTAACCTTTTCCTTATCCCTACTTTCTCGTCGCTCAGCGACAAATTTTTTTCGAATTCCGTAGATTCATTTTCAATAGTCGTGTGAGGCACGAAATCATTGATTTTTTAATTTAATTTAACTATGGTATGTATGAAAAGTCTCGATGTAAGCAATAATGTAAGAATTAAGGACTAAGAAAAGTTAAACGTAATTATTTACATGGATTATGATTTTAATTATACTATAGACATTATTCGGATTCGGAAGAATAGAACTAGGCATTTAGCTAATACAATAAGCGAGGCAGGTTAAATCTAGGACTAGAGTCTAGACGGTTCATAAAAGATTCATCTTTGGAGACGGTTTATATCACATTTAATCTGAGATCACAGATTAAACTTTGAGGTAAATTTGTAAAGTTGGTTGTGAAATAATGCCTAATATTGTCTCGTAAATTATGTTAATCCCACACAAACCATTAAATGAAAAAGGGCCAAGTCTTTTTCACGTAAAATGTTTTGAGATATCGTAGAAACCAAGTCTAATTTAGGTTAGTCCCTAATTATTAGTTATTCATTAAAATAGTGTGACTGTATGTGGATAATTTTATTTTTTTAAATAATTATTATAGTGACTTGGCAATGAGTACTATAGATTTATCTATAATATAGTTACCAGCAATTACGTCAAAATGTGTTATTAAAATGTAATGAGCACAGACAAAAACAAATACCACCAATAAATTTCCACCAATAGGTGAGTAATTCTTGAATTTATAGTTTAGGTATATTTACTAAGTTATAATTTTACATATTTTTTCTCGCGGGTGAAGCCGTGAACAAAAGGATGTTTGTTGTATTGAGCATATTTTAGAATTCACATGAATATTATAGTTGTAAGTTCTATAATGCACTTGTTTTTGTATCTCTTCCATAAATAAAACGACTACCGGCCGCTCGTGGACATCCGCAACACTAGAGGAGCTACAAGTGTGCTCCCGGTGTTTAACACTGCCCCTTGGGCCACCGATACTCTCCTCATGCGGCGTAACTCAACGCATAGAGGGTTTGGGGTTTGAAAAACCGTGACGCACTTATAACTCCTCTGGTGCCGTGGATGTCCATGAGTGGTGGTAATAATTTTAATATTATTATGGAATATATCTGGAAAGGATCAAACCGATCACCTGATGGTAAGACATTGTAGTAATTCCTTACCATCAGTGGTTGGTGGTTTTAACGATCGGGAACGTACTTGTAACTCCTCTGGTGTTTCAAATGTCTAAGTGTGCAAACAGATGCTTACCATAAGGCGATCTATTTGCTCGTTTCCAGATCTATTCCATAATTAAAACGATCACCGCCGCTCATGGACATCCGCAACACTAGAGGAGTTACTAGTGCGTTTCCAATCTTTAAAACCCAGTTTAACACCGCAGTGAAACACAACGCAAGTGCTATTTCTCATCGGTTTTCTGTTAGGCAGTCTTATTTATCCGGTCAAGTCGGCCTATTCGTCCGGAAGTATCTACTCGAACCTAAAATAACCTACCACTTCTCAATTTTTGAGGTTTGTTATATAAATAAGGATTACAAAGTTATCAGTGAACTTGTGTTTATACATTTTGTTCCTGTGTATTCGGAAATTTTTTCGTTTACTTTTATTATATTTTCCCTTTATATGTAGCTAATGACAGCAAATTTAGAATTTCTAGGTCTGCTAGAAGTATGCTTTGAATTATGCTTATTCTCCCCTACCTCTATCCATATCTTTCAAAATTGAATTTTTTGCTGCTTAATATCTCTTAAACTGTGCACTCGATTTTTATGAAATTTGAAACATTAGCTTGTGCCGCCATCAACTTCTCTGGGACAAAAATTCATACCGCTAGCTTTATTACAAACGAAAATATGGGGGCACGAAAAAGCCGCGAAATGCTTTGAGAAAAGATTAAGTTACGGCCGCTTAAAGACTAACACCCGGTTTCTGAAAGGCTAATCAAATAGTCGATTAACTAACACGTTGTTGAGTTAACGGGATTGTTAAATCAATTTGCGTTTCTAAAACGCTGATTAGTGAAAGATTTACTAATCATTGATCATTTTGACATGACACATTCACGCCTTAAAAAGCTTTCCAGAAACCGAAAACAGCGTTTAACATGTGGTTTGACCATGGGTTTGACATTAGTTCACAACTAACACGTTGGTCAAATCAAACGACTGATCAAGCTTTTTGCAACTCAATTTACACCTGACAAGAGATTTGACCGTTGATTAGTTAATTTTGCTGTTGATTAGCCTTTCAGAAACCGGGGGTAAGACTTGGTGATAGCGCGGCCGCGCTATGATATATTTTAGACAGCGATTTGAGGCCCGATTTTATTGTCTCGATTTCGCGGTAGTTTATATCTGCCCACGTACAACTTGCCACCTGTACTTTTATGGCGAAACGATATTCTGAAATTGTAAATAAATATCTATTATTGATTATGAGTAAAACTCGTTTTGAATAGTGTTAAGATTGTCGCATATCCTTTTATGGATTTGTTCGTGTGATGTCAACGATATTCGCAATTTAATGTATTCTTATTGTCAGAAGCGTATAAAATAAATGTAAAATTATATGGGCGATATAACAAATACATTTTGATATTTATACAGATGTTAATAGACATTTTTTGTGTATCAAAATATAGTTTTTAGACATTTGGCGCATCGCACGATTTTAATATATCTCACCTAGTTGCGTTATAGGCTTACCGACTTACTTAGAAAAAATCGCAAAATTGAATCACTTGCCCTAAGTGGTTATTAATAAAAATATTTACACTGCGGCGAATAGGATCGTACATAAACGGATGGAAATGAATAGGATGTTACCCGGGCCATTATTTCGAATCTTTTGACACCTTAATCATTAAAATCGGATCAGTAGTTTAGGCGCTAGGGTGGAACAAACCGTTTATGTATGTAACATACATAGACTGCCAAAATCATTACCTTTCCTTCTGGCTTCGCCGTAGTCGGGTAAAAAGAGACAATAGCTCACTATAATGCTACTAATTTCAATGTCATATATTAACCGTTAATGAAACACAATGTCACATTATATGACTTATTTTTTAACAGCCTCCGTGGTCAATAGACCACTATGTTAGAGCTTGGCTCTCGACTCGGAGGTTGTGGGCTCGATTCCCGCATTGGAACAACAAAAAATGTTGTTTCCAAGTTTGGATTAGACAATAAAGGCTGATCACCTGATTGTCTGACAAGAAAGATGATCCATGCGTCGGATGGGCATGTACAAAGTCGGACCTGCGCCTGATCTCTCGCCAGTCGTGTCGGTTATCCACTGGGTTACGAGAGTAAAGAAGGAGAGAGTGCTCTTGTGTACTGCGCATTCACTTGAACACTGTAAATTACTCCTGCGTAACTGGCCCGGTTTCAATAAAACCGGCTACCGTCACCGAAATCGGTGTAGTGAGTTATATATACACACACCGGCATATTTAGCGGAACATAAAATAAAGGTTTGATATCAGTATCATATAAGGTTGCTGGCTGGTTTATACGTCATTTAATTTAAAAAGAAATATTTTCAAATTAAGAAAACAACTGAACATTACATTTTATGCAATTGTTTTAATTTTATTCAAATACACCTTATGTAGAGCGAACTTCGAGTATTTCTTCCTTCTGAGTTTGATTTAAAATTTTATTGAAATACTGTTTTTTGTTAGTTTTTTTTTAATCGCGTATCTTTTTGTAGTTGAAGACTGAATTATGCCTGACTTAGCCCCAACGGAGATTGCCAGGGCACTTGAAATGCGAAGAAATGGTCAAACCTACAGAGTGAAATCCAGAGATCTTCGTCGACCAGTTTCAACGATCCATCGCAGTATCCAACGGTTCAGGGAGACCGGTACTTATATGAGAAGAGCAGGACAAGGCAGAAAATGACGCACTTCGAGTAGGGATGATCGTTTCATTCGGCTTCGTGTACGTAGGAACCCCCTTTTGACGGCCGTCCAAGCCCGACATGAGTTAGAAGCAGTGCGGGGTGTAACCGTAAGTGAGCGTACGGTACGAAGAAGGTTCGAAAAAGCTGGTATGGGTTAATTTGTGCCCGCCAAGGCTCCAAGGCTCGAGGTAAATCATCGTAGAAACAGGTTAACTTTTGCTCAGGAACATCGACTTTGGAACGCGGACCAATGGAGTAAGGTATTGTTTAGTGATGAGTGCAGAATTCTCTTAAATCAAATTGACGGCAGGCAAAGAATATACAGACGCAAAGGAGAACTATACATTCAGACAAATTTTGAAACTACAGTTGCATACGGTGGTGGATCAATAATGGTTTGGGCGGGCATTTGTTTGGGAGCTCGCACATACTTGGTAGTGATTGACAGAGGGAGTCTGACTGCAGACCGCTATATCAGAGAAGTTTTAGAAGAAAATGTCGTACCGTTTGCCCCATATATCGGTGACGATTTTGTTTTTATGCAGGATAATGCTCGGCCGCATACCGCTCGGGTAACTCAAGCTTATCTTAATGATATGAATATCACTGTTATGGAGTGGCCGGCGAGATCACCGGATATGAACCCAATAGAGCACGTTTGGGACTTGCTGAAAAGAAAAGTTAAGTCCAGAATTCCAGCTCCTGCCAACGTGGGTGAACTGCGAATCGCCGTAGTTGAGGAATGGCGGAGACTATCCCAGGAGACCATCGATAACATCATTCTCAGTATGCCTAGACGGGTAGAAACTTTAATAAGAGCACGTGGAGGAAATACGCTATATTAATCACCATTTTTCTAATTTAATTAATTGTTATTTTAATATTAATTTTCACTTTTCCCGGTTACGTGAAAAGTTCAAAAATGTACCATTTTTCACAAATAGCCTTTACTCTCAAAATCTGTTCTTAATGTGATCTCATTTTAAGTAAAACAAATGAAACTTTAAATATCAAAAGAAGTGTAGTAAGTAGATTTTAAAATAAAACCATATTTTTTTAATTATGGACCCTTTTTTTTGTGTTCCGCTAAATATACCGGTTGTGTTTATATGATTGAATTTAATATTTGTGTTTACGTCTAGATTAAATTGGATATAAACAGAGTAAAATTAATTTTCATGTTGATTTCCTCACAAAACTCCATGTTTGATAAGCTATGTGGGTCAGCGGTCGGCGTAAAGAGACAATCATCCGTCTCATATGGTCAGAGAGGCTACGCCCGGGCGAGGTCGCGCCCAATTAGGCAGAGCATCAGATTACAGTGCTGGCCAACCTTTGGCGCGTACAACATGACCTCTGTGGCTCAGTGGTTAGTTCGTAGGTGCTCAAGCGGAGGTCGCAGGTTCGAATCCCGCCAGGGAACAAAAAGTTTTGTGTGTTCCTGGGTCATGGATGTGTGTTAAATATTATGTGTATTGTGTAGTAAAAATCTCGAATATATGCATAGTATAAAATATTTCCGTTGTCTGGTAGGTACCATGACACAAGTTCTTTGAGACCAGATTGACGTGGTGTAATAGCGTCCATAGATATTATTATTAATATAGCCAACGTTCATAACTTTTAAGCCACCAAATCAAATTGATGCTATCATTTGATATTAAAATGTCACTAGCTGGCGCCTGCAACTTCGTTTTCTTAAAACTCACGGAAACGGAATCCAATTTTTTTAACTGATCCCTAAGATAAAAGAGGCCTATGTTACTCCTTATAGCATCAGATAGCTCTCAGTGAAAGTCCCGTGAAAATCGGCCCAGCCGTTTCAGAGATTATCCGGAATAAACAGACTGACAGACAGACAGACGGACAGACAATTTTTTTTTAAATCTGTATTTTATTGTAAGCAGGTACCGTATACGTTAATATGCATTTAGTTAGCTGTTAATTTAAATTACAAACAAACACTTTAATATTAGTTATTTGTATAATATAATGTTATTAAACAAATAAATAACATGTGTTATATGCCACAGAATACCTACTTGTTACTCTGTCCAGTGACTTTTCCAACGTATCAGACAAAGATAGCAACGTTGAATAGCTGATCAGTTGTGTAATATTTTTACTAGTAGGAGTAAATCTATACTTAATTTCTGATCGTTTTTACAGATACACATATTTTGTAAGTTCTTGATCAAGAACCTACTATAATTGTAAATTAAAATGTCAGAGCTTCCTTTTTAGTCACTAAAATTATAAATTTACTTATCTTACAAATTGTGTATCAGAGCGGGACTTCGATTATTTTTGTAGTAAATTGATATTTTATTAAAAAAATATTATAATATATTCTTTATATGTATATATAAAAAATATGTACAGGTGTTAGTACACCTATACCGGTGTACTAACACCTTTACAAAAGGTTTACCATTTCTGATCTAGGATAAGCTCGTTCGTCCAGTAAACGCGTATTTTACCTACATATTACCACGTAGCACGGAGCACCTATCTGCGCAATCAGATAAATTTTATTAATAATTAACAAAAAAAATACAGGTAATGGGGGATTCACACGGGTGACTAAAGCCGCACTATTTTGGTCGCAAGTGAGTAAATTGCCATTTAGACGGTCGATTTTCGGCGCGCGGCAAAAATCATCCGACTTTAGGGCTTTGCGATACTTGGCATTGCGCTGCATTCTTACGATAGCTATTCAAAATTGAACTTTAATTAAGTTACTCTCTACACAAGAAGATATACGTTTCATTGTGAGAGTTTGAATGTCATGTCATGTCATGTCATGTCAAGTAGAGAAGTTATTCAATAATATTTATAAAAACCATGGAGCAGATATAGATTTACATAACATATAGTAACTGCTCCATGAAAAAAAAACTTTAAAATGATTACTTAATCTAAAATTATTTTTATACCATATTATGAGTACATTGTGACATAGTTATTATAATTTATTACATGGCACAGTAAAACTCCAATTACTTTTTACAAAGCTAATGAAGCCGCGGAAACTATGAAATGACCTAGAATTTGTCATTCATTGATTTTCCTCCGACCGAGCGATCAGTTTCGGTTGTTTGCATCTTACATTGACCTTCGACAGTTCGGCAAGTTATTAACTATTACGCCATGCTCGCAATGTGCGAGCGTCATTGTACCGCCGCGACCTGCGCGCGCGCACGCACCCGAGAATAACAGAGTTTTTAATTTCAGAACAAGAAAAAGATTACGCGGCGAGACCCCTGGACTTCGACATTGAGGAGGAAACGCGCAAGAAGGAGACGTCCAAGTGGCTGGAGAGTCATTTCGGCAGCGACTCCCGCTCGTCCCACGACTCGATCGCCGAGGAAATCGGCCGCCGCCCTGAACAATTTTACAAGAAACCCGAGGACGAAGGCTACTACGGTAAAACAGTTCAGCAAAGTTACGGAGATCGTGTTCTGCGGAAAACCAAGTCGTCCACCCCATCGGATGAGAGGCCCGAGCCGGTAAACAGGACAGGCGGATACTTTAAGGGTGTGGCAGATTGGTCCCAGAGGAGAGCCACTAAGCCCAGGATGCCGGAGCCCCGGAGCTCCTCGCCCTCGCCGCCGGCCGTGCGGTCTCCGTATGCCAGTAACGATCGCTTGAATGGGTCCTCCCCCAGGCATATTTACAAACGTGACTCTCCCCAGGGAAGAACTTCCCCGATCCTTAGACGTCAACCTCCTTCACGCGATGACTCGGCCTACGTGTCTTCCTCAACTATGCACAGCCCGCCACGTGGCTCGCCGTTTCGACCAGTGGAAGGAGACAGGTCGTTCAGAGAGCCGTCCGTGGAGGACGAATATAGGCCCCCGGTCGCGCCCGAAAGGAAAAGAGCATCCAAGCAACGTAAGTCCGAGGAGATCCGCTACGAAAACAGAAGCTCTTCTCGAAACGGCACGTCCGGACACTCCCGGGACAGTCGTGAGGTGGTCGAGCCTCCGCCGGACTACTCTCCGCCGAGAGAGAGACGAGGTAGCTCCGACAGGGAGAGAACGCCCCCCAGACGTCGAGACAGAGACGAGAGGAAGCAGCATCAGAAGACGAGATTCGCCGATAACGGCCGACGACCGTCACCAGCTCGGAAGGGCGTGGGATCAGCGATCGGGAACTCCATAAGGAAGCTCGTCGGGAAAATCCGTTCAGTGTCGGCAGAAAGAAAGGCGCGGTGGCGCAACTCTCGGACCCCCTCGCCGGAGCACTCGTCGCGCACGTACAAGCAGTACGGGGGAGATCTGGCGCCCCCCTCCGCGCCCCCGCACCGCTACTACCTGGGCGAGGACCCCTTCGCGCCCAGCATCTACGGCCGCGAGCACAAGTACGAGGGCAGTGCACGCCGCGCGCCGCCAGCTGACAACCGCGATCATCGCGACAGGTATGACTTTTTATCTTTTTTTCCACACAATAGAAAATTACGAGTAGATTTCATAAAGTTTTGATTTTGATAATATTATCTACTAAAACAACTTGCACCTTAAATAAACTATTGTGAAAAAAATAATTAGAATGCTTGGAACAGTTTCATATCTATGTAAGATACTAGTTAATAATATCTACCTCAAAGCAATTACCAAGTGTCCATACTTTATCTCAACTAAGGAAACATAGTATAAGAGATAACTACGCATTAAGTGTTATTTTTTAATTGAATACAAATTATAGGTGGGTTTGTTAGACCTTAAATAGACACTTGTCTCTACTCCTACACGGATAAAATTCTAGTTCCTTGATATTGATTTAGATAATAGATGTTATTAAATAATAAATATTATGACGACGCACGTCATTCTTTGCTTACGGCCGGATTCACTAAACTATCTACCGGTAACTATTTATTAGAAACGTCACCTTTGGTATAGCTGTCAGCGATCTCGCTGTTACAGACAAACATACTTAAGCTAAGTTATTTAATTGTAACGCAAAAAACCAGCAAACGATACCAAAGGTGACGTTTTTGACAAATAGCTATTGAAAGATAGGTTATTGAAACGGGCCGTTAAATGTATAACGATACTAGTCTAGCAGTGCAAATTTGCGTGCGTTGGTTTATCCAATAACTAGCTGGTGCCTGTAACTTCGTACGCGTTGAACTATTAATGGAAACAGAACCCTATTTTTTTTAAGGAATCCTAAGATTACTAAGGAAGAGCCTGAGTTACTCCTTATAACATCGGATATCGGCCAGTGAAAGTCCGGTTAAAATCAGTCCGGCCGTTTCAGATATTTGCCGGAACAAACAGATAAACAGAAGGGCAAACAGATAAAAATTTATAATTTATAATTGATTTATTGGTACCTTAAAGTATCCTATCGTACGTATTTAGTGCAAAGCTGTTTATTAAAGAATTCAACTTTCGACGACGAATATTTATAATTATATTTCCAGAGCTAATATTTTTTAATGAACGTTTCTATTATCTACAGATTCTATTGCATAGACCTCGTAGAGGCTTTTTTGACAATATTTTTATCCGACTACGGCGAAGCCAAAAAAAGGAAGGATAACGATTTTGGCAGTCTATGTATTTATGTAGGTATGTATGTATGTATGTTTATTTACCCGTAGCGCTTATACTACTGGTCCGATTTTAATGAATGAGGTGGCAATAGATTCGTAATAATAGCCCGGGTAACATAGGCTATAATATACGTAGTTTTCGTAGTCGAGTTATAGTTTTTTTTTTAAATAAAAATTTTAGTTATTATAAATGTAGTTACTTACTGTATTAATATAATATATCAAACTTGATGGCATTTCAATTCATGGCTTAAACGTTTTATAATCTGTTAAAATAATTTTAATAAGCTAGTGTGGTGGACTACAGACTATATAACGTACGCATTGAGATGCTGGTTAAAAAAAAAATAGACCGTATTAAGTACCAGTGGTCACCACACATAGAAATATATAACAGAATAGAAATATATTTTTCTATACCAAAATATAATTATACTCTATTGACTGTTCAGATCCTTTAGTCTTTTAAGTGTGCAAAAACATTAAGGGGCCAACAACACAGATAGCGAAGATACTATAATATTTATGTTACGATAAAATATTATAAGTTTATTATAAGGTATAGTTTACACAGACGGCTAAGATCCTACTACTATTATAAACTAGCTTTTTCCCGCGGCTCCGCCCGCGTAAATATAGTATCTGGTATTCCACGAGAATACTGTACTTTTTCGGGATAAAATACTTTTTATGTTTATGTTATAATCCAGAGCTTAAACTACTCCCATACCAAATTTCATTGAAATCCGTTCAGTAGCTTTCGCGTGATAGAGTAACAAACATCCATCCATCCATCCATACATCCATCCATCTTCACAAACTTTCACATTTATAATATTAGTAGGATATCCAGGATATAAAATATTATAGTATCTTCGCCGTCTGTGACGCCCTGAAATTCGACCAAATTAATGTGTCATTGTATTTTCTTATTTCACGGTGAATAAGTCCAATTTAAATTGGTAGCATTATAGTATACTTATTGGCTTTTTGTTTACAAAAATATTAAATTGGTTTTGAACGTTTGGTAAAATGATGACTATTTTATTTCATTTTCGGTCTAGACTTATCTAGACCAGTAGCTAATGTAACATAATATTTTCTTGACGTCCTTCCCGGGTCTGTCAGTAATAAAATTTGATCCCAAAAATTAATTTTGACATAAACTAAATAAAACGTAATATACACTTTTTCATGAAACACAACTTAAAACAATTTTATTTGTTTAGGTATGTATTTATTATACCTACAACTAATATCGTTCTTAAATAAAAAACTAAACGATATTCAATTTGCAATAAAACATTAATTTTATATGGCTTTAAGTAGTTTTGGAAAGATGCGATAAATATTACAAAAACATGTTCCTTACATTATCATTGCTACCTCAGTCTTTTACTCTATAATTTATAGTAACACTAGCTGTTGCCCGCGGCTCCGTCCGCGTAAATACAGTATCCCTCGGGAACACTGTAGTTACAAGTAGCCTATGTTTTAATCCAGAGCCTAAACTACTACCATACCAAATCTCATCGAAATCCGTTCAGTAGTTTTTGCGTGAAAGAGTAACAAACATCCATCCATTCTCACAAACTTTCACATTTATAATATTAGTGGGATATTGGTGTCTTATAATTTGTTCTAGAATGTACACGTGCGAAAACGTAAAAAGTCAAATAAAACTGATAAGTAACAGTATCATCGTAGTGTGAGGTACACTCCATCACACCTAAATAAGCGAAAATCATATAAAAAATCCATATCTAGCACAGCTCATGTAATAAAATCATATAAGGAGTAGTTACAATTATTATGCATAAATAACATAGTTTCTAATAGAAAGTATTTTCGTCGTGTGAGCTCTTAGACTATGTTATAGTAGCGAACCTAAAAATATTTAAAGCTTAATAAGAATAGGATCCAAATTATATAGAACTCATCAGGTTTTTATAAGATTGCTCAATCTACGAGATGTTTGAAATATGTGCAATGTGCACTTTTAACCGCCGACGAAAACAGAGGGTTGTAATAAGTTTGATATGTCGTTCTGTCCGTGGCATCGTAGCGCCCAAACGGATGAACCGATCAAAATGATCTAGATCATTGTGTTTGAAAGCTGACGTGATTGATAGTGTTCTTAGCTATTAGCTGGCTCGTTGCTTGACACTTCGCTGGGTTATTTGATTATTTTAAACCCCCGATGCGATAAGAGGGGTGTTATAAGTTTGAAGTGTCTTTGGCATCGTAGCCCCCAAACGGATGAACCTATTTTAATCTAGTTTTTTTTTTGTTTGAAAGCTGACATGATCGAGAGTGTCCTAAGCTAATTGATCGTCAGCTGTTCACTGCTTGACATTTCGGGGGTTATTTGATTATTTAGTTTTATAGAAACCGGAATGTTTATGTTTAGGTTTTGGTGGTTAAAGCTTAGAATAGGACCTAGGTACCATAACTTTATAGATATTATAGTACTGTAATATATTAAAATTAATGTGAAATATTTGTTAAAGTGGAAAAGTACAAGAAGTTATGTGCATTATTGCTGTTATACATACACCCCCTTACTAATAAAAATATTCACACAACGGATAACTTAAACAACGTTGCTGTCTTTATCTGATGCGTTGGAAAAGTCACTTAACAGACAAAGACAGCAACGTTGTTTAAGTTATGTGTGTAAATCTTTTTATTAGTAAGGAGGATAAGTTACAAAGCAGATTCGAAATAAAGAATTTTAGTAATTACGCAACTTCCATATCAGTTGTGATCCGTCATACTCTGTCCCTGCTATACCTAGTATGGTTTCTAGCCCTTATTTAGTTGACTTTGAGTCACAGTTAGAGGAATGTGTTGACAATGAGTCATTACTGGATAATGCTTTAACAGGTGTATTGTAGATTTTTTATATAAAAGAGACACGTTTTTCAAGCGTGTACACAAGCTTACAATGGACTTCTGGAGCTAACTATTGTTGGAATCAATTTATGTTTAGATACTGTTGTAGAAGTAGGCGATAATAGTATATTATATTATACTAGATGTTGTGTACGCGCAAATGGAAATCGCGCGGAAACTGTACATTTTGCGCAATAAAAAGTAGCCTACATGTCCTTTCCCATACTACGGGAACTAGACTGTAATAGTCGATCCAGTAGTTTCAGAGCCTTTTCAATGCAAACAAACAAACAAACCTTTCCTCTTTATTACATTAAAATAGAATATGGAAAAATGGATAATGTTTATTTGTAACAGGTGAATCATAATTATAGGTAGTACGTACTATAAGTACTTTTAATAGTTACGAACTATAATTTCTAAAAATTAATAGGATATAACACCTATATAATACCTCAATTAGTTCATTTTAGTCACGGTAAATTCTAATCATCATATTTAAAATGGATTTTTTAATGGAAGCCGACTTTTTAGGTCCTTTAACGAAGTCATTTTTGTTGGCAGTGACTTAAAGTTACAAAACGCGACTCCAATTAATCTTAGAAGTTGAAGTCTAGTAAAAAATTTAAAAAATCATTGTAAGAAACAAACGTAACTGCCAATATAACAAAGCTCTTAAGGCCGTGTAGGTGGATACCGGCTATTGCAGCCAATTACATTCTAAAACATGAGAACTATGTTTTTATGATCCATATAGATAACAATAAGCGTATGTGGGACGAACTCGTAATGAGAGTAAACAAAAAAAAACAAAGCTACGGTTCTAGCAGCAAACCACTTTAGTTCCACTTGTCAAGTAATTTTTCATATCTAATCGTTAGATTT
This sequence comes from Phengaris alcon alcon, assembly GCA_037179445.1. Taxonomy (NCBI): domain Eukaryota; kingdom Metazoa; phylum Arthropoda; class Insecta; order Lepidoptera; family Lycaenidae; genus Phengaris; species Phengaris alcon. The sequence goes on along the minus strand of JAYRCH010000646.1, from coordinate 2,892,607 downwards.
TACGTTTCAGGGGCCAGTACTCGAGCACGCTCGGACGTTTCAGTCACTCTACAAGCAGACTGAACCCGAACAGTGAGCCAGAAGAAGATTACTCGCGCAGCGCCCAGACTCTGCCGAGGAAACTCCACGAGAAGAAAGAGAAGACCACAGAGAAACCAAACTCCAAATATTGGCACAGGCTCACGCCCAATAAGCGGTCTACGAGTGCCATCAATATATCCAATAAACCTTCGACGTCTCCAGAACGAAAGATCAACGGATACCCTCCCGGCCCAGCGAAACCGGCCAGGACCTACAAGGGTCTGAACAGAAGCAAGAGTTTTGCTATGGGAGTGCCGGAACAAGACACCCATCCACGTTACATACCTGGTGTGAACCGTAACTACTCCACCATGTACAAGTCTAACCCCCATCTAAGCAAATTGGATGAGAACGAGCAGCTGAAGAGTCCAGGTATCGTGTCCATTATAAACCGTAGCCAACGAGATCTGGCCGATGCAGTGTCTAGGGAGACTGAACGCAGACGCGACGGCTTGTTTGGAGCTAGATACGGCAAGACAACCCCGATCACAAATGGCCACACCAACGGCTACAAGTCATACGAGGAAACAGATAAAAAGAAAATGTTCCTCAAAGGTTTAAGGGAGCGTGCTCCCGAACTGTACCAGACATTGCACGCAGAAGACGAGTCCGACGGCAGTAGACTATCCTCCCGGTACACTCCGTCCCCGCATTACAAGGATCGGATATCAGAGGAGCGAAAGACTCCGCTGTACAAAACTGAATCATTAAAAAGAGAATCTAGTCCGTTCGTATCGCGATTGGACACTAGACTTAAGTCTCCGGCGAACAGACGGGAGAGCAACAGCAGCGACAATTATTCCGAAACATACAGATACACTACACGGTCAGGAGACCCGGAGAGACCGAGCGTCACCGACACAGTGGAAACTGTCAGCAAAAAGGTCATACCATCCAGGGACGGTAGATCTAAGGAAGTTATAGAGTCGAGGGAAGTGAATTCGGTGACCAAAAGTCGCGGGTACAAGGAACCCGTCACTAGTGTAAAGTACTACGATAATGGGATCCGTCCCCTTGGATACGAAGGGAGGAACGGATCAGCCCCATTGTACACCGAACGGAGAAGGCACAACTACAAGGTGACAGAGAAACTTAGAGATTATTGAGTCACGTGGAAAGTTTTACAGTTTGCCATATTCAAAATATACCATAAATTGATTGAGTCATATAGACTGAAATAAAGGAGCACTAGAAATAAGCTATCGTAAACTACACTCATTAACTCCTGTTAATAAAATGTATGTTGCTTCATGTAAAAAGTCATAATTTTATTAATTTTATTCCAATATTACTAGTGATGTAACTCCGTCCAATATTATAGAATTTTCATTAACTTGTCAATAATTTTTTAACTTTTATAATAATCTAATATTGTAAGTTAATTTTTATTATGTATCCGAAAAATATAATATTAATACGCACTAACATGTCTGTTTTTATTTTAGTTCCTTGTGACTGAACTACTATAGTGACTGAACATATGTAGGTATACCTATACCTAACTACATATGTTCAGTCACTTTACTTTATAACTAGACAATTTGTAGAAAATTGTAACACCATGTATGTATGAGTGGAATAGCAAATAAAAGACATTTTTTCTTTATAGCAAACAGTAGGAACCAAAACTTGTACCTGATTAGATATCGTAGAAAAGGGCTTCAAATGTTTTTACGAAGGTGTGAAGGAGCAACAAATATACTTCATAGGTACAACGCATAAAATAAGTAAATAACATTGATTGATATGAATTATACCCTGTTTGATCCAATCTACTCTTTACTGTAGCCAATGAAGAATTTTGAGACAATTCAGCACCTATTATTATTACTATTTATTAGCCTATGATTTAAGCCCAAAAATGTACGGTTCCACTTTTCTATCGAACTTGCAGGTAGTTGAAATATAAGGCGACATCTGGTTATTTATATTAGAACTTCTTAGAGACATAATTCGTGACTTGACTCTAAGAAGTTCTAATATAACCAACCAGATGTCGCTTTATAATATTATATCATGAGTCATGATGACTTTCATGATTTTCGACCTAAGCAGTAGACGTCACTTTTACTATATCTAATCTATACTATTTTTTATTAACCCATTTACCGCCGCCGTACGCAATTGGGCACCTAAAAATTTAAGTGTAGAGTGAAATTGTTCATAGTTAAAGAGATTATTTACTATTTACTGGATAAAAGGATAATGTTTTACGTAGATGATAACAATAACAGATATAAAATACATATACATATAACAATAAAAGATAAAAAACAGAGATAAAAATCAGAAATATATTCATATTTACTGTCGCTAGCCATAAACAAAGTTGGTGGCTTTGGAGCTTGTACATGTAAGGTTATTGTGTCGATCTTTTTCAGTGCCTAATGTTCAATAAATCTTTATTTTACAATTTCAATTTTTAAAATACACCCAAAACTGTAAAATAATGATAAATTGATAGCTTTCAAATTATATCAGCAAATATATTGTTTGAGATAACCTGCCGTACCCAATTGAGTTCAACGGCCGTAATACGTACAACAATGCTTTCGAATGTTTTTAATTAAAAAAAAAAAGTTTTGTAATTAATAATAAAAAAAATCTTTCATAAGCTGTAACAAATATTATTACTTAAATAAAACTAGATAGGTGTTGGCAATAAAACTACCGAGAAGACGAAGATTATCTCCCTGAGTATTTTCAAGTAACGTTCGAATAGACAAATTATTGGATATAATATGTATCAACCGATGCACTTGAATGCTTCACTTGCAATTCTATCGGTCACTTAGCTAAAAATTGTACGCGAAAAATGATACTTAATATTAAGTCTCGCTTCATATTTGATGCAGCTTTTTCGTATATCTGGAGCACCTATTTTTTTATATATTTAAGGCTTTTATTCATTTTACAATGGAATGAATTAGACATATACATAAGGTCTTTAATATTATCAGTATAAGAATAAATAACTAAATCTTTTGAGTCAGCTGCTCTAAAACCGCGAGGAGCAGTATCAGGGTGCAGTACAATAATGCATACCGCATCCTCATGAAACTGCCAAAGTACTGCAGTGCATCGGGCATGTTCGCCGACGTCAGAGTCCCCGATTACTTCGCCATTATTAGGGCACGTGTCGCAACGTTTTGGTATCGCGTTCGTTCTTCTGGGAACTAGATCCTCAGTGTGTGTGCCGGATGTCTGGAAAACCCGATTCTAAATTACTGGCTGACAGTACATCGCGACAAAAACAAAACAAGCTGATTTATTTTACTTGAAATGTCTTAAGTGTCTACGGTATTATATTAGCTGAATATAATAGGTCTTCACCTATGAAATTGCTGTTCTGCAGTACTGGCCATTTCAAATCAAAATAATTTTTGTTTGGCTAAGAATTCTAATTTCAAATTAATTTTATTTTAAAAACATGGAATTCTTTTTCCAAAAGTAGTCATTTGTTTATAGATTAGTGTTATATTTTCATCGCATTTCAATCTTTTTCGTCATCATGGATACGTTAAAAATTCGAGTAATTATGGAATATGAGTACCGTCGTGGCAGCAACGCGGCACAAGCGGCACGCAACATCAACGACGTTTACGGAGCTAACACTACAAACCAACACACCACCTGTTATTGGTTTACTCGCTTCTGTTCTGGAAATTTCGACCTGAAAAATGAACCTCGCGGTCGTCCGAAGACTTTGGTCGACAATGAGGAATTAAAGGCGATTGTGGAAGCTGATGATACACAATCTACGGCTGAATTAGCAGCAGCTTTCAAAGTTAGCGTCAAAACAATATTGGTCCATTTGCGTCAAATTGGCAAGGTAAAAAGCTTGAGAAATGGGTGCCCCACGAACTCAATGATCGCCAGCGCGAAGTACGCGTCGAGACGAGCCTTGCACTGCTCAACAGACACACAAATGAAGGAATTTTGAACCGCATTGTTGCAAGTTGGTTGGATCCTGGTTCAGCACCTAAACAATGCCCTAAACGAAAACTTACCCCTAGAAAAGTGATGGTTACTGTTTGGTGGTCTACCGCCGGTGTGATTCATCACAGCTTCTTACCAAACGGGGTGAGCATTACTGCAGATGTGTACTATGAAGAACTGAACACAATAATGGAGAAGCTGGCACATCTCCAACCAGCATTGGTCAATCGCTCGTCTCCGCTGCTCCTGCACGACAACGCGCGACCTCATACTGCACAGCAGACGGTCTCCAAGTTGCAATAACTAGGGTTGGAAGCTCTCCGTCATCCGCTCTACTCACCACACTTTGCGCCTACAGATTACTACTTTTTCCAGAATTTGGATAACTTCTTGGCGGAAAAAAAATCCAATACCCAAGGCAGTACAAAATGCCTTTGAAGAATTTGTTGCCTCCCGTCCAGCTGATTTCTTTAAGAAGGGCATCAATAAACTGCCACTGCGTTGGCAAAGATGCATTGATTGCATGGGTGATTACTTCAATTAATACAAATAAAATATACATAAAAAAAATTCGTTCAAATTTCTTTAAACAAAACGGCAATTTCATAGGTAAAGACCTAATATTTATTTTTTTAATTTTTTTTCAATCTGAATGTTTAAATTTTGTCAGAATGTTAATTTTTAATAATGATCTTTTGTTGTTTTTATTACTTTTATTTTTTATTACTTATACAATATGTAGTTTTATGGGTCTTTTGCCTGAAATAAAAATGATTTGATTTTTGATTTTACTCACTGTCTTTGTTTATTTCAACAATATTCTTTTAAAAAAAAATCCAAACTACTTTGAATTAGTTTACTGTCAAAACTAAGAATTGTGGAATTATTTAATTAAATTATTAATAAATATACTAACTTCGTAAAAAGCGTACACTTACAGATCTGTCACAAATGACCAATCAAGCTGCTCTGTGATAATAAAAAACTATTGCTATAGGTATAGACTCTTGGACTTTTTTTTGATGCAAAGGCTTTAATTAAAGCCTTACAGATTATACATGACAGATCGCCAGAACAAAATTAAATTATTCTAACGGAATCAAAATCATGTTTAAGTGTGATTTTAAATTTGAATTACAAAAATCCTACCATAATGAAAATAATAACAAGAATTATAAGTCTTTGCAAAATAACTAAAAACTTGAAATAATATGCATCCCAAGGAGCTTAAGGTCTGAATTGGAGGCGATTGACATTACAAATTAAATTAATATTAACTGTTCAAATAAATCAACTCATTCCGATATAAAGAAACATATAAAACATAAAATTTGATATATCTGGGACAATGTTTGGAAAACAGGCAATACGTCAAAATTATTTACTGTTAGAAATTCAATATTTGATAAACTCCCTCTTCATTTTCACTGTAGGAATGACCATGGTCACCAGATTGCGAATTGGACACATAAATATCATCCATATTTACATTATAACAAAGACTGAAAAAACCAAATGTGAAAAAAAAACTAGGTACCGAATTTTGATTGTGGCCTAAACAAATCAATACATTTTCGGAAAAAAGGTTGGTTTTTGTAATATCCACAACAGTTCGGTCGTTCAAAAGCCTGACTCTCATGTGCCATGAGTTTAGAAGGGAAGTCGTAAAAAATTTAAGCACGTTTTTAGATATTTTTTTTCGAATTTAATGGATGGGAATGATGGGATCGATTACTTTCAGCACAATTTTACTTAAAATGGGCTTATTTTCATTTTTGAAACTTTCAATTTTTTTAATTACAATAAATTGCGTGCGTGTGCAATTAAGGCGCCATGGTACACAAATGAGTACAGGGGGAGGAGTAAATAGTTAGTGATTTTGATGTGAAATAAAAAACGTTTCATGGCAAATCTTATCAGCTTTCTACTTTAAGAAACCTATTAACATTTTCTACATAACGTTTATTATTTAAAATATCTGACATCTATTTAAAAAAACTACTATTAAAAATAAATCAATTTTAAAAGTGTAATATTTTCTTTCAATGGCCTGCAGTGTAGTTAGGTATTCTATACTAACTACATAGAACAACAAAAACGGTAAGTACCAGCAACAAAGCTATGACAGCTTTGTTGCTAGTACTTACCGTTTAATAACAATAATTGTTGTTCCAATTGTGAAGACCTATACGACGACACAATATAAAATTATCTTATTGCCATAGATTTATAACCCCTATTACTATTGGATCATAATCTACACATTCTCGTTTGTAGGCCAAAATAAGTAAAAAATATTGTGAACTGAAAGTTTATATTGTAATCTGTGTGTTTAATTATCTTAAATTATAGTTTAAGACTTACAGTAAATTTGCAGGTTCCACTGGCATCTAAACTAGGGTGTATCTTCGACGACAGCTCCTTCCTTGGTAACTTGAAAAACACACACACACACAATTTATAAGCTTTTTGTCACTGGACATTAATAATAATTCTACAAGCAGTTTAAAGTTTTTATATTATTAATAATTTCCTACCAATTACTTCCTCTAACAACTCAAAATCCATAACGGTGTACAAAATGCGATATATACCTAACTAACATTTTGAGGATAGTTGTAAAATAAGTCGCCATTGTCGTCATAGGTTTTTATCGGTATGTAAGCAATTTAATAAAATAATAGGTCTTTACCTATGAAATTGCCGTTCTGCAGTGCTGGCCATTTCAAATCAAAATAATTTTTGTTTGGCTAAGAATTCTAATTTCAAATTAATTTTATTTTAAAAACATGGAATTCTTTTTCCAAAAGTAGTCATTTGTTTATTGATTAGTGTTACATTTTCATCGCATTTCAATCTTTTTCGTCATCATGGATACGTTAAAAATTCGAGTAATTACGGAATATGAGTACCGTCGTGGCAGTAACGCGGCACAAGCGGCACGCAACATCAACGACGTTTACGGAGCTAACACTACAAACAAACGCAAGCGCTCAGCAAGTTGGTTGGATCCTGGTTCAGCACCTAAACAATGCCCTAAACGAAAACTTACCCCTAGAAAGGTGATGGTCACTATTTGGTGGTCTAGCGCCGGTGTGATTCACAGCTTCTTACCAAACGTGGTGAGCATTACTGCAGATGTGTACTGTGAAGAACTGAACACAATGATGGAGAAGCTGGCACATCTCCAACCAGCATTGGTCAATCGCTCGTCTCCGCTGCTCCTGCACGACAACGCGCGACCTTATACTGCATAGCAGACGGTCTCCAAGTTGCAAGAACTGGGGTTGGAAGATCTCCGTCATCCGAACTACTCACCAGACCTCGCGCCTACAGACTACTACTTTTTCCAGAATTTGGATAACTTCTTGGCGGGAAAAAAATTCAATACCCGAGTACAAAATGCCTTAGAAGAATTTGTTGCCTCCCGTCCAGCTGATTTCTTTAAGAAGGGCATCAATAAACTGCCACTGCGTTGGCAAAGATGCATTGATTGCATGGGTGATTACTTCGATTAATACAAATAAAATATATATATATATATATATATATATATATATATATATATATATATATATATATATATATATATATATATATATATATATATATATATATATATAATATATATGCATGCGTATATATATATATTATTATTATTATTAATTTATTTATATTAAGTAGTTATTTTACAGTTTTACAACTTTAAATACACGCTAATTTTTGCTTTTCATTAGTCAACTATTCCTTTACAATACAGGTCTTCTGGAAGACATTCCATTTTGGAATAAGATGTACCTTTGTACAAAATGTTTTATTTTTAAGTTTTTTTTTTTTTTTCTTTTAACCTATTTATTGTGTGTACATAAATTGTAAAATAAATAAAAATAAATAAAATATACATAAAAAAAATTCGTTCAAATTTTTTCATACAAAACGGCAATTTCATAGGTAAAGGCCTAATAAAATAAAGCTTTATATATTTATTTAAAATTAATTATTACAATTATTTAATTTATTGAATTTTATGGTCATGAGCACGAAATGATTATCGACTCATGACCAAACATCCGACTTAATAATTTTCATTTTATAAACCGGACGCACGCATAGGCAACGCACCTTTGGTGGGAATAGTGGGGACGGTCACGCTAGAGAGGGCTGGGGTAGAGCTCGAAAGCCATTCTTCTCTATATATATACTGTATTATCTATGGCCATTCTGGTGAAAGCAACCTAAGGCAGTAGACCCAAATTGTGGTAACGCCGTAATTATTTTTATAATTACGTAATTATTTTAATAATTGTGTTATACTAAAATATATGAAGAAATATAGTGACAGAAGACTTTCATTTCTGGAACTACCCTATAGTTTCAGAAGCGGGATCAACGAGACCCTAGAATAGGGAATCGCCATGTCTACAAAACGTAAGTTAAATGGTCATTGCTTTTATTTTATTCTACTATAAATCATTGTAACTTTTTTATATTTTTTATTTCTTTCTGTATTATTGTTTTTGCACTCCGCCAGGGCTACTCTGGGGTGCGAGGGCTAGTGAAGTGTTAAGATTAAGGGCTGATTTTTCAATCGTCAGATAACTTTTACCTGAGAAATAAATAGCCAAGTTATCTGACGATTGAAAAATCAGCCCTTAGTTAACTAAATAATATATACACATTACACATTACCAGGGCTATTAACAATTTGGACAATATTATGTGTATTATACATTTATGATTTCAATTTATATATTTTATCACCAAACGGTACATAACAATCACAATAATTGCAAACTGTACCGATGCATGTACCTTAGCACGTGACATAACGTTTACAATATCGAGCTCAACATAGTAATAATAATCTATGCAAATATAAAAAATGGACCAAATAAAGTTAATTTAGTTCATTACAAACAAGTTAAATCGTAAAAGAATAATAAAATTAAAAAAAACATCTAAAATACTTAAGAGCAAATATTGTTAATAAATTAGATCAATTATAAATCAGAACTTTAATAAATCACGAATTAAAATAAAAAGATCGTATAAAATCATGAAATAATAATAATAATAACAATGTCAGAATAAATAAAAGATAATATCAATAAATTATTGTACTGATTATGGCAATTATGGAAGATTATCGTCTTTTTTACACTTTGCCGCTATAATATTTAAACGTTTCTTTGAAAGACATGTTTACTTACCGTATTTGATTATTATCGTTGCTATGTTATACTTTCCTCTTCTTTGCGAGGGTAACTGTTGTTTTTTTTACGGACGTTCATAATTACCTACCTACTTTGAACCACAATATTTTACAACACTTTTTTAACACTCTATTAATTCTTTGTTTTAATTTGTGCGAATTTGACTTGACTTTGACGTGTTATTTGATTGTAACGACTAACTTCGAACATAGCAATTTAATTAGTGAGGGTAGTTGTAAATATAACCTCTATAACGTCATGGAGTTTTATATTGATATTGCTAGCTTTATAATACTTTTTATTATTTTTACAATCTGAATTATACAATAACTATTCGATTAATAAAAATATACTGTTGTTGAATTGTGATTATTGAGGCATACAATGCCTCTTTAATAAATGCAAGACTTTGTCTAAAGTTATTTGTAGTGAATTTGTATATTGCATTATCATATTAAATGAATTAAAATAAAATGTAATGAATAAACAAATCAAGAAATAATAAAATAAAATATCTGTATGTTAGTTCAAATATTATTAATTTTAAGTTTCAGCTATGAACATAGACCGTTCACTGGCACAGAGACTACTGTCTGATATTGAATCAATAATACGAGAACCCCGAAGAACTCCTGGAGAACCCCGGAGTGAGGGTCAGGGTCAAGGTCAAGGAAGTTCAAATAACCCAGGAGTAATCAGGTCAGATGGTCAGGGTTTTGGTGAAAATGTTCATAGCCCAGAACCACCCAGGCAGGTTAAGGGTCACAATGAATTAGATTTATCTAGCCATCATACTGAACCATCTGTTTCTCGTGTTAGTCGAGAACCCGAGAGGAGTTATAATTCTAGAAACGGCCGCCGTAGACACCGGAGTTCCTCATCGTCCGATTCAGGTACCGGACATCATACTTCTCTAAAACCTCCTTGACATTCAAGTTACCAAAATAGAGACTATGATAGTAATATTTTAGATAAGTTTCTTAGTATACTAAGTATTTATGGCTGGGACGACAAGGAAACGATTCATTATGCATTGCCTAAATTATCAGGGGTAGCAAAATCGTGGCATCAGGACTTACCATTTGTTTAATTGGTCTGAATGGAAAAAGAAACTGATAGAGTCCTTTCCTTGTCGTGAAGATTATGCTGAGTTTTTGACAGAAATGTTAAGTAAGAAATTAAAATATAGATAGTCATTGGAGCACTATTATTATACGAAAGTTGATTTATTAAATAATCATGAAACAAAGAGAAAAAATATTTTCTATTGCAACTAACATTTATTACTTTTACAGTGTGTTAGTTTAATACATAAATATAAAACAATTTAAAATATAAAAAGCTTATTCGAAGTGGTCTCCATTGGCTGCAATATAGTCCTTTAAGCGTTGAGGCGAGTTATCAATAGAAGCACGCACTCTTTCCATGGGAAAATTCTGCACAGCCAATCGTACGGATTATTTTAGGGACTCCAAATTATCATAGCGTTTAGACCAAGCCGTACTCTCTAAAACTCACCATAAATCATAATCCAGCGGATTAAGATCGGGCCTATACGACGGCCAGTCTTCAGCTCTGATGAAGTCCGAAACGTTCGTTTCCAACCAAGACTGCGTAGACCGAGCTTTATGACCCGACGCGACGCCGAGTCTTGCTAGAAGGACCATTCTTGGTTATTGAACATGGTGTTGTTAAGGGGCTTCACTACCTTCTCAAGAATGGTATCTTGATACACTTGTGCCGATGTTTTGATACCTTTTTCACAAAAGTATGGCTGGGTAGGAGTGACTGACTCCTTCATAGCTAATACCCCACCAAACTATCACTGAAGTCGGATAGTGCCCACGTTTTACTCTGTCGACTAATTGGGAAGCTTCCTTAGAGCTTTGAGCATAAATACGGTCATTTTGTTTGTTAAAATGTTGCTCAATTGAAAATTTTTCTCATCCGTAAACAAAATTTTTCTGTGACCTCCCTTTGCGTACCGCTTCTGTAGTTGTTTCGATTTTACCACCCTATTCTTTTTTAAATTATCAGTTAAGAAATGACCAGTACGTCTCTTATAGGCTGCAAGTCCTAAGTCATCTTTTAAAATACGCACATGGTTCTAGGTGCTATCTTCATCTCCCGAGATAAAAACTTTGCTTTCGGACAGGATTTCTTCGAATTCTTTCCCTTACTGCTTTGACCACCTTTTTCGTTCGAACACTACGTGGACGGCCAGATATTTTTCTGTCACAAACAGAGGAGGTCTCATTGTACCTATTAATAACCCGGTACACAAACATTTTACTAATACCAAGCGTATGGACAGTTTTAAAAATTGCATTTGGCTCCATACCTACTTTGTGTAATGCAATCACAGCGATTCGGTTCTCTTTATCACCCCACTCCAGTTTAATATCGTAAAATATTGTGCAATGTATTGGCGCCAAAATGAGAAAACACAATGAACAATCATATAAAAATGACAGATTACAAATTCAAATGTAATATTTTGTTTATTTTTAATTCTAACAGTATTTATGGCCAGACTAAGTAGATGTAAATTTAACGGTAAACAAGCTATTGACTGTATTCTGTATGGGGTTGAACACCGTGCTGTTAAAGTGGGTACCCAAGCGGCTCAGTTTACGGAACCGGAACAAGTTCTAAAACATTTTAGGACTGTAAAAGTAGGACACAATAGAGATAGGGTAGAATTTAAGGATTAAGTAAAAGTTTAGAAATGAACGCAGATATTCATATTTTAGAAAGATAAAGATATTTTAGAAAGCATAAACATATTACCTATTCAGGCATGATGATATAAAAATATTTAAAGACGTTTTGAAAGCGATAAAAATGTCTAACCTAACCTAACTACACAAACGTTATTTCACGCCGAGTTTTTGTGAGGCCGTGTTACCACTTCGAAGGCGTTTTGAACGTGATAATATAGTTCTGACCTAACCTGACCCAAAACTACAATTATGCCTAACTATTATTATAAAGTATTATTATGACAAAAAAATACCTAACTGTAATTATACCAATATTATATAAAACCGATGAATATATAATAGAGTGAAACAAAAACATTTGTTTTCATACACAAGCTGTCTCCAGCTACAGAAAATGTTTTTGATTGAATCAAACGGACAAGATCATGAGTTCCGATGAGGAAGACGCCAAGTACACGTAGGCTTAGCGATTGCAGATGCAGAATCTGGGAGAAAGCACAGATTACGAGTTAGGCCATATCTACTGACCCGTGATTTTAATATTTATCAGGAGCTACGAATAGAAGATCGATTTGGGATTGACAATTTCTTCCGTCTTTCTATGTATGTCATGTGAGTGGTGTAACAGTTGTTAAGAAATGAATGAAATTAATTATATAATATAATAACGAAGGAATATTTTCCGTCCATCACGGAAGACAAATGCATTGTGTGTTCCTACACAAATGTGTATAGCCACGCCCCGATGTTTCAATATTTTTGTGTAATGTGCTTTTTGTGCTTTAGGCTACATTTTATCCCCAAAAAGTACAGTGTTCCCGTAAGATACTGTATTTACGCGGGCGGAGCCGCGGGCAACAACTAGTATTATAAATGTGAAAGTTTGTGAGGATGGATGGATGTTTGTTACTTTTTCACGCAAAAACTACTGAAAGGATTTTGATGAAATTTGGCATGGTAGTAATTTAGCCTCTGGATTAAACCATACTTTTTATCCCGAAAAAGTACAGTGTTCTTTTAGGATGTTGTATTTATGCGGGCGGAGCCGCGGGCAACAGTTAGTGTTCTTTAATTTTATAAGTATATTATGAATCGTTTTCGTTACCAGATAAATATGAAATCGTTTATAATGCATAAAATATAAAACCTTATGATCTAAAATTCTCATTTTATAATGGTCCCTAAAATAATTCTGAATTAATTATTACCCAATAACCATGTAAATGGCCCCAATTCTCGTATCTCGAATATCGCGCTAAATCATTCGCATAGGCGTCATATCATGCGCGCGCGAACGGGACAGACTGATAAACTAACCGAAACTCGAGGTACGAAAATTGGCTGGTCTTATGTGATCACTATTCTGTGGTACTTTTGATAAGTACTGCAAGTTACTCCCTCGGCGTACCTACTAATCTATGCCTCAGTTGTTTTTTTAACGGTGGAGGATAAGTACGTCGACAGTGTTTTGATTTTGATAGTAAATGTTTTAACTTTTAAGTAATAACGGGAAATCATTTAAAATGGTAAGTAGTTGTGTTTACGTACTAGTCATAACATTTCGTGTTTAATAAGTTATGCGTTATTTAAATAACAAACATTATAACCTTTATGCCTAGGCCTAGTTCACTTCATTGGTTCACTATTTTTTAGCATAAAATCATATGTCATAATTTAACTTGGCATAATTTAAGTTGTCCCAATAATATATCGGTTTAGGCATGGCATAAAATAATTTAGCATAACTGCTTAGGCATATATATTTTTTGACCTAATCACTTAATAATCATTACGCATATTTATTGTTAAACATACATTTATTAGCGCATAATGATATTTAAGTATAATTTTAGAAAGTATAAACATATTATTTAGGCATAATGATATAAAAATATTTAAACGCTATAAAAAGTTCTGACCTAACCTAACTACACAATCGTTATTTCACGCCGGGTTTTTGTGAGGTCATGTCACTACTCCAAAGACGTTTGAACGTAATAAAAAAATTTCCAACCTCCTCCTCACGTCGTATTCCTCATTGCTGAGGGTCGTGATTCCCCCGCAGAATAATTTTGTTTGTGACTATTTCACTACTATAGCGATCCTTTGCAGTATGGAGAGCGTCATGAAAGTCAGTGTCGAGCGTATAGTCAAGTCAACAAGTTCAAAAACGTGTTAAAACGAAATAAAACTCCTAAAAATATGTGCGATAACTCATTCGATTCGGAATGACGTCTAGAAAAATGTTTTTTAAGGGTATACTCGTATTAGCACATAAAAAATTGCGATTGTTATTAACAAAATAAGATAAAAAAAGGTATTTAGTTTTTCGTTAATAACTTTTAAAATAATGATATTTAAGGAATTTCCAATAAAAAAGTCCTAACTCCCGGAACTCTATATATATTATTTATATTTTTTTTAACGCTGGAAATAGGGCTCCGCGAGGGCGTTACGGCATTGGCGCGCCGTTTAAAAAGCCGGTATATCACCTAAAATAAATTATGGTGTACTCTAGATACTTGAACGAAAAAACCTCAGAAAAAAAAAAAATTGTCGATTTTTCAAAAAGTTACACCATTGTTAATTAACTAATTTTTTTCCAATCTCTGTTTTTATAAATTACGGCATAAAAGTTTAAATAATTGGTCTATAAATTTTTCGCTTCGTGGAGCGTTTATTTAGGTACTTAATAAAGTTATGGAAAAAAAAAATTAAAGTTAATTATTTTTTTAATTATATTTTTTTTAAATTAACTAAAAATGAAATTTCTAAAAAATGTTATCAAAAACATTTTTTTTTTGGTAATATCTTATTATTGCTGTTTTCGCATCTAACATAGGTATTAATTAACATTAGAAAAATAAATACGTCATTTGTTAAAAAATTGTTTATAATCAAATTAACTATTTTGGGATTAAAAAAATCTTTTTTTACTATCTTATTGCATAGGTGAAATGATGATTAAAAAAAAATTCTTAAATAATTTTTTTTATTGTTTATAATAGTTTCTTTTATATTTCAATTCATTAAATAGTTAGTTAAGAAATTATTTTATTCTTAAAAATCATCATTGACCCTATTCAATGGAATTTAAAACTCCTTAAATATCATTGTTTTAAAAGTTATTAATGAAAAACTAAATACGTTTTTTTTATCTTATTTTGTTAATAACAATCGCAATTTTTATATGCTAATATACCTTTAAAAAAATTTTCTAGACGTCATTCCGAATCGAATGAGCTATCGCACATATTTTTAGGAGCTTTATTTCTATTTAACACGTTTTTGAACTTGTTGACTAGACAAGTAGTGCGCGTACTTGGTCCGACCATCGGATTGGACTTCGACCCCTCGTGCGGCGACCGTACCTCGCCTGTAACCATGAGCTGTTCTAGGTTCAGACCATCCTTTCTTGCTATGTGGCCGAATAATTCCAGAACTATACGTAAGCATATGGATGACAGTCTGTTTTTTATTTGTAGCTTACGTAGAATGGATACGTTAGTACGAAAGGCCGTGAGTGAGGTGGTGTTACCACCCCGAAAACGTTTTGAACGTGATGAAAAAGTTCATACCTAACCTAATCCAAAGCTAGACGAGTTATGCCAAAGTATTGTTATGAGAAAAAAAATGCCTATCGAGTTATGCCATATTAAATTAGGACAAAAATATTAGTCTAAATCAGGGGTCTCTTAAACTTTCCAGCCTTAGGGCCATACTGATTACTCCAGTAAGTTCCGAGAAGAAAATTTCTGTCGTGGTGTCGCTGGACATAGAGGGGGCCTTCGACAGTGCTTGGTGGCCGGCCATAAAGGTTAGGTTAGCTGAGGTTGGGTGTCCGGGGAACCTGAGGCGAGTGATCAGCAGCTACAAAAAATGTTTACAGATCTAAATTAAGTGATGAGCATCTTAAATCTCTTTTAATAATTGGTACAAGTAAAATTAGTCCACAACTACAAACTATTGTCAGTGGAAAATCTCAATTACATAAATCTCATTAGTATTTTCATACGTCATTATGCTTGTTATAAGTTATGTTTTTATTTAAAATGTATAAAATGTTAGTTGGATTAATTTCAATAATTTGTTAGTTATTATATACTGAAGTTAAATTTTCTGCATATCTTTACTCATTACAATTCTGTGTTTCTTTATCCAACTTATCACAAAAACAATAACAATAAGCCTACAACAATGTTATGAGTAGTTAACCCATGACCATATCAATGTAGATGTCATATTAATAATTATTCAACATAAAATTAGAATACTTCAGTAAACTTCAGTAACTAGCTTGGAGACCCCTGGTCTAAATGATAAATTTGCTTAATAATATAGTATGCCAAGAAAAAAAAGATCAACAGACTTTTTTGAGCTGGGACTATTGCACGTAACACTTCATTTATGCAAAAAGGAGTACTAGGTATGGTTACATCAATTTATAATAAGATTTTGACATAAAAAAATTGAAAGTGTTATTTTGTTTAAGATTTCTCTTCAACAAAAGCTTAGGGAATTTTAAGCTATTGCATAGCTTTTATCGCGGGCTTTGAGCGCGGCGACCGAATCAAGAAATTCCGTAACGAAAATAAACCTAACACCCCCCACTCCGACCGGCACAGGGGTGGGGCGTTGAAAGCCGTGCATCGTCTAACGTCGTTTCAGTTCGGCAGACTTCGCCACGGTGTTTGTGTGCGTGCGACTAGACGTATGCGTGTAGACTTACTGCTAACTGCTCATAACTGATTCTATCTCTTTTAGACACAATGCTAGGTGAGACAGCGTGCTTTTTGGCCGCGTCGACGAGTGAGTTCGAGCCCGCGACTAGTTGAACCTTCGTGTATGTATATGGTACGACTGTACGAAGCTCGCACGGATTGAGACGAGCTGCTCGAAAATCGAACGATACGTAAGCAGCTGTTTGTGAGAAAGTATAAAAAATGCTATGCAATAGCTTTACTGCGGAAGTCCCCGAGTGCCACACGTATTTTTATTTAATATAATTATAAGTGCTACTACAGTACAAACGATAGTCATAAAACATAATAAAAGCGACATATTAAATGAATCTACTAAATGTAATTATAAATATAATAATGATTACAAACAATTTTAACAATTAAATACGATTAATGAGTAGTAATTACAAACAATTTAAATAATTAAAGTCGATTAGAGAGATTTATAATAATGGATTTTAAGTATGAATTATAACTTAGGTACATCATGTAAATTCTTTGCTTATTTTATGCTAGTTCGACATTAGACTATATTAAATATTATTTTATTTTATGTAACTTTGACATTAGTAATAATTAACATAATGTGCTTAGTATGTAATAATAATTGTAATAATTAATGCTTAGATTTATATATTAAGTTAGGCATTTGAATGCCCAATTGGGCAAATGTGCTTATTCTATTGTTGTCTTAATGTAACATCTGTAATAACACAATTAATATTCCAATTATAGAAAAAAGTATGCTAAAGTATTATTATGACAAACAAAATTATGCCTATTGAGGTATACCATACTAAATTATGCCGAAAAAAATTATGCGAAAAAAAGTATCCCAATTTCATTACTTGTAACATTCCATGCTGATAGATCATGCTAAAAACTCTTTAGGAAAAGTAAAAATGTACAAAACGTATGAAATAAAGTTATTTTCTAAATAATAGTCATGTTGCCTGAAGATTTGTTTTTCGTCTATTCGATGTTAGACAACATGTTAATAAACAATCTAGAACACATTTTCGTATATCTTAAAAAATAACGAAGATACAAACAATTAAAATTGACAATATGAAAGAGAGCGTTATATCGGCCTGTGACGACACGAGTTGCACCCGACATACATTTGTCATTACAAAATGTATGGCGGTAGCAACTTATGACGTAATAAATCGTTTTGCGAGGATGAGATGGGCAATATTTTTTATTTGCTTATAATTTTTAATCGCGTCAACGAGCCCCTAAAGATTCATTAGCGGGATGGGATGGCTTTAATGAAATTGTCGTTCTGCAGTACTACCCATTTCAAATCAAAATAATTTTTGTTTGGCTAAGAATTCTAATTTCAAATTAATTTTATTTTAAAACAAGGAATTCTTTTCCCAAAAGTAGTCATTTATTTATTGATTAGTGTTACATTTTCATCGCATTTCAATCTTTTTCGTCATCATGGATACGTTAAAAATTAGAGTAATTATGGAATATGAGTACCGTCGTGGCAGCAACGACGTTTACGGAGCTAACACTACAAACCAATATTGGTCCATTGTCAAAACAATATTGGTCCATTTGCGTCAAATTGGCTAGGTAAAAAAGCTTGATAAATGGGTGCCCCACGAACTCAATGATCGCCAGCGCGAAGTACGCGTCGAGAGGTGCCTTGCACTGCTCAACAGACACACAAATGAAGGAATTTTGAACCGCATTGTTACCTGCAATGAAAACTGGAGTCTGTTTGATAACCGCAAGCGCTCAGTAAGTTGGTTGGATCCTGATTCAGCACCTAAACGATGCCCTAAACGAAAACTTACCCCTAGAAAAGTGATGGTCACTGTTTGGTGGTCTAGCGCCGGTGTGATTCATCACAGCTTCTTATCAAACGGGTGAGCATTACTGCAGATGTGTACTGTGAAGAACTGAACACAATGATGGAGAAGCTGGCACATCTCCAACCAGCATTGGTCAATCGCTCGTCTCCGCTGCTCCTGCACGACAACGCGCGACCTCATACTGCTCAGCAGACGGTCTCCAAGTTGCAAGAACTGGGGTTGGAAGCTCTCCGCCCTACTCACCAGACCTTGAGCCCACAGATTACACCTTTTTGCTGAATTTGGATAACTTCATGGCGGGAAAAAAATTCAATACCCGAGAGGCAGTACAAAATGCCTTTGAAGAATTTGTTTCCTCCCGTCCAGCTGATTTCTTTAAGCCCTTCTTAAATCAATAAACTGCCACTGCGTTGGCAAAGATGCATTGATTGCATGGGTGATTACTTCGATTAATACAAATAAAAAATACATGAAAAAAATTCGTTTAAATTTTTTCATACAAAACGGCAATTTCATACGGAAAGACCTAATATTCAAAACACGTCAAACCAACGACAAACGCATTTGATTGGTCCAAAATCCAAACCATTTTATGCTTACAAGACGATTTACTTATAATTTATCAAAGTTTGATAAAAGTCTAAGTTAAATACGTGAATTGGGGGTTTGATACGTAATAACTAATAATATCTTGTACCTGGAATAATATTATTTAATTTTAGTTACAGGATGTGGTGAAGTGGGCATGCTTTTTACTATGCATAGCAGAATGCATTGAATCCGCTAACATTCTATTCGTCATTCCGTTCTCTGCGAAATCTCACTACATATCCCTGAGTCCCATTGGCCTGGAGCTGGCCAGAAGAGGCCACAATGTCACCGTTATTACGGCCATCATGGAAAAAAATCCACCACCCAACTACCACCAGGTGATGGTAGATAGTCCAGAAATATGGGACGTTCTTGGTGAGTGATAGGTTTTAAGCAAGTTTTATGTTTTATCCCGTATTCAAATACTTACCAAGGATATATTAGTTAGTATATTTTTCGATGAGCAACTGAAAATATTAAATCAAAGCAATATTTACTTTATTTAGTAATTAGATGTTGCCCGCGACTTCATGCGCGCTAAAGAAAATCTCGCAAGAACCGTATATTTTGCCAATATAAAAAGTAGCCTGTGTCCTTTCCCGTCGTCTTATCTATATCTGTGTCAAATTTCTTCAAAATCTGTTTAGTGGTTTTGGAGCCTATTCAATGCAAACGAACAAACATACAAGCAAACAAATATTTCCTTTTTATAATATTAGTATAGATAAGAAGAAATGAGCCTCCTTGACTCAATTAGAATCTTAGCTACTGTCATTAATTTTTACAGGAACCGAGAAACCAAACATTTTTACGTTAGCCGACATGACAGCCTCCGAGTTTCAAGACAAGATCCTCTGGACTGGAGGTCTGGCGATGACAGAGGTTGCCTTCAAATCGAAACCAGTCCAAGAGTTTCTGAAGCAGGACAACAAGTTCGATCTTGTGATATCCGAACAATTTTACCAAGACGCCTTCAACGCACTCACCTATAAATACAACGCTCCTCTGGCGTTAGTGACCACGTTCGGGAATTGTATGAGACACAATTTTCTGGTCGGCAATCCTTTACAATTGGCAACGGTCATCGGAGAACATCTACAGATTCGTCATCCGTCCAGTTTCACGGGCAGATTGTACAACATTTATCACGTCGTGCGCGATTATTTGGAATGGAAGTACTCTTTTTTGCCAAAACAAGAAGCGCTGGTAAGGAAATACTTACCCGAGCTATCTGGAGTGCCCAGCCTATACGACATACAAAGGAATGCCTCGCTGTTGCTGATAAATTCGCACTTCAGCTATGATACGACGGCAGCTTATTTACCGAACATAGTCGAGATCGGCGGGATTCATTTGACGAATAAGTCTTCCTCTGTTATAACTCCGGTAAGGTTTCTTGTTGTGTTTATAAATAATTATTTTGCATGTACGAGTATCCTACTACTATTATGAATGTGAAAGTTTACGAGAATGGACGACTGAACGGATTTTGATGAAATTTGGGGTAGTAGTTTAGGCTCTGGATTAACACATGGGCTACTTTTTATCGCGGCAAAATGTACGGTTTCCTTTTGCGGGTATGAAGTCGCGGGCAACATCCAGTATAAATATGAGCTTGAATCTCGGTGTAGGTATTAATAACATTTCTTTTAATTTATCAAGAGTTCAAGACCGAGGTTGTTCATTTTTGTGCGGGCTTTATTTTCATTTTTACTACAGCTACAATGAGTCGCTATAATTGAAATTCATATATTATTTATTGATAATCTGTTGGATGTTTAAACTTTGATGTTTGCCTTTTGATTCTTTTTTTTATAAAACTAGGGGGCTTACGAGCAAACGGATTACCTGATGGAAAGCGATTACCGTCGCCAATGGACACCCGCAACATCAGAGGAGTGGCAAGTGCGTTGCCGGCCTTTCAGGAGGGAATACGCTCCGTTCTTGAAGGTGTGCAGGTCGTAAGGGTTCGGATATACCGCTGGCGACAGATCATTCCATAGTTTTACTGTGCGCGGCAGAAAGCTTCGGGTAAAGCGCACGGTGGAGGACTACCACTCATCAAGATGATGAGGATGATAAATATTTTGTTGCTTGGAACGGTGGCGAAAAGTTGCAGCAGTTCAAAAAATTCCTAGGAGCACTCGCCGTAATATAACCGATAGAGGATGCAGAGCGATGCTGCATCTCTGCGTAGTTCTAAGGGGTCAAGCCTGTTTGAAACACTATGGCAGTCGACAATTCGAGTGGCCCTTCGTTGGAGACGATTCAGAGGGAGAAGCTGGTACTTCGGCGCCCCTGCCCAGAGATGAAAACAGTATTCCATGTGAGGCCGGACCTGCGCATATATGATAAAATACTAAAAATTATAATCGCATTAACTATTTGTTATATTATGTACATTAGAATACATCTACATACTAACAATACTCTACATACTTTAGACAGAAGCGAATTAAGAGAATCCACATTTCCTTACAGGATCTAAAGAAAATTTTGGACGAATCGAAACATGGCTTCATATACGTAAACTTCGGATCGAACGTGAAAAGCTCGGAGCTGCCGATTGAGAAGAAAAATACATTCCTCAAAACATTCAAGAGCTTAAAACAGACGGTGCTCTGGAAGTGGGAAGACGACAATTTGGAGAACAAACCAAATAACGTAGTTATTAGGAAATGGCTGCCTCAGAAAGAGATTTTGGGTAAATACTTTGCAATATTTACCTAATTTTGGTCCTTATTAATAGTAAATTGTTACTGACTATTAATAAGAACCAAAATCTGGATATTTTGATATTGATCAACATAAAGAGTTGTCCGTGTCAGTATTTTTTTTTCAAGATTGTCAGTTACATTCCTGGCTAGGAATAATGATTTATTGACACAATTATTAAAGATTTTATTAAAGTTGTGTTCGTCACACTTCGGTTTTCCCTTGCTATGCTCAGTTGAAAATTTCACACTATATAATAACTATATTATATGGGCGCGTCGTTGGCACAGTTCTTTATTTGTAAGCCTTAACGAAAATAGTGTCATAAGTTTGACGCGTATTGTCTTGTATGTGTCTGTGTGCACGTCCATGACATCGTATCTCCCAAATGGATTAACCAATTTGATCTAGTTTTTTTTATATACAAAGCTAATAAACGAGAGTATTCTTAGCTATAATTTATCAGCATTATCTGACTCACTGTTTGACAATTTGGGAGTTACATACATTTTTGTTTTCATTAGATACCTACATAGCATTTTGAATTTAATACTTAACTGGTAGTATATTGAACAAACACATTATGCCTTGTAAGTAGATAGGTACTAGGCACATGTTTCCTAGCGATTATCATCAATTCTAAATAGACGTAAATTAACTTACGAGTGCATTATTAAGGCCAATTCATACCGAAACGGCAGCGGCATAACTGTCATATAATTTTAAGATTTTTCTTCATTACTTTAAAACTCAGTTTTGCTTGAGACAATCACCGCTGCTCACGGCCGCTGATGGTCGCTAGCAACCGCCGGACATTTCCATTTTCTAAAAGCGATAATATGTATTATAATAATGAAGATACATTTTAAAATTATATGACAGAGCCGCTGCTGGCCGCTCCATTTCGCTCGCTACCATTTCGTGAAATGGTAGCGAGCATGAATTGACCCTTAGATACATGTTCGAGTCGCCAAGGGCATTTTGAATATCTTAACAATACCACCTGTACTTACCTTAACAAAGGTTAATAGGGATACTGTATATTACAATCTTAACTAAATTATCGTACATACTTAACGTTTGAAATTAACTATGATATAATACTAAGTGAATAACCATCAGTTATTACAGTGATTGTGAAATGAGAGACCTAACAGCATGTTTTCAATGTCCTACTACTATTATAAATTCAGTGCGCGCGCGCTGTTGTTGACGAAACTTTGTTCCGTGTTCTTGCGCCTTAACGTACCTACATTAAATTTAGACTCGACATTACAAGCTCGAAATAATTTCCCCTATAAAAAGAAAAACCCTTACAGGCTATAATTTTAACTAAAAACTGAGTCAACAAGTAAATAAAATGGCTAAATGTGACAAGTGTAGCAAAACAGTGACTAAAAAGAAACCGGGTGTGTGTAGTGTACAAAATGTCACTGTATAAATGGTATCACGGCTTGTGTTCATCACTAGCTACTGATCAACTGAATACTTTATCGACCATGAATCAATCAATAGAATTCGAAGTGTCGCGTATGTACACCAGATATGGGTGGTATTAGCAGATGCGTCTACGTCATTATTTCTGACCCTGACGAAGATGACTCCGATGCTGAAAGAGTAGCAAACGTACAAGAAGAGAAAACGTTGCTCAAAATCCATCGTGAAATTCGAAAACTTCGACAGAACGTCACTCTATCATCCGGGACGAATTACAGAGTACCTTCCAATTTTATTTTAATAAAATAGATAAGTTCGCAGAACAAATCAAGTTCCAAGAAAAGATAATTAAACTGATGGAAAATCAATGATCTTGGCTTGGCGGGATCCTCTTTTTTCGCATAATTTTATTTGTCATAATTTAATTTAGCATAATTTTACTAAGCATAATAATACTTTGGCATAATTGTTTCTTTGCATACTTCATCATTAGGCATAAATATCATTTAGACTAATATTTTTTGTCCTAATTTAATGAGGCTTAACTCGTAAGGCATATTTTTTTTTGTCATTATAACACCTTGGCATAATTGTTTTTTGGAATAAACTCGTTAGGCCTATTTTTTGTCATAATAAATTCAAGGCATACTGTCACAAGGCATATAGTCAAGGCAAATATTATATTTTTACATTAGTATGCGAAAAAAAAAGCTACAAACAAGTATGCGTAAATATATTTATGCTTTTTAATAGTATGTATAAAAATATTATGTATAATTAATATTATGCGTAAAAAAATGTATGCTTAACAATTGACATGCTTTTAGTAATTATGCGTAAAAAAAATGCTAGAAATGTTATGCCAAATGAATATTATGCGAAACTACTATTAGGTCAAATGAAATTATGCCAAGTAAAATTGACATATGATTTTATAAGAAAACAACGGAAACCGATGTTGGCAACATTTATGTAAAAATTCTAAGATCAAAGAACGAAATTGCAGAAACGAACGAATTGGGGCCAAAACTAAACAAATTTGAGCAGGCACTGTCATCCAACGACTTGTAAATTTGTGGAATGTGAAATAATATTGTGAGATCGTACCTAACTCTC
This sequence comes from Phengaris alcon alcon, assembly GCA_037179445.1. Lineage (NCBI taxonomy): Eukaryota > Metazoa > Arthropoda > Insecta > Lepidoptera > Lycaenidae > Phengaris > Phengaris alcon. The sequence continues at coordinate 2,868,224 of JAYRCH010000646.1, read as the reverse complement.
TCTCTTTCTCTCTTACACACACACCACTCTCTAAGTTAGGGCACCAGTCCCCTACCATCATTCCTATTTTGTAACACATCGTTTGTTATATGCATATTTTGTGATGTCGGAGAAATTAATAAATATATTTTTATTCAATTAATCTGTGTATATTCGATTGGATCGTCCTGTCTCTCGTGTGTGCTAGTGCGTTCCTGCTCACTCCGCGTTTTCGTGTCGTCCCGTTCTATCCGCGTCGTAGTGACTCGCTCACTCCGCGGTAGTGCCGTCTCGCTCGGAATCGTGTCGAGTGACTCGCTCACTCCACGCTCGTGTCGACCCGCCCCTAAGTGCAGTGCCGTTATACCCCACTCGCGATCGTCAATCCACTCGTCATTCGTTAGAATAACGAGCGGATTGCCGCCTTGCCGAAGGGTTGCACTGCCCTTGGCCTCCCGTTGGGAACTTGTTTCCAACGTCGGGTCACGGAGAGTCAGCCTTTCTAGTTTTACCGTGCAAGTACGTACACTTTTGTGACTACTTAGACACTGAATACGTGTTGTGTGTTTAGTGTTTAGTGTATCGTGATTTTTTGTGAGTACCTTTTACTTTTAACTGTTCCGTGTACATGTGCATTTCTGTTCGTGTACAACTATGTGACATTGACATTGTGTTTGTTGCGTCCACGTACGTATAGTACACCTGTACATACCGTACTTCAACCATGGCCGACCGTGGTTCGCGGCCACACAGCCGCGACCGCCCCAGCCACTCTCGCGCCAGCTCTGTCGCGTCGCGCAGCGGACCCTCTTCGAGGTCCAGCTCGCGCACGTCTGAGCGCGCGTACCTTTCCGCCGCCGAGCCCAGCTTGAGCGGAACGGATACCGCTCGCCCCGGGCCGTCCTCGGCATTCTCGCGGGGGTGTGCTGACACCCCCCCGCCCCAATGCCTTCCGACGGCGACCCGCCGCGAGTCCGGGCCCCCGACCCGCCCAGCCGATAAGGGTCCGGCCTCTCCGCCGCGCCCCTTGCGCCGCACTGCGGAGGTGAGCGCCCCGCGCCCCCCGCCTGCACCACCTGCAGCGAGTCCACAGCCTGCCCCCCCCGCCTCGCCGGCCTCCCCGCCGGAAGAAGACCGCAGAGGGGTAAGTGCTCCTGCTCCGAAGGCCCCGGTACCGGCCCCTTCGTCGAGCATCATGCCACCGCCCCCTGCCCCTCCCGTGCAGGTAACAAAACGGCAGCGTCAGGAGACGTCTTCAGACGTCTCGCCGCCTGCAAAGCGCGCCGATCGCCCGGCTACCTACGCCGCAGCGACCACTGCCCCCGCACCGACCGGATCTCCTGTGGCCTCCACCTCGAGGGCCCCCTCGCCGATGGAGGCTACCACGGTAACAACCGCCTCTCCCGCAGCTAAAGTGGCTCCACTGCCGCCAAAGCAGCCCCCAGATGCCCCCCACTTATAGTGGAGAAACTGGACGACTGGATCGGCCACTTCCGCCGCCTCAGGGACCTCCTGGGGCACCCGCCGAACGCGAAGCCGCTAGGACTGGGGGTAAAGTTCTCCCCACATAGTGAGAACGAATATAGGTGTGTGCAGCGGTACCTGTCTGACCTGAGCAAGTCCGCCCAGGTCAGCTGGTACTCGTACGCGCTACCCCAGGATCGAGGACTAAAGGTAGGCATACACGGCCTCCCGATTAATACGCCCACCGAGGAGATTGCAGCGGATCTCTCCACCAAGGGCTTCGTAGTCGAGCACGTGTCCCGCATACTTGCCAGAAGGGACCGTCCTGGTTGCTCCTACTTTGCCCTGCTGAAGCACACCCCGAACCTGGTACCAGGCATCTACCAGGTGAGAGAGATTTTAAATATGCCGGACATCAGGGTGGAAGCCTGGCGTGGAAAGAAAGGCCCTGCCCAGTGCCACCGCTGTCAGCAGTTTCGGCACTCTAGCCGGAACTGCCACCGGAAGCCGGCGTGTGTCAGATGCGGCGAAGAGCACGCCGCCGCCGACTGCCCCCGACCGCTTACGGACCCGCCCACTTGCGTTAACTGCAAGGGGCCCCACCCCGCAAACAGCCGCAACTGCCCGATCTTCATCAGGGAGTCTCGGAACCGTCACGCGGGTTCTGCTACCCGCACAACCCGGACCACGAAACGGGTGCGCACCAACCAGGTGAGTGACGCCCCTACTATCTCCGAAAGAGAGGTCCCCCCGCCGCCACCCTCCGCCACTTCTCTAATGGCGGAGGCAAATGACCCCACCCCGCGTCCCGCTGCATCCACCGCCCCCCCCTCCTCAGCCCGGAAGCAGCGGAAACGAACTCGGACCCGGACTAAAAAGAGGGCCAAATCCGGCACGACATCGAATGCCGCCACGGACTCGGAGTACGAGCCCCTCGCCCTCCCCCTTCCCCCTGTTGTTACAGCCCCGCCGGCTGATGAGGCCATCCTATTGGCCCCCCCCCTACCGCAGCGCACCCCACGCCCCCCGCGTCCTGCGCGCACCAAACGCACTGTCCCGCCGGTCACCAAACCAGAGGTGACAGAGCTCTCTACCGAGCCTGCAAACCCGGCGGTTACTACCGCCATTTTGCCCCCTCGTGCCCCCCCTTCTTCCCGCCGCCGAGAGTCCCCTAGGACCACGGCCCAGCTTTTACAAGCCCTGCTTTCCCTAGCCATGGATGTCTTTAACAGAATCCTGGCCGGGGAAGAAATCCTACAGACCCTCCTGAAGGCCCTCCCTGAGGGGGCGACCCTCTTTGTCTCCCTTATATCTAAATGGCTTCCCACGCCCCATCCCATCTAAAGGTTGTTCACTGGAACGTCCGGGGGGTCCGCGGTAAGGTGGCCCCAATCCGCCTCCTCCTCCGGGAGTATGAGGTGGACGTCGCCTTACTAAGCGAAACCCTCCTGTCCCCTCGGGACCGTTTCAGTGCCCCCGGCTATCTCGTATATCGCCAGGACTTCCCGGGGGGTGAGCGGGTATGCAGAGGCCTCGCCATCCTGGTCGGCAGGAGGATTCTGCATCAACTCCTCCCCCCCCCGCCAGTTTCATCGCTGTACGCCCTTGGAGTGGAGGTGCTCCTCGGGTCACACCGCACGCGCATCTACGCGAGCTACAAACCTCCGGGGTCGCGTTTAGATATCTCCGACATCCATAGGCTCCTATCAGAAGAGCCGACTGTGATTGCCGGAGATTTAAATTGCAAGCACCCCGGATGGGGATCCCGCGCTCCCAATTCGGACGGGAACCGACTGTTCGCCGACTCTGAGCGAGTCGGGTACTCGGTAGTGGGGACGTACTACCCCACCCATTACCCCGAGACTCCCCGATACTCTCCGGACGTCCTTGACGTGGCAATAGCTCACCGACTCCCGGGTGACCTCCATCAAGAGGTCCTCGATGTGGCCCACGGCTCTGACCACCTCCCAGTCTTGGCCACTATACGCGCCGCTCCCGCAAGCGTCCCCCCTCTTCCCCCCCGCCCAGTCCGTGACTGGGACGTCTTCGCCTCGCGGCTCCACGAGAGCACCCCCAATTTCCCGGTTGACTCTGCAGAGAACGTCGAATTGATGACTCTGCAGATCACCGAGGCAATTGCAGCCGCGATGGACGCGGCGACCCAGACGCCTACTCACCGCCATTCCAAGCGGCCCACTCTCCCCCGGCACATCGCCGACCTAATAGGCGAGAAGAAGCGCCTGCGCCGAAGATGGCAGCTCAGCCGCTGCCCCACCCTGAAGACGCAGCTCAACCGCCTCACATCGCAGGTAAGAACTGCCCTTCAGGACCTGAACGCTGCGGATTGGACTCGACGCATCCTGGAGGCGGGCGAGGACTGGCCCTCCCTTCACCGCTTTTGCCGCAGCCTTACTGGTGTCACAGCCCCCGTGTGCCCCCTGTTGCATCCAGATGGCAACCTCAGGTACCGTGCAGAGGATAGAGCAGACATTCATGCCGAGCACCTAGAGCGCCAATTCTCACCGCTGCCGACGACCGCAACGGAACACGCCCGAGCGGTCTCTGAGGAGGTAAAGGTTTTCCTTCTTTCCCCCTCCTCCCCCCCAGATTTCTCCTTCTCACCGAGGGAGGTCCAAAAGACCCTCCGGTACCTCAAACCGAAAAAGGCCCCCGGTGCAGATGGAATTCCTAACTCCGCTCTCCGCCACCTTCCCTTCAGGACGGTGGCCGCCCTGACTCGCCTCTATAACGGCATTGTCAGGACCGGTCACTTCCCCTCCCCCTGGAAAATGGGTCTGGTAGTAACCATCCCCAAAGCCCACAAAAACTTAAGGAAGGCTGAGGGCTACCGGCCCATTACCCTCCTTTCCACCCTTTCAAAAGTTTTTGAACTCCTCCTTCTGAAACACCTTTCCCCTTACCTCCCTCCTCGTGAGGAACAGTTCGGGTTCAGGTCCAACCTGAGTACCACCCTCCAGTTGGTACGTGTTATTCACCACCTATCCGTTGCGGCTAACAAAAAAGAATCGTCGGTAGCCGTTTTTCTAGACATGGAGAAGGCGTTCGATAGTGTCTGGCATGAGGGTCTGCTCTGCAAGCTCATCCGGGCCAACGTACCTCCCCCCCTGGTAAGGTTAGTGGCATCCTTCCTTTCCGGCAGGACCTTCAGGGTTCGCGTCGACGGAGTCCTCTCCAACGAGCGTCCCATCGCCGCAGGCGTCCCCCAAGGTAGCGTCCTCTCACCAGGACTCTATAACTTCTACGCCAGCGATGTGCCCGCGGACCGGGGCACCTCCGTGGCGTTGTACGCCGACGACACGGCGTACTTCTCCTCCTCGCTGACCACCGAGCATGCTGCCATCAAGATTCAGAGGACGCTGGATCTCCTCCCTGACTGGCTGAGCAAATGGCGACTCTCTGTTAACGCAGGTAAGTCCCAGGCGCTCGCCGTCAGCACGAGGTGCTCATTTCCGGCGCCTCTGAAGATTGGTGATGCTGTGATCCCGTGGGGGAGAACAGCAAAGTATCTCGGGGTCACGCTGGACCGCCGACTCTCCATGGCCCCCCAGTGCTCATCGGCGGTGGCGAAGGCGAACGCGGCGATTGCGCTGCTGCGCCCGGCCTACGCGTCCCCGCAGATCCCCCTCAGGATGCGCATAGCCCTCTTCCGGACGTACGTTCGGTCCCGCCTGACGTACGCGGCACCCGCGTGGCACCACCTGCTCTCCGCACCCCAGAAAGGGTTGCTGCAGTGAGCCCAAAACCGGGTGCTGCGCCGAATTGCGGGCGCACCATGGTACGTCCGCAACGCTACCATCGCCAAGGACCTCAGGGTGGAGAGCGTGGAGGCCTTTGTGGCCCAGCTCTCTGCCAAGCTGTTCGCGCGGGCGGATGCCTCGCGCTTGGTCGAACTTACCGACCTGGCGCCGTGGCATGCCCGCCCGCCCGACCGCCACCGCCTGCCGAGAGATGCCGTCCCTCCGGAGGACTCAGCGGAGCCACGCAGCCCGCCCCACCGCCCCCGAAGAGGAGGAGCCCAGGCGCACTGATGCGCCGCACCTAGCGCACTTGGCGCGCTCTGGCGCAACCGCGCCACCACCACTGCGGGATTGAAATCCCCCCCCACATTTTTCCCCCTTCGCCGGCAAACCAGATGCCGGCGAATCATGTCCAAACCGCGTCCGGGGCCTGACGAGTGGCAGCCCTATTGCCACCCCGTCGTCCCCGGGGCGTATCTTCCCCCCCGACATAAAAGGTCGGGGCCTGGAAGTCTTAACAACTTTCCCCCTTTCCCCAGGTCGTTCGCGTCCGCGGTCCGGTAAACGCGGCGCGTGAGGGAGTGGAACCACACACGTTTCCCGGCCCCTGGGTCGGGACCCCCACGCGCCGCTTGGAGCCGACCGCCGGTTTCGGTTGGGCCTGGATTGGCATGTCGTCACTCCCTTGCTGTTGTCGGCTGCCCTACCATGGGTTTTCCCCGCGTTCTGCCGCGGGGGGTCTTCCCAAAAAACCTGACTCTTTGCGCCCAGTACTCGTACTGGGCGCGTCATCCCAATTAGAGGGGCTATGCCCCTGACGTTGGTAATCCGCCAAGGCCCTTTTCAGGGGCCCGGCGTCGAGCTGAGAAGAGTCTCCTTCTCTCGGAATCTGTGTATCACGCGATCAGCGTACCCCGATAGGCTTAAGGTAGGCATAATCCGGGCCATATATAAAAAGATAGGCGTGATGATACTGACAATTACAGACCGATAACAATACTATCATGCATTGATAAAATTATAGAAATATATTTTGGTGAATTAATTAATAATTTTTTGACGGCTATAGTGATATAGTGAACGTTAGTCAGTTTGGATTTCAAAGAGATAAAAGTACTTCAGAATTATTATCATTATTCACAGATGAAAAAAATCAGCATTTACATAATAGAAAACATGTTCTCGCCGTTATGGTCGACTTTAGTGAAGCATTTGATACACTAAAATATGATACGCTTTATGACTAAAATCTAGCAAAGTGATATACAAGGACCTGTACTGAAACTATTTAAGAATTATCACAAGATTCGATACAATGCAGTCAGTATAGCGGGCGAAATGAGTGAACTGATACCTACGCTTCATGGCACCGCTCAAGGTTAGATATTAGGGCCGTCTGAGTACCTATTATATGTAAAGTATATGTGTAAAATATTCCAGCACGGCTCTGTGTACCAGTTTGCTGACGATACGTGCATTATTATAGCTCATAGTGACATTGCTGAGGCGCAGATACTGTTGCAAACAGATTTAGATTTGCTGTGCAAATGGGCTCATGATTTAGGCCTTACTATTAATTACAACAAAACTATACTAATGTAAATTCACTCACCTTATAAAAAATCAACTTGTATACCTATGATCATTGCCCACGTACACGAATGTTTTTACGCGATACATGTTGTAATTGTTCACCAATAGAAACTGTTAAAGAGCATACTTACCTCGGTCTTGTGATAGACCACAAATTTCACTGGGGTCCGCATGTTGACTTTGTTTGTTGCAAATTAAGAGTCATAATGTCTAAATGATGTATAGTCACACAGAAAATACTTTATAAAACTTTTAGCAGATTCAGTGATAAATTATGGTCTGTCTAGTTACGGAAGATGGTATAAACATATCTAGATAATATTTATAACTTACAAATAAGGCTGCTGAAAACAATTGTGCCTTTGAAAATTAAACTCAAATACAATAAATTATCACAACTTGTTCCACTATTGTAAAGTTACAAGTGCTTATGACAAAATAAAGTTATCAATTGCAACTCAGTACAGTAATTATATAAACAACTTGAAAAAAACAACAAGGTCTGCCCATTTACGTAAGCTGAATAATTTGCCATTGTATGAAGTACCTAGATGCAATAATGAATATGGGAAAAGAGTATGGAATAGTATATTACCAAAAATACTTAATGAATTGCCAAGAAAGTTAGTCCATAAGATACTTAATAAAAAGAAAAGGCATCTAGCTCGGAATGTACTAAAACAATATTTTCTAAACAATCACATATAAGTAAGTATTACTTACTGAAGGTTTGTTCCTAATAAAAAATAAAGTATGTATATTTAAGCTCCAGATATCTGAATAAGAAAAATGTATAAATGCACTCACACAGTAGACACTCTAGTAGTCATTATGACTGATCTCAAGAATTGTCGTAGGCCTAGGGGACCTACTCACTGACTCACAGATACACACACATACATACACCTACTCACATTCATATGCATACCCCTATACACTACTCTCACCACATCTGTAACTCCTTATGTATAAAATCTCACTAGAGATTCATAGCGTAAGTTATTGTCTTTCGTTCTGTAATTTGTTCCTTTTTATCAAATAAACAGATTTTTTATTTTTAAAAAAATTTGAAAGTTTGTGAGAATGGATGGATTGATGGATGGATGTGTGTTACTCTTTCACGCAAAAACTTTTGATAAAATTCGGTATGGTAATAGTATCCGCTCTGGATATAAAATAGGCTACTCTTTTTCCCGAAAATGAAGTGTTTATAATTTTAAATCCCACGGGAACACTAGAGTGTTTCTTTTTCGGGATAAAAAATAGCCTATGTTCTAATCCAAAGCTCAAGCTACTGCTATACGAAATTTCTTCAAAATCCGTTCAGTATTAATTAAAGAACACTAACTGTTACCCGCGGCTCAGCCCGCATAAATACAACATCCTAAAAGAACACTGTACTTTTTCGGGATAAAAAGTATGGTTTAATCCAGAGGCAAAATTACTACCATGCCAAATTTCATCAAAATCCGTTCAGTAGTTTTTGCGTGAAAGAGTAACAAACATCCATCCATACATCCTCACAAACCTTCACATTTATAATACCTATACCTAGTCTTGCCATAAATACTGAAACAAAGAAAAAAAAATATTTTCTATTGCAAATAACATTTATTAGTTTTACAGTGTGTTAGTTTAATACATAAATATAAAACAATTTAAATTATAAAAAGCTTATTCGTTTAGTAATCTCTATTGGCTGCAATACAGTCCTTTAAACGTTGAGGCCAGTTATCAATGAAGCACGCACTCTTTCGATGGGAAAATTCTTCACTGCCAATCGTACGGATTGTTTTAGGAACTCTAAATTATCATGGCGTTTAGAGCAAGCCGTACTCTCTACTGACCATAAATCATAATCCAGCGGATTAAGATCAGGACTAGCCGACGGTCAGTCTTCAGCTCTGATGAAGTCCGAAACGTTCGATTCCAACCAAGACTGCGTAGACCGAGCTTTATGACCCGGCGCCGAGTCTTGCTGGATGGACCATTCTTGGTTATTGAACATGGTGTTGTTAAGGGGCTTCACTACCTTCTCAAGAATGGTATCTTGATACAGTTGTGCCGATGTTTTGATACCTTTTTCACAAAAGTATGGCTCAGTCACTCCTTCATAGCTAATACTCGATCATACCATCACTGAGGTCGGATAGTGCCCACGTTGCACTCTGTCGACTAATTGGGAAGCTTCCTTAGAGCTTTGAGCATAAATACGATCATTTTGTTTGTTAAAATGTTGCTCAATTATAAAAAAAATCTCATCCGTAAACAAAATTTTTCTGTGACCTCCCTTTGCGGTACGCTACAGTAGTTGTTTCGATTTTACCACCCTATTCTTTTTTAAATTATCAGTTAAGAAATGACCAGTACGTCTCTTATAGGCTGCAAGTCCTAAGTCATCTTTTAAAATACGCGACATGGTACTAGGTGCTATCTTCATCTCCCGAGATAAAATCTTTTGCTTTCGGACGCAGGATTTCTTCGAATTCTTTCCCTTACTGCTTTGACCACCTTTTTCGTACGAACACTACGTGGACGGCCAGATCTTTTTCTGTCACAAACAGAGGAGTCTCATTGTACTATCTATTAATAGCCGGGTTATTAATAGGTCTATTAATAGCCCGGTACACAAACATTTTACTAATACCAAGCGTATGAAGAATTTGTAAAATTGCATTTGGCATACCTACTTTGTGTAATACAATTACAGCGTTTCGGTTCTCTTTATCACCTGTATCTTTATTACATTGTACAATATTTTGCGATATTAAAATGGAGTGGCCATTTTAATATACAAAATATTGTACAATGTATTGGCGGACTAAGTATATACATATAAATGAAAGTACTCGTAGTGTTAGTTACACTATTTATAACTCAAGAACGACAGAACCGATTTGTCTAAAAATTGGTGGAGAGGTAGCTTAGAACTAGGAGGTGGAGATAGGATACTTTTTATCCCGTTCCCGTGGGACGTGTCACGTGACATAAAACGTGGTATAACAAAACGCAACTGACATGGAATAACAAAACGCAACTGACAGCTGTTGTTTATGGTTAAGTATGGTTGAAAATTTGACAATTAGAAATTTTGAAGTTGACCGGTTGATGTGTTTGTTTCGAGTTTCTAGTAACTTATTGTGGCGATACTATTCTTGATGAAGACGATCGAATGGACATACAGATATACAGACAGACGTACGGAGAGATCAAAACTATAAGGGTTCCTTACGTATTACGGAACCCTAAAATGGATTGCAATTCTAATGTCTCGCTACAACTCGAGAACGGCTGGACTGATTTGGCTAATTTTGTTCTTGAAATAATTATGGAACTTCAGGGAAGGTTTAAACGGTGAGAAATTTTGGAAAAATTACGTAGAAAATTCTGTAGTTGTAGGTCGTAGGTGTAGATGCTGGTGTAATTATTTATTTATTCCAGTTCATAGTTGAGAGAACAACGTGTGTCGGGACAGCTAGTAATAATATATAAGTAGGATGATTGTGAATTCAAAATGGCCGCCGTCATAAATTTCCGGTCTTTATAATTTTTTATTTATAATCTTCTCGATTTTCATCTGAAAAGGCATAAAAAGTAGAATATTATAGTTAGTTGGTTATAAAAAAATCAAAAACGCAAATAAAATTTCCCTCTAAGACTCTGCAGCGCTAAAACTATTAATTTGACATTTGACAAATTATGCATAGCTTAAATTGTAGAAAATTGTATCTAGTTCAATTTTGTAGAACATATCCTCATTGAAAAATATGTATGTAAAGAGATATTGCCAAAATATTGAAAGACATCGCCATTTATTCAAGATGGCGGATATAGCAATATGAGGTGGCAAATTTTAAATTCGGAAACAGTAAATTACAAATTTATTTTTTATTTCCAGCGCACCCGAACATAAAGCTATTCGTATCTCACGGAGGTCTGATCGGCACCCACGAGGCTATATTCTACGGCGTGCCCGTGGTCGGGGTGCCCATCTACGGCGATCAGTTCTTCAACATCGTGCTTCTAGAAGAAGCGAGTGCTGGCAAGTTGCTGAGATACCACGACATCGGAGTGAATACGCTGAGAAACACTCTGAACGAAGTCATCAACGACGATTCGTATAGGAGAAACATGAAAGAATTGTCCAGAAGGTTTAAAGATAGACCGATGTCTCCGATAGATACGGCAATCTATTGGCTAGAATATGTGATTCGGAATAACGGGGCTGATTATATGAAGAACCCCGGGAGAGAGCTGAGCTGGTCCACGTTGTGCATGCTGGATATTTACGCAGTTTTAACCATGTCGGTGGTAGGATTTATTCTTATTGTAATTAAAATAATTAAATTCCTTAAATCGCCTAAAACTACAAAGAAAAATAAAAAACAGAAAGCTTCGTAACTATTTGGATTTATATCGGTTTGAATAACTAATAAAGGTAAATAAATGTGTTTCCGTAAGTATTTAGTGACGACCGACTGTATAATACTGAGACTCTGAATAAGTGTGGCCTGGTTGTTTCTTCACTCTAGAACTAGAACACAAAATGAACTACGGGAACCGTATATTTTGCCTTAAAATTGAACGCCTATAATCATGAATTCAATGAAAAATTACGCTAAGGGTTAATTCGCACATATTAAACGCAACGATAACTCTAAGGCGCTGCATTTTTAAGATATCTATTCAGAATTGAACTTTATTCATTACAGTAGAAAATACACGTTTCATTGTAAGAGTTCGAATGTCAAGTTGCACCGCGCTGCACACTGCAGTGTATGACTGATGTCATATGAAAAGTGTAACTTTTTGTGTAGTGAATAAAGTTAAATTTTGAATAGATATCTTACGTCATGCAGCGTCGCGTCGCGGTGTAAATTGACCCTTACGTTTAATTTTATATCCACAGGGCCTTGTCTATATATACACTAATATAATTAAGAGGAAATATTTGTTTGTTTGTTTGCATTGAATAGGCTCCGAAAGTTGAGTTTGTCAGTAGTCACACATATTTAGGTCTTATTGTACATGACAGATTGAATTTGAAACCTCATACCAATTACATATGTAATAAATTACGCTCAATATTAGGAAAAGTATGTATCCTTAAACAAAGCTTTGAGACTTCTGTATTTGGCACTAGCTGACTCTATTGGCTCAGTATATATATGACTATAGACTAAATATATATGGCAGAGCTCATTAAACTGATTTGAATAACATCTTTAAACTGCAAATCAGATTACTTAAGAACATAGCACCAAATAGAATAAAACAAAAGTCATTAACAAGTTTTAACATGATAACTTGGTCAGAATAACACATATCTACCTATATGCGTTAAATAGAATACAGTTGTACTGTTTCAAAATCGCCTAATTAGTGACGAGTAGCATAAGTATCCGGAAGTTTTGTCGCTGCTTACTTTATACTGAGCGACAGAGACAAAACTTCCAGATATGCTAGTCGTCACTTATTAGGCGATTGTGAAACAGAGTGCTAAGTGTGAGTTTTTGTTTTCACATTCAATCGTGAGTGCGTCTGGCGTTTACTAGGAATTTGTATGTGATTTGTACAGCGCCACCTAGTTGTAAACGCGACAACTAGGTCAAATTACATACAAATTCCTAGTAAACGCCAAACGCGCTCTTGATCGAACGCGAAAAGAAAAACTCACACTTAGCACTCAGTTTACTAGGAGGAGTATTATTAGGAGTGAATTTCGAACACTCAGATAAAAAATAGCCTATGTTCTAATCCAGAGCTCAAGCTACTGCTATACCAAATTTAATCAAAATCCGTTCAGTAGTTTTTGCGTGAAAGAGTAACAAACATCAATTCATACATCCTCACAAACCTGAACATTTATAATGTCTATATACAGGTGTCCCAAAACTCAACGATAATCTGGGACCGGATGAATGGCCAAGTTACACCAGTTCCGGGAAAAATAATATAAAAATTCCATATCACTTAGTTCAGCGATAATAGACAATTTTGTAAAAACGTCGAAATTCGACACCCTTGGTCGCATTTTCAAGTCCTGTGATCACCAATGTCACAATTTCGCTGTGATTTTTTTAATTTAGAGATCTTCATTAACGATGCTAATAATCGCAACTACAAATTAATGCATAAAACATTGTTAATTTAATAAAATAAGTTAAGTTTTAGTAAGTCATGGTTCACAAAAATATTGTTAGTTAACTTTGACACTTCATTTTGAAAAAAAATGTACTACACTACCTTTGGCAAGTTATTTCAAAAGATGGCGCATTTAACCAAGATTTAAAAATGGTGCAACACTAGCCACTTTCCTTGCCATTAAAATTTTTATTTCTCATTTTTTTCAAATTGAGCTCAATTTGAACAACCCAACATTAGGAATTTTTGTTACTAAAATTTGTTATTTTTTGTTTCTGGTCTGAAATAAAATTATTATTTTTAGTAAAGAGGTAATTGAGTCAGTTAATAACCAATCTTATTGTAAAAAAACATAATAATAATTAATAAAACAATGAACGAACCGTCGTAAAACTTTTTATTTAATTATTCTCCTTAAACTACAGTAAATGTTCGAATTGTTTACCTCCGGCACGAATACAGGCTCTGCAACGCCTTACAAAAGACCTTTGCACCAGTCGTTCTTCTGACGCTGCATCAATTTTTTGGTGAATTTCTGATAGATTTTGTATTGGTTTCGAATAGACTTTTTCTTTTATGCATCCCCAGGAAAAAAAATCAACTGGATTTAGATCGGGGGAACGAGGAGGCCATAAAATTGAGCCACCGCGTCCGATCCATCTGTCAGGATAATCAGCGTTCAAATAATCCCTTACAGCCCGAGCATAGTGCGCCGGACAACCATCTTGCTGAAACCACATGTCTCTGCGAATACTGAACGGTGCGCCTTCTAACAAATTTGGCAAATCGTTTTGAAAAAAATGCAAACGGACGAGTAATTGGACCATTTGAGCTAACTCTAAATTTAGATGGCACCCCATCTAAATTTTGAGTTAGCTCAAATGGTCCAATTACTCGTCCGTTTAAAACTCCAGTCTACATGTTTACTTTGAATTGGTATTGGGATCGGTCTTCACGCATTAAATGCGGATTTTCGACGTGCCATTCATGAAGGTTGTGTAAGTTTAAATAACCGTCTCTTTTAAATGTAGATTCGTCGGTCCATAAAATTTGTTTAGTAATTCAGGATCTTCACGAATTTTCGCTAACATTGTCCTGCAGAAATCAATTCTAGGTGCGTAATCTCGTGGTAACAAACTCTGGACGCGTTGCATATGATACGGATGAAATTCGTATCGTTTTAAAATTCGATGAGCGTTACTTTTCGGTACTCCCGTTGCTAGTTCTATCGCACGTACTGAAGTGCTGGGGTCATTTTGAATTTCATTCAAAACTACGTCGTCATAGTCTCTTTGCGGTCTTCCACTGGACGTACGAACACTGGGCAATCGTCCTTCCGAGTATGACGCGTGCAAATTTTGGAATACGCGATAATCTGGGTGACGCTGCACATTGGGGTATCTCTCGCGATACAATCTGTCTGCGGCAGAGGCATTACAATGGCATTCGCCGTAGATAAGATGCATATTTGCATATTCTTGTACTGTGTACAGATCCGGCATGTTGTTCACACACTATTTTCACAGCACAAAGTCCAGAAAAGCAAAGCCAATGTCGTCAGTACGAATGCAGTATTAAGTCCAAAGTAACACAAGCCAAAGTCGTCAGTACGGATGCAGTATCAAGTCCAAAGTAACACAAGCCAAAGTCGTCAGTACGGATACAGTATCAAGTCCAAAGTAACACAAGCCAAAGTCGTTAGTACGATGGTTACACGAATACGAGAGATGCGTAGTAGACGAAGAAATGATGCGTACTAAATGTTGTGAACGGACGACCCCTCAAGCGTCACTATCCGTCTCGCTCATTCTAAAAGTCGAATATCAATCTGTCTCGCTCTAGAGTGAGACAGACTGTCAGCGTCAGTATCTATCTCATTCTATCACTTTTGTTCATTACACACACTCGAGACCCCGATCTGTTAATACAAAAAAGTATCAATTATCATTTTTTAAATGAGCTCAATTTGAAAAAAATTAGAAATAAATTTTTTAATGGTAAGAAAAGTGGCTAGTATTGCACCATTTGCATAAATCTTGATTAAATGCGTCATCTTCTGAAATAACTTACCAAGGGTAGTGTAGTACAAATTTTTTTCAAAATGAAGTGTCAAAGTTAACTAACAATATTTTTGTGAACCATGACTCACTAAAACTTAACTTATTTTATTAAATTAACAATGTTTTTCGCATTAATTCGTAGTTGCGATTAAAAGCATCGTTAATGAAGATCTCGAAATTAAAAAAGTCACAGCGAAATTGTAACATTGGTGATCACAGGACTTGAAAATACGACCAAGGGTGTCAAATTTCGACGTTTTTACAAAATTGTCTATTATCGCTGAACTGAGTGATATGGAATTTTTATTTTATTTTTCCCGGAACTGGTGTAACTTGGCCATTCATCTGGTCCCAGATTATCGTTGAGTTTTGGGACATCCTGTATATATAAAAGAAAGTCGTGTTAGTTACACTATTTATAACTCAAGAACGACAAAACCGATTTGGCTGAAAATTGGTGGAGAGGTAGCTTAGAACCAATGAGATGGACATAGGATACTTTTATCCCGTTCCCGTGGGACGTGTCACGTGACATAAAACGTGGTATAACAAAACGCAACTGACAGTTAAACGCATGGAGAATAGAGGTAAGGAGTACCATATCCATACATGAAAGGTGTCCGTAAAATAGCGTTAAATAGGGGGCGCTACAGACACAGACAGGAATAAAGCGGCAAAATATAAACGGATAATTAAATCTTAGCATCTTCTTCGGTTTTATATATAAAAATATTTTCGACTATACTCGTATAGTCGAAAATATTTTATATTATATTATATTATATTATCAGAAAAATTCTAATTACTCGTAATTAGAATTTTTCTGATTTACTGAACTAACTACTTTTAATCTACTAAAGTCGTCAAAAATTTTAAATAACTAAACTCAACTCACTTTACTTCATTTCTTATTGCTAACTTCATATCACACACCCTTGCCACTCTAGCGCCATTATGGCCAGTTTTGGAACTATTATTTAATTACTTTTGTCGGAAACTTTTTAGCTTTTCTGCCTTAGAGAGATTGTCCTCCTTACCTGTATTCTCCATGGCTAAACGTAATGTTGTCTATGGTTAAGTATGGTTGAAAATTTGACAATTAGAAATTTTGAAGTTACCGGTTGAGTGTTTGTTTCGAGTTTCTATTAACTTATTGTCGCGATACTATTATTAACAATGCCGCGACCAAGACGATCGAATAGACAGACAGATATACATACAGACGCACGGACAGAGCAAAACTATAAGGGTTCCTTAAGTATTACGGAACCCTAAAAATGGATTGCAATTCCAATGTCTCGCTACAACTCGAGAACGGCTGGACTGATTTGGCTAATTATGTTCTTGAAATAATTGTGGAAATTCAGGGAAGGTTTAAACGGTGAGAAATTTTGGAAAAATTATGTAGAAACTACTGTAGATGTAGGTGTAGATGTTGGTGTAGTTATTTATTTATTCCAGTTGATAGTTGAGACAGAACAACGTGAGTCGGGACAGCTAGTAATAATATATAAGTAGGATGATCGTTAATTAAAAATGGCCGCCGTCATAAATTGCCGGTTTTATTATTATTTATTTATAATCTTCTCGATTATCATCTGAAAAGGCATAAAAAGTAGAATATTATAGTTAGTTGGTTATAAAAAAAATCAATAAGAAATAAAATTTCCCTCTAAGACTCTGCAGCGCTAAAACTATTATTTTGACATTTGACAAATTATGCATAGCTTAAATTAATATAATTTGTTTGTGATTGGACCTAATTGTCACGTTTACAACTAGGTGGCGCTGTATAAATCACATACAAATTCCTAGTAAACGCCAAACGCGCTCACGATCGAATGCAAAAAGAAAAACTCACACTTAGCTCTCTGTTTCTTCTGAGACGTTATATTTGAGAGTACTATTAACTTATGACATAAAAAAGCAGTCATCTAGCCTATTGCGTGCAACTACGCGTACAGGGGATTGCTTGCAATAGGCTAAGATACTAAAAAGGATACTACTCACGAATGCCGAACGACGGAATTTAAAAACCGCTGATTTATTCACTTTTTATCCCGGTAACTACCACTAGCCACTACATTCTAGAAACTAATAAGGAATACTACTCACATAATAACACTAAGGCTACAGCTATCACACACACCTATCCTACTACGAGTCCAGCGGATTGCTTGGTCCTGTGTTGCTGTTTGTAAACAGAACGAGCCCCGTCTCACGTCTCACTCTGCCTCGGGGGCAATTGGTTCCTGCATCTATAGAATGTCGTTTGGTCCTGTGTTGCTCTCCACCCTCAATACTATCGCTGAGACTTTTCAGCAAGTTTCCAAATTCCTTATCATTTCTGACAGGCTCTATCAGGCCTCCAGGATCACTTAACGGGCAAGAATCTGACCTCTCCACAAATAGTGGCTTACACTTACTGTATGTCATCATGACTGTTGACAAATCGACTACTAAGTGCGCGTACATTTTACGAGATATTGGTAATTGAGCAAAATATGACTAGTCGAGCGTCGGTGTTGACTTACAAATTATCCTTTTTTTTTTTTGAAATGGTCTACGCTAACGGTCGGGTTAAGACCGCTGTAGCTTCGTCGGACAATAATCAGCCTGGTGGCTAGTTGCTTAGGTGAGAGACGATGGGAGGGTTTGACCCTCCCTAACATCAACCGGGTGATGTTCAGACCGGACATTGGGGACAGCTACGGATTGTAAGCTATTATTAGGTCGAGAGGGACACGGGTCTCTCCTGCTAAGGGGTCTTACCCCTTCCTCACTCTCTGAGGAGTTAGGTTTCTTGTGCTCGGTAGCAAAAACTAACGGCGTACGAGTTATCGCGATAGAGGAGCTCGAGTTATTGGTGATTTCAGTACTGAGAGGGCCGTCCCTCTCACCTTCCGCGTACGGTCGGGATGACTCGCGCACGTAAGTCCTAATATCGATGAGATTCGTGGCATTGGTAGAGCTCGCTATATCAATATCGCGGTCGCGGCCACTAATTTGTAGTGGTACCTAGGCTACTAGGATACGAACTCGAACTCGGGTTTGGGTTCGGTCCCGTGTTAGGGTCGTTCTATACGTCTGTGCGTGTGATCGTGTCGGATGTGGGTCCTCGGGGTAGGCGCCGGCGTCGACCCCGGTGCGATACTAACTGATTCGCGGGTGCGTGTGATTTGTGTTTACGTAACTGTATACAGTACGTTACGTATTGTGTGATCGGGTCTATGGGATCGGCTAAGATGTGCTTAGGCCGCTTGTACGAGTGTCGAAAAGTCTGTGCGTCGTGGTTGTAGTCTAGGGCCTTTTGGATAAGAGGGTTTGGGTGTTTTTTGCCTTTATCAAAGAATCTCTCTACGACTTCTTTAAAATAGGCTTTTATAGTTACGAGTTCGCAGTCTCTATGCAAGTCGATGTTACGCATAGGGGCCTGTTGCCATGCGTACAAAACCGGTTTGGACTCATTGCAATCGGTCCGTTTGAGGCTCACTTATTTGTGCGAAAGAGACGCACGCATAAGTGAGTATCGTTCTTATACATACCTTATATACAAATTATCCACATGTTCTCGTCTTATATACGTAAGACCAGCATGTGACTCAGACGAGTGTTTCTACTGCTAGATTTTTCCCGGGACTTCGTACGCGCAAAAGAAAATCCCACGAGAAATTGTTCCCGTTGCTTCCGGTTGCTTCCCGTTTGTTCCCGGGAAAATTATCCACATGTTCTCGTCTTATATACGTAAGACCAGCATGTGACTCAGACGAGTGTTTCTACTGCTAGATCTTTCCCGGGACTTCGTACGCGCAAAAGAAAATCCCACGGGAACAATTTCAATTTCCCGTGGGATTTTCTTGCGGAAATGCGGAAAGATCTAGCAGTAGAAACACTCGTCTGAGTCACATGCTGGTCTTACGTATATAAGACGAGAACATGTGGATAATTTGTATATAAGGTACATATAAGAACGATACTCACTTATGCGTGCGTCTCTTTCGCACAAATAAGTGAGCCTCAAACGGACCGATTGCAATGAGTGTGCATATATTATTGAATATACATTTTATCAGTAAGTTTTGTTCCTTACGCTGTTCCTGTTTAGGAAAATCAATCTTATATTCATACTTTATGAGAATTTCAGTAAAGTGAGTAGAATTTTCTGCAACTTTAACGCCTTGTACCTAAAATTGGCCCACGATACAAACTAGCGGGTATTCATACGTTCATTTTACACACTATAATACTACACTATGATATACATTTTATCAGTAAGTATATAAGGGTAGTTTGGCAGGCCTGGGATCTCAATCAATTAGGCCATTCCTAGATTATAATACTGAGAGTTCTATAGGAAAATAAGGTATCAATTTTTTCCCGTAGAAAGTTTGCACTTATCTATGCTTACTTTGTTTGCTTAAAATTACCCAAAGATAGAGAATATACCATTCAAATTTGATCAAAAATAATCCAACAATTTTAAAAATTGTTTTGGGATTTATCCCAAAACACATGTGCACAAACATACAACAATGCACAAAAAATCTCCTCAAGATTTTCACGTATTTTAATATTATGCAACAAGGCTTATTTTATTTGGTCACTGTAGGGATTTATTTCTAAAAACATTCACTAAAAAATGTCAGTCCATACTAGGCCGCATATAACACATTTAGTAAACGCGCCCTTAACTGAACTTAATGAAGTAATCGTATTAAAGAGAAAGTTGAAATTACGAGGAAAAGCGTGGCAAAGTGAAATGAAAACTTTTGAGCCTAGACTCACTGTTGTCGCAGCTTAAGGGATGAAGCCCCCGCCGCTTCAGTCGCTCTCCAACCCTCGAGGACGGTGCTCGGGTACCCAAATATTATTTCGAATTCCCAAAACTTTGCTCTAAGTGATTTACTATGGGTAAGTTATTATAGTAACTCAATTTCTTGTTAAATATTATGTTGGAGAGAAAAATGTACTCGCTGAATGAACGCAGTCTGACAATTATTGTAGGTATTATTTTTTTGTTAAAAGTTTTTTCCCAGTGAAACTCAGTTCTGAAAAGTTCTTTTTACATTTGAAAGCAAGTTTGTGAGCTGTATATTTTTGTATGTATACATACTATGTTGTATATATGTATAAATTATTTATTATTATAATAATTAATTTATATCGAGAGATTGCATACTGTCACAAGATTGTAGCTTACTCATTCATACTACCTGTTGATTGTTTTGATAGTAAATAATAGCAGTTTTTATTCTACATTACATTATATAATAGGATTGGCAATGTGGCAAAAACGTAAAACAAATATATTATGGCACTTTATATCATGATTATTGTTTTCTTTCATTAAAATAATAGTTCCTGGGTAACCGATCTTTGCTCAGAGATCTAGTAGATTAAAAAAAAATAGAATCACAAAAATATTCATCTTACCGGGATTTTAAACGAAGACACGAATTAGCTAACAACACAAATGTTATACATATATTTTGCAATCCAAACTAGCAATCGGACTGATATTAATTGAGTTATAAATATTGATAATTTCACGACAAAAGAAAAAACTTGAGGTATAATTTTCATATTTGAAAGTAATACCTCAAGTTTTTTCTTTTTTCGTAAGTTTTACGCGGTTTCTCAGAAATAAGACCTAGCTTGAATGATCTTTCTCCCCAAAAACCATACTAAATGTTGTGGAAATACTTGCAGCCGTTTCCGAGATTCTGATTACACCAGAATTGCTCGTTGTAAGTATAAGAATCGTTGCGTTTACAGGAGATAGCTCTGACGTAAAGATAGGGTCATAAAACGGTCCTCATTATTTTGAATCCTCCACAACAAATTTAAAAAAACGCGCAATACCACACGGCCACACGCTGAAAGAGCACGCTCCCGGAACACAACTTGACAATATTTACACTTTAGTTTTTTAAAATAAAAAATAAGATTGGCAAATGAGACGATAGCTCTAACGATACGACGACGATAGTAGATCACTAACTAACACTAACACCGACATACCAGATTTGCAAGTGCGTATCGGCCTTTTAAATCTCTAATCCCTTTGCCTGTTTCACCCTCACTTACTGCACGACGAAACACAACGAAAGCGTTATTGCACGCTGGTTTTTACGATGCCGTGGTATCTCTCCGGTCAAGCTGGCCTATTTAAGTTCTCACACGGTTGGAATGACGATGATAACGAGGCTCGGTGCAAGCTAAAGCCGCGTGCAATGCGGTCCACTTACATAACACCTGTGTCTTTGCGCTTGCAATTATTGATCTATTTTGCTGCGGAACTCTTTAACTAAATAAAACTCTCAATATGGCTTAAGGTAGGTAACGTATGAACAGTGAAGTGAGTATTAGAAGGACTAATACGCACTTGTTTTCACTTATTATTATCCACTTCTATTATAATAGTTCTTTACCTATGAAATTGTCGTTCTGCAGTACTGGCCATTTCAAATGAAAATAATTTTTGTTTGGCTAAGAATTCTAATTTCAAATTAATTTTATTTTGAAAAAATTGAATTCCTTTTCCAAAAGTAGTCATTTGTTTATTGATTAGTGTTACATTTTCATCGCATTTCAATCTTTTTTGTCATCATGGATACGTTAAAAAATCGAGTAATTATGGAATATGAGTACCGTCGTGGCAGCAACGCGGCACAAGAGGCACGCAACATCAACGACGTTTACGGAGCTAACACTACAAACCAACGCACCACCTGCTTTGCTCGCTTCCGTTCTGGAAATTTCGACCTGAAAAATGAACCTCGCGGTCGTCAGAAGACTTTGGTCAACAATGACGAATTAAAGGCGATTGTGGAAGCTGATGATACACAATCTACGGCTGAATTAGCAGCAGCTTTTGACGTTAGCATCAAAACAATATTGGTCCATTTGCGGCAAATTGGCAAGGTAAAAAAGCTTTACAAATGGGTGCCCCACGAACTCAATGATCGCCAGCGCGAAGTACGCGTCGAGACGTGCCTCGCACTGCTCAACAGACAAACAAATGAAGGAATTTTGAACCGCATTGTTACCTACGATGAAATATGGATTCTGTTTGATAACCTCAAGCGCTCAGCAAGTTGGTTGGATCCTGGTACAGAACCTAAACAATGCCCTAAATGAAAACTTACCCCTAGAAAAGTGATGGTCACTGTTTGGTGGTCTAGCGCCGGTGTGATTCATCACAGCTTCTTACCAAACGGGGTGAGCATTACTGCAGATGTGTACTGTGAAGAACTGAACACAATGATGGAGAAGCTGGCACATCTCCAACCAGCATTGGTCAATCGCTCGTCTCCGCTGCTCCTGCACGACAACGCGCGACCTCATACTGCACAGCAGACGGTCTCCAAGTTGCAAGAACTGGGGTTGGAAGCTCTCCGCCATCCGCCCTACTCACCATACCTTGCGCCTATAGACTACTACTTTTTCCAGAATTTGGAAAACTTCTTGGCGGGAAAAAAATTCAATACCCGAGAGGCAGTACAAAATGCCTTTGAAGAATTTGTTGCCTCCCGTCCAGCTGATTTCTTTAAGAAGGACATCAATAAACTGCCACTGCGTTGGCAAAGATGCATTGGTTGCATGGGTGATAACTTCGATTAATACAAATGAAAAATACATGAAAAAAAATTGTTTAAATTTTTTCATACAAAACGGCAGTTTCATAGGTAAAGACATAATATTCAATATTACAAAAAATATATTAAAATAAATATTGAAGGGAGAAGAAGAAATACAGAAAATGGGACGTATTTACGGATGTTTCGTGCGCGAGTTCGACTCTTGATCGTTATTTATAGTAGCATTAGTTTCTCACTAACATTATAAATGCGAAAATATGTTTACGCTAAAACCAGCATCAGTAACTATTTCCTACGTCCTCGGACCTGGTATGACAAGACCATTCCCAGTGAGGCAGACGTAAACAGGGCTTGCTGTTACGACTATAACAAGTAAATATTCACCCTGCCTTGTTTCAGCTACTCCGCAACCTCTAAAGGAGGAGGACACGGGCTGCTCGGAGTTCCGACGCTGGTGCCGCAGCCGCCGCTGCCAGCTGTGGCGGTTGCTGCTGCTACCCTTTATCCCTATCCTGGCTCTCATTATCCAGACCACGGTCTCGTTGAAGCACAGCCTCACGAACGGAATGGAGGTCGCCGATGTGGAGGAACAGGTAACGAGGGCTTTCAAGGCGGTGCCAGCTGCTGTTTGAACATGCAGTTAGAACAGCTGTTAGAGCAGCAGAACAGCTATTAGAAATTGTAACACAACAAAATATAATATTGTAATGTATCCCAAGCCGTACTTAAGTCAAGGTTTGACTGTACTCACGAAACCGCGTCTCAAGTAACAGTTTGACAGCAATGACAGCGTACTTGAGTAACGAGTCTCGTTTATTAATACGTTCGCTTGATACTTAAATACGATATATTAATTAAAACAACATCTTAAGTACTTTCTTGAGAATTATCTTAGATATAATATATATTTTTTAAATATATTAATCCAAGATGAATCGAGGGAACTCGAAATTTATATGGAGACATATCGTGATTTTGACTTTTTCTGAAGTAACCCAAGTATATGCTACCAAAAAGTAAGATTTTGTAGCAAGGTATACCCTGGATCCAAAAGCACTGAACAGAACTCCTTAGTCTTTTAAGATACGCGTTTGGAAATTTCGACATTGTTTAAAGAACTGCAAGCTTATACCAATAAGTAACTTACAGTAATCATCATCATCATCTTACATAAAATACCTAATGTTAGCTTGGCGCGTCAATGAATTATACATTCGATCATTTATTTTAAACGTTCTTAAAAATATTTAATAATAATATAACAAATATGACTAAAAAGGGAAAAATTATTATTTTTCATCAAAAAATTAAACCGACTTCCAAAGTAATAAAAAAACACAAAAAAGTATGAAATAAAATCCCCTTTTAAATTCGGCTTAAATTTTAACTATTTCTCTACACAATCTTCATAATTTTGAAGTCGGTACCAGCCAACTTAAACGTGATCTCTATATAAAATAATGATTTATCAGGATATTGTTTGGGCAGGTACCGAATGCATACCGAAGTCACCCGAGACCCCAGAGCCAGGAACTACCTGGCACAACGGATAGCCATTGCTATCCAACGAGGCAATGCCATCAGTTTGCTAGGTATTCTGCCAGGCGGGGATGACCTGGGGAAGTTTTTCTATTTACAGATATTTTTAGAGTTAGTCATATTTGCAGACAAGTCTTCTTTTTTAGTATTAATTTTCATTTTATTTTAGTTTATTATTTAGCTCTATATTATTGTATTTTAATAATTGAAATGTTTGCATATTATTAAGTAATCAACATTTAATGCTATTTTATAAATGATTAATTTGAAGCTTTAAAATAATTTTAAATCAAAGTAAGTAGGTACTCAGTAGCAAATAATTATTTTATTCAGCTATCAAAAAATAACTGGCATACTCAAGCATATTATGTAAATATAATAATATGATATAAAATAAATAATAGATACATAATAATTATTTTGATGAAGACACTTGTATTAGCCATTTATGCGTGATTGGTGATGTAAAGGGCTTATTCGTTGTATTAGGTATAGAGATAAACTGCATATACTAGCAAAAGCTAAGCCTGAAAATTCATACAAACGGTACATACATTTTTTTAATAGCCTCTTAAGAAAAGTAAAAGTTAATTATGAAAAAAAGTATTGGAGAAGCGGGAAAAAACAGTAAACATATTTGGAAGCGCATCAAAGTTTTAACAAATTATCAGTTAAAACAACATGAATTATCGGAATTACTCAGAGCTGCATCATAATATTTAAATGCTGCTAACAGAATAAATATTTTTTTCCTAAATGTAGAGAAATGTTTAGCGGAAAATGGTAATTTTTAATCTCCACAATAAGAAGATAGCGCTTATACTAACACGCCATCGAGGAAAATTCTAACATCTTTCGCTTTAATGGACACCGACGAATTAGAGGTAGAAAATATTATTATGAGTCTGAGCTTTAGGATGGGGTAACATCTCAAAAAATATACTTAATCTTTTAAAGCGTATATTAATTTCACCGCTTAATTGTATAATTAGAAAATATTTAACTAACGGGTACTTTCCAAAATCTCTTAAAAAAGCTGTCTTATCCCTGTGCATAAATCAGGTAATAAGAGGGAGATAAAGTATTAGAAACAGTCATTAATATTAGACTAGTTAAATACTTAGAGAATAAATTATTTTTGTCCAAAACACAATTTGGGTTTCGATCCAGAGTTTCCACCTCGGATGCGGTTCATACTAATATGAGCATATTTGCACGCTTTTCATGACCACCATAGAAATGCATTTATTCGACACATGAATAGACTTACTGACACAAAATGACAGCTTTCCTTTGTCAGTCTGACATTTTGTCTATTCTTCCGTAGAAAGAAACCATTTCTACGGTGGTTGTGCTAAACGTGCTGGCGCAAGATCTCGATAAAGGGATGAATACAATTGTCATTTTTCTAGACCTCTCTAAAGCTTTTGATAAGGTATTCCAATACTTTTAAGAAAATTAGACGCTATAGGTATAAGAGGTACTTAGTACAATCCTTTCAAAAGTCACTTAGAAAAACGAACACAACGTATTAAAATAGATGATATAATCAGTGACATAAAAAATACTAGTTTCGGTGTGCCCCAAGGAAGTGTCCTAGGTCCAACACTATTTCTACATCAACGATCTTCGTGACATAGTACTACATAACGGCAAAATCATATCCTATGCCGACGATACCGCCCTACTTTTTTCTGTTGATTCGGAAACAGATGTTTAAAAATTTTCACAGAAAGGCTTTAATTTATTTAACAAGTGGCTTAATAAACACCTACTAACATTAAATTCAGATAAAATAATCAAATTAAAATGATCAAATTAAATCATCAAGCCGTGACCGTTGTGATTTATTATACTCGCACCACTATATAAACAATATTCAACATACTAACGACAAAGTTCCTGCTCGACCAGTTTCTGAAAATTTTCCTTTGCACGGGGATGCCTCAAAAATTCTTAAGAAAATAGGAAATAACAGCGTGATTAGTTAACGCACATATCGTCGTGTGCTCGACCGTAAAAATGATTAGTTGTAAGGTCGTGTTCATCGGCGTACTTATTGGCGCATGCGCTGTGGCATCACCGATACTTAGTACTAATTAATAACAAAGGATACCTGGTAATTTGTTAACAAATTTGATATTTGTTTATAAATTGATAGGTAACCAAAAACAAACGTTTTTTTGGTATTTGACAGCGCATGCGCCAACAAATGTGCCAGCGAACACGGCCAAAGCTCCTGGGGACCTAGCAGGAACATTTGACAGCGGCGTAAACGTAACGTTATCGAATGAAATTTGTACGGTCGCTCTCATGATTTTGACAGATTTTCATACAATTCTCATTTCTCATCTCGTTTATGCCGAAATATTCCTGCTAGGCCCACAGATATGCCGATTGACGACGCACTTATTTTTTTCTCGATTTCTTTGTTGGACTTCTGACCCTCGCTGTTTATACCGGACTTGCTGATATTATCTGCGCTGCGTTTTAATGGACTTCTGATTGCTTTACTGCTTGTGCGTGTGAACTGGACTCTTATCTAACATCATGAACAGAAACCTCACAAGGGAGGAACACGTCCAAATTCTCGTCATGCACCAACAAGGACACAGCATCGCAAACATATCACGGGAATTTAATGCCACGGTAAGTCATACTATTGTATTAAATAAAAATAAACCGTAATATAATAAACTAGATGTTGCTCGCGACTTCGTGCGCGTAAAAAGAAATCTCGAGGGAACCGTACATTATGTATATTTGCCGCAATAAAATGTATGTAATGTCCTTCCCCGTGGTCTATTGTATATATTTTATGTATGCCAAATTTCTTTCAAATCAGTCCATTAGTTTCGAAGCCTGTTCAATGCAAACAAACATACAAACAAACAAACATTTCCATTTTATTATATTATTAGATATTGATGATGTTTATATTAATTATTATTATAAAAAAAATATTAATTGACAATAGTTTACGAAATATTATGAATGAATGAGTAATAATATAAAATTACTATCGCATCGATTGCAAACGTCTTTGAAGCCGGTATTTACTCGTGAGTATGTGTGCGTGATGATTCGTGTCATCATGATTCATGGCTGCCAAGTGATTTTAGCCTTATGCCTGGCCGAGCGGAATTTTGTCGATAGTACATGCCTTAACATCTTACCTGTAAACAAAATAAAATACTTGGTGTGTTTTTAGACGAGACCCTTTCCTTAATCAGCATGTTATGGCTCTCGCAAACAGATTATGCAAGCTTATCTTCACCTTCAAAATCGTTCGCAATCTTCTAGATCAAAAATTAGTAAGACAAGTATACCTTGCTACTCTGTCAATCAATAATAACGTACTGCATGACGTCATGAGGTGGATTGGGCAAGATACTGCTTCTTAGTGAAGAAAGAGCAATACATATACAAAGAGCTATACATAAGGTTCCGCCACATTCCGCCATTTCCTGTATCCCACTAACCAGCTTTTCACCGGATGCAAAGTGCTCATAGTCCGACAGCTATTTGAATATAGTATTAAAACAACACTCATCTCTTTCTTATTGCCCTGACCATGCAAACAAAATACGAAAGGATATAGCTTGTCGGTACAACGTGGTAACCAAATACTTTTTTTCTACGTATTTTTAGGTCCACTTCTCTATAATAGAATTAATGCGTTTACAAATATTTACTCTCAAAATTATAGCAAATGTTAAAATACTCTTACAGACACTTTACAAAGTATGTCTTATGATGACACTGAGAAGTTATTAATAGTATATAAATAAACAAATTAGTTAGTGGTAGGTATTTTAATTGTATTCTATTAGTTTTAATTGTATTATATCAATTATTTCGGAATTGCTCTCTCTCTTCCTAAGTTAATACTTTATTTATTTTAAGTAGTTTAATTTAATAATAATATAATATAAGCTAACTTTAGTCTAATCAGCCATTATAACTTTAGCCCCTATCGCCTGAAATACAGATCAATCTAGTTCAGACAGATACTATGTCTCGTGAGATGATTTAGGTGTTTTAAATAATCAATTTTAATGCACAAATTATTTTATTGAATAAATATTTTGATTTTAATTTTGAATGCTATGAAAGTCGTTAATTTCCATAGTTATTGCTCCACGACAAATACAATTTTAATTACTCGATGTCAACACTTACTTCGGGACCTGACAGAGACATGCATATATTAATACGCCGACAGACACTTTACATATTTCGGGTTATTTTGTTTACATCCAACGGGGTAGCTGACAAAAATTCTCGGCACGAACTCGCCAGACACCAAGTGTTTAAGAACGTAAAGAAATAAAAAAAAATGGTTCATTAATATTAAACTATTATTTAGTAGATATTATACTAGTCAACAAAAAAATTAATAAGCATTCATCGTACGATAACACTTCATGTAGCCATTTTTGGAACCTGCTGATTTAGAAAGATGCACAAAGAAACTTTAAATAACAATCATTGCAGCAGAAATACACGTACTTGTTGAAGAACCTTAATTCTTTCCACACATTTTCACAAGGAGTTTTCAGGATTCTACATGTCCTTGTACTAGGGATTGTCTCGCAGAGGTTGTGGTCATCTGTCAAGTGGTAAATAGGATTTTTGATATGATAATATATTATTTTAGGGTACATTATATTTACATGTGAATCCTTCCTCATGTTAATTGCAGTGAACTGAGATATGATTTCCACGTACATCATGGTATTGTTTAGAAATGTTGGGACTGGAATGAGATTAAAAAGTTCATTAGAAGATGTCTAATCTTCTATTAAAGGTATTCGAACTTCTGTGATGAGGTACTTAGAACTGAGGACGTTAGATGCAGATTGAGCCGCTAGCAAGTCCCGCTCCATATTCGCAACCTTGGTTTCAAGCGACGAGTTTTTAAGTGCAAAAAGAGACACAATAGCTGTTAATTTTTGTGACATATTCATTATTGCCGCTTTATTTATAAGGTCAGTGCGACGCGACACTGTACCATTAGCGAATTCGTTAATTTTTTACAGGTACGAAGAGGCTCGCGGACTAGCCCGTAATAATTGCTTGAATCGTCGGATGAATGGCTTGTGTCTAATACCGATATTACGGGGGAAATTGGCTCGTCCCTTGTGGGCTGGTGGCGCTTTTCAACAGGCGACAAGGAAGAAGGCGATAATTCCGACACTAAGCGTTTACCGGATGAAATAGGTGGAGAATGAGAAATTTTGTCGCTTTTAGTAAACGATGTAAACATCTTTGTCGGGTAGTATATTATTATGACTCGTCATTATGCCTAGGCACTTTCTTAAACCCCTATAATATACAACACTATAAGCTAAGCGATCAAATTAAAATATAAAAAGAAATGTTTCGCTAGGTAATAATAGATCAGCTGTTCGATCCAGGCGGCCGACGCTGTGCGAGCGCAATCGATAACACAATTTATCACCTACCTACACTTGCGTATAAAAAAAGTGAACAAAGGAATTTACTTACCGAGTTAAATCAAACAAATTACGGGCAAATCTGTTTCAAAAACGTACAGTAACCCTTATTTACACAGTTACCTAGCTAATTACACACACTTAGCACGCATTTATTGATTAAAAACCACTGAAAACAATTTTTATCCCCGGAGCGCATGACACACACTGTTGTCTGTTGTTGTTTGTAACCATACGGAGGTCGCGGGGGGAGGATTTCCAGGGGAAGAAGTAGAACAGCTGACTAACTTCTTCGCTCTACCACACCCAGCTGAAAGAAAAGAAATTAAATTCGCTTTAATTATAAACTCAGGCGACCTTAAATCAATAAAAAATAACTGGCCTGGCGTATACAGAGATGGTAGCAAAATAGAAGGAAGAGTAGAAGCAGCAATATCATGGTGGGAGAGCAATGAAGAGAAAGAAATTTATGTGATAAAACTAAGCGATAGATGCTCAGTCTTTCAAGCGAAACTTTGCGCGGTATGGAAGAACCTGCAAGTCCTGAGTGAAAGACGGGAAAAGATCCAAATAACATTCTGTCAGATTCAAAATCCGCTCTCGAAGACATCAAAAATCCACAAAATTTGCACCCTGTAGTGATTGAAATAAGAAAAACTCTAAAAGATATACAAATTCAAGGCAAGGATGCTGTCTTTTATTTGATAAAGGCATATATAGGACTAGCAGGGAACGGAAGAGCTGACTATTTCGCAAAATCCGTGACAAAGAAAGAAACGATACCAGAAAAGCGTAATTCCTATCACATCTGCCAAATATGAAATACGACATAACACACTTAAAGAGTGGCTGCTAGAATATGGTCAAATTCCAACTGGAGCCATAACGAAAATATTCTTTCCGGATATATATGAGGCACATAGAAGTCTAAGAAAGATAAAAATAGCTAAATAATGACTGGACATGGAGGTCTTGCACACTACTTACACAGATTTAAAATTAGAAACAGTTACAGTTGCAGATGTGGCCCTGAAACAAACAATTATCCATGAATGTCCGCTTCATACCAAAGAGAGGCTGGACCTAGAGATATGTTGCGGCGTGGCTGTAAAAGAGGAAAACTTAATACAATAAATACAGAAAGAACCAGAAGTGATTTTCTAAATTATGCTAGAAAAATATTAAAAATTGTTACTCAGTATAATAAGTAATGGAATGTCAAAGTTTGCAATTATATGGTTGTGGAAACTTGTTTTTGTATAAATTAATGCGTTGTATGCGTATTAACGAAAAGCTATTTCCAATGACAAAATTTAGGGGGGTTTTCAAAGTAGTCGTTGCGCTTGTGGTGGTGTTTGAATTTAGTTTGGAGATAAATATGAGAGTTTGTAACACTGAGTCAATCTACTCGTGGAAACAAAATGGACTTCAAATAACAAACTCCCATATTATATTACCGGCCACGTGGGCTACATATTGTCTGTGGCGTACCTCTATGGAGCTCGGTGGTCTATGCCTCCTTAACCTAGCTCTTCTCAGGAAATCGTATTTACTTGTAAAATAAATATAATCCCCTATTGGAAGCGTATAAACGATATATGAGCATTTTGTGCGTGTGCGTGTATTGTTTATACTTAATAAATGTCTCAAAACTAATGCAAATATTTTGATTAATGCAGAGTGGCGTCATATTCATACAATTTCTTGATTGAACTTGATTGAACTATTTAGATATGTAGTCACGATAATTACAAGTAGGTTAAGGTAGAACAAACAAAATATCTATAAATACCAAAGAGTTACAGTCCCAAGATTTGTTTGTAATCAACGATGTAAAGTTTTAATTTTCTTAAAAAACAGCGCATTTGATACGAAAGTATATGTATATTATGTAGTTAGAAATTTAAATTCGTAGATCTTAAATTAGATCACTTGATTTTAATATTTTCGTGCAATATTTTCCTAAAAACTGACTAAAATGCGATGCGGGCAATCAGAATATCAATTCTTGTATTTAACTTAGACTTTCAATTTTGCTTTCAATGAAGCGTCTTGACATCATAAACTAATTTTTGTACTTTGGACCAATGAAAACGCGTTTGACGTTGGTTTGACGTTTCTGAGAATACGATTTTGCTGTTTTAACATATCGGGACTGCATTGAAACTGTATTATTGTAGTCAGTAGTAGTTACCTTTTGACGGACCAATTAGCGCCACAATCCTGAATCGCGTTATCGAAGTTTCTGTAGTTCGGCGCTATATATACAATCACTGAAATAACTAGTGGGTGCGCAAAGAAGCGTACATGCGCCCGTAAAATGATGGTCCTATAAGTCTGCACGGCAATATAATCCCAGAGATCACTCATGTCAAATATTTAGGTGTAGTACTAAACAAGTCAATGACGTTTTCGAGTCACATCACTAACACGTTATGGAAAGCGAAATTTGTACTTTACAAATTATATCCGCTACTTAATTCGCGAAGCAAAATGTCCCTAAGATATAAGCTTACATTATATAAAGATAATATAATAAAAAAAAACATTATATAATAAGAACGATACTCACTTATGCGTGCGTCTCTTTCGCACAAATAAGCGAGCCTCAAATGGACCGATTGCAAAGAGTCCAAAACCAGTTTCTACTCATGGCAACAGGAGCCCCCTATTACATGCGTAACATCGACTTACATAGAGACTGCGGACTCGTTACTATAAAAGCCTATATTATCAAAGAACGTAGAGAGATTCTTTGATAAAGACAAAAACATCCAAATCCTCTTATCCAAAAGGCCCTTGACCCTTGACTACAACCACGACGCACAGACTTTCCGACACCCGTACAAGCGGCCTAAGCACATCTTAGCCGATCCCATTGACCCGATCACGTTACTGACCCGTACGGTTACGTCAGTTCACACGCACAGGCGTACAGACCGACCCTAACACGGGACCGAACCCGAACTCGAGTTCGAGTTCGCATCTTAGTAGCCTAGGTACACTTCAAAATAGTGACCGCGACCGCGATATTGATATAGAGAGCTCTACCAATACCGCGAACCTCATCGACATTAGGACTTACGCGCGCGAGTCAACCCGACCGTACGCGGAAGGGGAGAGGGACGGCCCTCTCAGTACCGAAACCACTAAAAACTCGAGCTCCTCTATCGTGATAACTCGCACGCCGTTAGTTTGTGCTACCGCGCGCGAGCAACCTCACTCCTCTGAGAGTGAGGAAGGGGTTGGACCCCTTAGCGGGAGAGATCCGTGTCCCTCTCGACATAATAATAGCTTACAACCCGTAACTGTCCCCAATATCCGGTCTGAACATCACCCGGGTGATGTTAGGGAGGGTCAAACCCTCCCATCGTCTCTCACCTAATCAATTAGCCACCAGGCTAGTTATAGTCTGACGTAGCTACAGCGGTCTTAACCCGACCGTTAGCGTAGACCATTTCGAAAAAAAATAAAATAACTTGTGGGCTTCGGCCTGACCGAGCATACCACCTCGCTCGATCGGAGATCTCCCTTCGAGGCTTCCACTATTTCCACAACCTACGTAACAGAACATATTGCGCAAAACCAGTTTCTGGTGCGTTAATACTCTATAACATTCGCTGTCACAATATAATATCGTCAATGTTAATAGGTTTAAGGGGAATTTTTTCTTCAAAGCACTCCTTCAAAGTTTGAATTTTATTTTTCAAAATTTGATAATATCTATACGTACATATGCATGTAAATGTTAATTTAAAATTTGTACATACAAATAAATCAAATTGAAGTGTCTGTTTGTAATTTTAAATTAACAGCTTTTTACTAAATGCATATGAAAGTATATACGATACTGGATGACCTCTGTGGCTCATTGGTTGAGAGCGCCAGTGCTTAAGCCGAAAGGAACAAAAAGGTTTTCTGTTCCTAAATGAAAAAGTTTCAAAAAGTTCCTAAGTAATAGAGGTATAACGCGTATTAAATATGTGTATAATATAATACAAATATTAAATTTACCCTGTATAATTTAATGTGCATACTGTATAGTGTAAGATTATTAAATATATTTCCGTACCCGTAACGTCGAGAACGGGACCAGATTGACGTGGTGTGAAAGCGTCCATAGATATTATTATTGCCAAGTGGGACAGTCTGAAAATCCAAACTGGTTTTAACCGATAATATTCACTAAAATTACCCCGCTCCCTGTTTAATGTTATAAAAATAAAAGTTAGTGATCGCTTGTAGCCTGTGTTGTGTCACGAACCGAAGATGTAATACTGTATACGTCTACTGTGACTGAACTAATATAAATTACTAGGGAAACTGTGAAGTTTCATAAATGTACTGTGTAGCAGGCATAAGCTATAGTG
This sequence comes from Phengaris alcon alcon, assembly GCA_037179445.1. Classification (NCBI taxonomy): domain Eukaryota; kingdom Metazoa; phylum Arthropoda; class Insecta; order Lepidoptera; family Lycaenidae; genus Phengaris; species Phengaris alcon. The sequence goes on along the minus strand of JAYRCH010000646.1, from coordinate 2,834,257 downwards.
CGTACCTAATACCTCGTAAGAATAATTTGTCGGAACGCATCGCGTCGCTGCTCTGCTGCGTTGTACGGTTCAACCTTAACTCTGTTTTTGTGCTTTTTTATCTGTGCAGGTCAGCCGGGCTACAGAACTAGGGAAGCTGGTGACCAGGCTCCAGCAAGAGCGGTCCGAGGTGGCATTCTTCATATTCACGAATGGAAGTACACTCAGGTATGTAAGAAACTAAACATTTACTATAAATTGACGTATTCCTCCATAACGGTATCCCCATTTACCACGAGTCACGACGGAAAAATACCACGACCTCGCAGAAAACCGGCACGAAATAACGATTTCGTTGTGTTTTGTCGAGTGAGTGAGATATCGGAGGCTCAACTCACTTGTAAAGTCAGTACACATGTTGGTTGGCTAATGCAAGCGTAGAGAAAAAGGTACAAGGCAAGCGCTAATGTCCATACGTTGGACAAGTTCCTTGGGTACCAATGCAGGCGGCTGATGTATTTTATATTATTTTTTTATATATTAAATACATACACCAACAACTTATTGATAACTACATTAATAACTTGTTTCTAGATCAGGTTTTACTTAGTACTAAACTTAGGCCTTTTCATCCGTTATTGGATGATTTATACAGTATTCTCCGAGCGAAGTACCCACTCTTGAAATAATGTAGCGCCTGGGACAGTTGGTTTTTTAAAATGTTGTATGGTTGCCCAAGCACATACGGCATTCTCACCACATAGTCAGCCTAGTCCAGAGGAATGACTGGTCAATTTCTTCGCAAAAACTTGTCAATTTCTTTTCAAAACTTCGCAAACAAAGCAGAAATAATGAACATGACACAAAAATTAACGGCTATTGTCTCACTTCTGGCACTTAAAAATTAGAAACTAAACTCGCTAATTTGGAAAAGGATTTGCTGACCGCCAAAAACTACTACTCAGGTTGAGCAACCGGGCGCCTCAGCGCCGCCAGTTTCTTATTCTGACGCGCTCAAACTCAGACTCGCGAAGTCGGTGCCACCTATTGAAACGCGTAGACCGCTCCCGTGCGTAATAGCTTATCCGACGCAAGACAAATCGGCGGAATTAAAATCCTCAGACGAGACCAAACAGGCATTAATGAAAGCGATCAACCCATCTAAAGGCTTTCAAATCCACGGCGTCAAAAAGACATCCAATTCGGGCGTGATCCTGCGCTTAACAAGCGAGTCACAAGTCAGTAGATTAAAATCCGTAGAAGGTTTAAAATCAGCCGGTCTGCGTCTAGAAAAACCGAGAGGGCGGAACCCGCGTATTCTAATTAAAGATGTCCCGCAAAATATTACGGACGAAAATTTCCTTTTATCGCTTTATAACCAAAATATTAAGGGCGAGATTAATGTTACTCAAGAACAATTTATGAACTCGACAAAAATTATTAGACGGCGCATAAATACTAACTACAATCGAAAATGGATGGGCCTAGAGTTAGACCCAAAGATTCGGAAACATCTCATTGAAACGAAACAAAAACTTTTTATTGACTGGGCAATGTGTCGGTTCATCGATGACGTCGAACTTGTACGCTGCGCTAATTGTCAATAATACGGTCACATTGCTAAATTCTGTCGCGATTCAGACCCGTGCTGTTGTCACTGCACCGATAAACATACCACGATTAACTGTCCCAAAAAAAGTTTAAGAGATTTCAAACCGGTTTGCGGAAGCTGCACCCGGTACAAGAAACCTAACGACCACCCCACGCGGGTGCCCAACATACAAGGCAAAAATGGAGCAATTAATTTTAACAACTCGCTATGGATAAGTTAGTTACAGGACAGTTGAACCTACATAACAATAGGCACGCGACGACTGAATTAGAAAAATTGGTGTCGGATTATAATTTAGACTTAGTTCTCATACAAGAGCAATATCAATCCGCGTCGCTAAGGTCGAAAGTCGTACAAGTTAATAACCTAGCGCGCGCCGGCATTTACACACCTCAGTATAAATTTTCAATTACGGCCCTTACAAATCTGTCAACGTCTCACTGTGCGGTAGCGGAGGTTTCGTGTCTTCACTTTAGATTGTACGTAGTTAGTTGTTATTTTCAATACTCCGATCCTGTAGGTCCTCACTTACACCAACTACGTCATGTCCTACAATGTCTTGCGGGGAATAAAATTGTTATTGGTGCCAATGTAAATGCTTTTTCGCCCTTATAGCATGGGGAACTTAGATACACTGACCGCGAACGACGTAGCTCAGTGGAAGACTTCATAGCAGAGTTCAACCTGCAAATTCATAACACTCCCAATGCACCACCTACATTTAGCAGCCCCGACGACGTCACGCTTACCAGCGCGTACGTCCATTATAACAATATAATAAATTGGCGCGTCATTCCTGATGCGTCATGCAGCGACCATCGTTTAATTGTCTTTGAGTTTATTCGCGCACCCTCGAGTTGTCTCGTGTTTGAGTCGAAAGATTATAAATATAATGTTAAAAATGGTAATTGGAATTTATTCCGGTCCCTTATGTTCGCTCATTCCAGAGATTTCACTCGTCCAGACTTGAACTCAAATGATAGTGCGGAAATAATGAACAACACCTTTGTCTACTGTGCCGACACCGCCCTGGGCCGAAGGCCGCTTAAAATAGAAAATAAGTGTAAATGGTGGCACGAAAATTTATATAACTTGCGTCGGGAGTTTAGGAGAGCCAGACGGAAAATTTATGCACGTAGACAGGGACTCGGTCTATTGCACGGTAATTAGTACGTATCGTACCTAGCTGACCTTGGGCTTCAATGTCGCGTTATCGCGCCGCCGTCACCTTAGCAAAAAATAATATGTTGAGAAATGCTGTCGTTAGACTGGATAAGGAGGGACCATGGTATTCTTTATACCATGAACTCAAACCAAATAATACCACATGTATTTTCCAAATATCAAGATTAATAATTCGTATACTCATAGTTTAAGAGACACGGCGAAGGCGTACCTCGACGTACTAATTCTAGATGACAAGCTTCTACTTCTTCGACAATGATCTTCACCGCGAGATAAGATTCAGAATGTTAGACCCCATCAATACGCCGGTATCTGACTTACCTACACTTGATGAGATTCATGTCATTTTCTTTTTTCTTTGTTTTCTCAAAATATTCTTTATATGTAATACAATATTAAAAATTTAGGACAACTCTTATCCCCTAATTCTATTATTTCACAGTCTTGACAAAGGTCATGAATCCACTTAATCTTTTCCATTCCTTTTGTTAGTATTTTTTTACCGCTTAAGTAGGATATAATCGTCCTTTGAAATTCACGATAGTCAATGAATCCTTCACTCCAACGTAGTCCACGATTTTTTTCTAACCATCGAACTTGCTTCTTTTCTTCACTTGTAAGATTATTATAAGGATATGGTGGTTTAATTACAAACGTCTGTGTGTAGTCTTTGGTTGCAATTGAAAATTCTTTTACGATAAATTTATTTTTGATATCCTTAAATCCTTGAAGGTCAACGATAACTGTATCGCTATTCATGATGTCTTATTTACAATATTGTTCAAAGGCTTATATTCAAATATACAGTTGTTCAGTATGAGAAAATATGCAGCTGTCTGATTCGGAATCTCTTGGTCCCTTTCGATTTCAACTCCCACGACGATATCCTTTAACATTTCTTGTTTTTACAACAGTCTGTAACATATATTTCTAAATTATTTAGTACTCATCACCAGCTTCGCTCGGTAACCGTAAATAAACTGTTGAAATCTTGAGAGTACAAAATGAATATACCGTGGTTAGTGGAGAATACTATTTATAACAACAAAACTTAGAGAATGTTAATTGTATTTCATCACGACTATTATCATTAGATTAATGGGGACACCAATTCCATTCCTAACTATCACTGGAAATTATTTCGGCAACAACATCCTATCGATAATAATACATTTGTATCTGTAGGGCCAGTAAGGACCTGCACATCGAAAAGTTTAATAAAGAAAAGTTTAGGCAACCACTAAAGAAGGATTTTTCTAAATTAAACACTCAAGGGGGTAAAAATTTTATCCCTGTATAAATCTTCTTATTCCTTGGGCATATTTAAATGATACTTCATATAAATTGAGAACGAAAAAAAATAATTAGTTACGTATTTCAGCGTTTTCTAAAATTCAGTCCCTAGGTGAGTAAAATAGGTGATAAAAGTTTAAAACCTAATTACACACGGGCGAAGTCTCGGGCAATTAATACTAGTATTGAATACATATCCACGACCCAAGAACATATAAAACTTTTATGTTCCCTTGGCGGGATCCAAACCACAACCTCCGCTTTGCAACTATTGACCACTGAGCTACAGAGGTCGTCAAATATACATGAGGTTTGCTTTAAAATATATACATTTTATATTTAATTTTCTTCTAAAACTGGAGATTTTATGAGGTTCTGCTAAAGAATTTTTTATTAATAAATATAAATAAATTATTCCTCGTAGGTACACTTTCCTCGTAGATACACTTTGAAAAAATAAAGTTCACCTTTATTCCCTATAGATCTACTTTTTTAAAACCAGTGTAGTAAGTACTTCCTAATACGTGGGTAACACTGAAAATGTTTAGAACTGGCCAGTTAGAAACATTGCTAATGAAAACTTTTTTTGAATTTCAATTTTAGAACTCTTTGGTAACCTAATGTACTATATTGCATTCATTTGTCATTTGTTTTTATGAATTGGTGGCAAAAATGGCTAAAACTCTTGTTATACGTGAAAATTAACCTAACGCGAGAAAATTTTCGGCCAATGATTTATTATGACTTTCGTTGTGGGCTTACTCAACAACAAAGCTATGATAGGCTGCGATTAGCATTTCTTAATGAAGACTCATCTCGTGCCACTATTTACAGTTACTACAGACTGGTATGTCAATCGCTGTTCTGGAAAAATTCTGTCTTGGAAAAAATTCTACAGCAGCGCCCTCGAAGCAGGATCTTCCCTCACCATGACAATGCTTCTGCGCACTCCGCAAAACGGACTGTTGAATATTTGACTATGGCAGATGTCGAGATAATGAGTCATCCACCATACAGTCCGGACCTGGCGCCCTGCGACTTTCATTTATTCCCAAGAACTAAAGATAAAATTCGAGGTATTCGCTTTACGAGCCCTGAAGATGCGGTGAAAGCGTACGAAAATGCCATAGAAGAGGCCCCTAAGGAAGAATGGGCCCACTGCTTTTTTCAGTGGTTCCATCGATTGCGACGATGTGTAGAGAGGAACGGAGATTACTTCGAAAAACAATAAAAGTATTGGCAACTTTCTACATTAAGCCGTTTTTCATTTTCTAAACATTTTCAGTGTTACCTAGGTAGATACACTTTAGGGTACAGGTGTGTAAACAAAAGTGTAATGATGACCTCTGTGGCTCAGTTGATTGCACGTGTTGGTGCCCAAGCCGGGGTCGCGGGTTCGAATCCCGACGAAGGAGCAAAAAGTTTTTCTGTGTTCCTGATCATGGATTATGCTTCAGCATGAATCGGCCGGCTCGATCGGGTAAATACCACGGCCACACAGAAAACCGGTATGAAATAACGCTTGCGTTGTGTATCGCTGTGTGAGTGTGGATTTACCGTAGGTCCAAGAGGTGTTGGTGATTTTTATGACTGAGAACGCAGGTTACAACACCAGAGTAGGGTGTTACGAGTGTCCATGAGCGACGGAAATCGCTTAACATTAGACGCGGATCCATCTGCTTTAAAAAAACGACTTTATGTTCCTTCTTTACAAAACGTCAATTACATATGTAATGACCTAATATAAGGCAAAAGGCGAACTTTTTTCAAATTGTATCTACTAGGAAAGTGTACCTACGAGTAATAATTCCTTTACTCGTACAGTCGATTTTTTTTTTTCAGTTTATTATGATTTAATTTATAATATAGTTCTAATTTTCTACCAAATTTTAATTTTATTGACAAGCTAAGTGCTCAATTTTATTCATTTTAGGTCTTTACCTATGAAATTGCCGTTTTGTATGAAAAAATTTAAACGTTTTTTTTTATGTATTTTTATTTGTATTAATCGAAGTAATCACCCATGCAATCAATGCATCTTTGCGAACGCAGTGGCAGTTTATTGATGCCCTTCATAAAGAAATCAGCTGGACGGGAGGCAACAAATTCTTCAAAGGCATTTTGTACTGCCTCTCGGGTAAGTATTGAATTTTTTTCTCGCCAAGAGGCTATCCAAATTCTGGAAAAAGTAGTAGTCTGTAGGCGCAAGGTCTGGTGAGTAGGGCGGATGACGGAGAGCTTCCAACCCCAGTTCTTGCAACTTGAAGACGGTCTGCTGTGCAGTATGAGGTCGCGCGTTGTCGTTCAGGAGTAGCGGAGACGAGCGATTGACCAATGCTGGTTGGAGATGTGCCAGCTTCTCCATCATTGTGTTCAGTTCTTCACGGTACACATCTGCAGTAATGCTCACCCCGCTTGGTAAGAAGCTGTGATGAATCACACCGGCGCTAGACCACCAAACAGTGACCATCACTTTTCTAGGGGTAAGTTTTCATTTAGGGCATTGGTTAGGTGCTGAACCAGGATCCAACCAAGTTGGTTGGATCCTGAGCGCTTTTTTTTTTTTTTTTTTTAACGGGCAATTGGCCCACCACACTTACCCACCACTGCAACTCCTGTGTAGCCAGGATGGTTACAGTGGTAATCAACTGCAAAAACCCTTTGATATGATCTCAGGGGTGCCCGGGGGACATGCTAAATCTGTCTTGGAACCCGCATCGACATTAATCAGAAGATTGTAGGAGGAGTACGAAGTATTCCAGTTTCCCTCCCCAAGAAAAGCGGGAGACAGCAAAAATTGTGATGACAAAAAGTCAGAATTAAAGGGGAAGCACCACGGGAATAACATGTTTTTTTTTTTTTGTATGACTACAAGACAGAATGTAATTAAATGTTTTAATTTATAATATGACAGTTGATTACAAAGCATTTATAATGACAAAAAAGTGTTGCATTGTTTCCAATAGTACTTACGACAAAAACGTTTGAAAGCTCGGAAGTTCTTCGCACAGCCCACGAGATCTTCATAGTACACAACCCTAGAAACACAATGGACGCTGTTCAACATTTCGATTCTTTCGTCATACCAGAGATCACACTCCCAGAGTATGTGATGAGCAGTTTGTTCATAAGGGCTACCTTCGGTCGAACACTCGCATAGCGAAGACGAGACTAATGTAAATCCAAATAGTTTCGCTTTAAAGTTTCCGTGTCCTGTCAAAAATTGAGCGACGTAGTGGTCTATTTCTATCCATTGCTTCGAGAGTCTATCGCGTACCGAAGGGAAGAAATTATATAGGTGATTGATAGTGTTGTCCCACCGTTCCTGCCACTCAGAAATTAGGTTCTGTATAGAAATATCTAATGGCTCGAATAATCTAGTTATCTTATTACTCTCTTTCGCGCTTAAAAACTCAGGGTTAGTCATTTTTTTATTTTTATAATATAGTGCTGCACGACGCTGTATCTCTAAATCTACTGGTAGGACTCCAGCTAAGACTGGGAGTGCTTCAGTACTTACGGTACGGTATGCCTTACATAAAAATATTAAGGCGAGACGTTGGCGTTGCAAAAGTTTACGACGGGCCGCTCCTATTGTAGCCCTATCTGCCCACGCCGGTGCGCCATAGCATATGCTGCCGAAGTACGTCGCATTATAAATTATTTTTAATGTTTTAAATGAAGAATTGCTGAGCGCTTGCGGTTACCAAACAGAATCCATTTTTCATCGCAGGTAACAATGCGGTTCAAAATTCCTTAAAGGTTTAGAAGATAATATATACGCCGCGAATCGTCTACCTATATATGTTCAAACTCCTACATACATTATTAACAACTTAGACCCTGATAGTAAACCTGGATCCCACTGGATAGCCATACACATCAATGAAAATGGCTTCGGACAATACTTTGATTCCCTTGGACGTGCCCCCATGCGATATCACAAGGCTTTTGGAGAGTATAGTTTAATGTATGTGTATTGTAAGTTCAATGGGAAAAGTCTATTAGAGTATCAAAAGTTATTTGGTAGCAACACTTTATATAATGATATAATATTATACAGTATGTTCAATACATGTTTTAATGAATGAAATAAAAGAAATTTAATGAAAAATTGTTTTGTTTTACTCATGTCGTAAGAAAGTGAGGTGACGTAAGTGATAAGCAGGTAGTGATTCGGGGGGGTACCCTCATTAGGAACAATAGAACGCCGAGGCGAGCATTAGATAACGAACAATAGAGCCTGGAGATAGTAGATAATGTGGGGTAAATGCAAAAGCTAACTTTGGAACCGCAAGAGATACAAAGAAACGGACCACAGGGATCGATTCAGCGGCCGCCAATCCCCCAAAAGGGAATGGTCGTTGAAATACCCATTTTTTCCCAGTCACCCACATTGAGGCCGAGGCGATTAGGCAGAACCAGCGAATCCCTAACTACTTTTATATGACTTTTTTTATGAAGACAGGTGGTATCCTATCAGGTCTAGTACCCTTACTAGGATTCAGAAATAGAAGAAGTCAGTCGTCAGAGTCAGAGTTAGAAGAAGTCACGGAACATAATGTAGAAATTGCTTGGCAAAAATATTACATATTTCCCTTCCTGATTTGGCTACAACCTCATTGAGTGTCATCTCAGAAGGTATAGAAGATGTGAAAGCACGTTTTTCTTTTATATAGGATCAAAATTTCTTCGGTTCATTGTCTGTTTCCGATATGTACTTTGAATAACATTTTTTTAACGAGTCTACTCTTGGTTTAGCCAGTTTAAATTCAAAGTTATCCCTTGGATTTTAGAGTTATTTATTTATTTATTTTTTACATTTTTAGACGTTTTCTAATTTTCTCATTCTCTAAGATTAGCTTGATAAGGTTTTTGGTGAACCATACCGGGTATTTGCTGTGCTTTGGTCTAATCTTGGGTTATGGGTATGTATATATAGGTTATATTGTTAAGGAATTTATAGAAGGTAGTTAGTTAGTTCATTGACATACATTTATGCAGTTCACGACACGAGTCGATTGAACGCAGATTGTGGTTAATTACATTATGTAGTCAGCTTTTCTAAAGTTGTGTGTAGCGAAAATTTTCTTACTTAATAATTGACCTTCAGATTCAACTGAGAGATAAATATCTAGGGTAGGGTGGTGAGCAGTTACATTACTTAGTGATTCAGTAGAGTTATTTACTTTAATTTGATGGAAATTGGCGAGAAAAAAGAGATGTCATGTGCGGCCATTTTGGTTAGGAATGCAATTAAATTGTACAAGATAGTTTAGAGACATGAAATCAACCAGTCAAAAGCCAGGTGAGTTGTTGTAATTAATAAGAGACAATTACGTCACCCAATACGGGCAAATTGCTGGATTGAACAGCTTTCCGGTTAGCCACTTCCCTGCGTCTTGGCATCCCCCACGTCGTCCCCCATCGCTGTGTTTGTGGTGCAAACATGAACATCCTCGGACACCACGGGCTGTCCTGTCAATGAAGCGCCGGCCGCATCTCCCGACATCACTGCCTGAACGATCTCATCCGTCGGGCTCTTGTCACCGCCGGAGTGCCAGCTGTGCTGGAACCCTCTGGTTTGGCGCGCGACGATGGCAAGAGACCAGACGGTATGACCCTGGTCCCTTGGAGAGTGGGACGGGCTCTTGTATGGGACGCTACTTGCGTCGATACACTTGCTCCGTCCCATGTCCAGGGCACCTCGAGTTCTGCAGGTGCGGCCGCCAATCAGGCGGAAAACCTCAAGCGGCGCAAATATGAGAACCTTAGTGGGGATCTCATATTTGAACCGTTTGGGGTTGAAACCCTAGGTACATGGGGTCGCACAAACTATTCAGAGAAATCTCCAAAAAACTCATAGAGGCCACCCGAGACCCCAGAGCCGGCACCTACCTGGCCCAGAGAATAAGTATCGCAATCCAGCGAGGAAACTCTCGATTTCTTCGTTTTGTAGCATTTTAAGTTTTGGAGTAGTTATTTTTTTTAGTACTTACCTACTTTTATAGTTTGTAAATATTTTAAATAGATTTTAGTTAATTTTAGCTTTTAACATTATATTACATAAGAGACAATTGGTTTTTGTTATTGCAGTCAGGTATCCAGTTTATAAGCCCCAAGTTAAAATCACCGAGCACATTTCTATTGTACGATTGTAAGTTAGAACTTTAGGGCATTAAGAGTTACTGGAGGGGGTAGGTAGAGTACACAAATCAATAGATATCTCTTGCCTATCTTATCATTAATCTATAGGTCTTCAAATCTACTCTCATAATGTTCAACTCTATGTGATTCTAGATTTTTGAACTAAAAACACCTCCTCTCTAACTCTAAGATTTGGAAGATGAGTCCGTCGTTTGACGATCTCTTCTGTACGTGTTGATTTTATTTATTTATTTTTTATTTATTTATTTATTTATTAAAAAGCCATGTTTCGGTTGCAGCTATTACGTCGTAGCTGCATTGTAGAGTCGCTAGCCTTATATCATTATGTTTTTAATTCATTTCGCGAACATTTTGGTAGTAAATATTGACCATAATGATATAAATATTTTAAAGGTTGTATTTTGTTTTGTTGATGTTTTTTGTTTTTGATTTTGTGTTTGTGACCTGTGACCCAGATTGGTGGTTTAGTAAGGAATTAAAGGTTGTTCAGCGAGTCGTATTTGTTTAGCAGGCGACTGATCGTCTCTTAATATTACGTCTCTTACATATATGCGATCTTTTCTTATCCAGACGTATTTGATACCTTTTTCTTTCGCTATCTGACGAGCCCGTGCGTGAAAGGCCTTGTAATAAGGAGCAAGGTATTAGGCATTTAGAAGTTTCAGAAGTTCAAGAGGAACTTTACCGATTCTTTTAGATTTTAGTTTCTTCAGTTCGGATTTAATTTGATTGAATTCTTTAGAGAAGAATGAGTCCATAGCTGACTTTATTGAGTCTTTGATAGCTACTTGGATTTCTTGTTTTATTATCAGTAGTAGGACTGGATCTAAGTCCGATTTTTATGTCGAGTTACCCACCCAAAAATTCGACACACAACAACAAAAACAACAAAAATTTCGACATCGGTCCGAAGTGAGGCAAGTGATCACGAGTGACGGCGAGCGAAGACAAATTGCTGCAAATTAGCTCTTCACGTGTTGGCGCTGGGCTTCACTCGGCCAACTAGGCGAGCGACACCGAGTGATGACAAGGCAAGGCAAATCAGCTGTATACAAGATGGCGCTGGAAATCACTCGGCAATGCTGGGCCAACATGTATGCCCGCTATCACAGAAGACCTCAGTTGTCGCAGGTGTCTATGGGCGGCGGCTTACAATCAGGCGATCGGTCTACTCGTTTCCCGGTCTATGGTAATATCAAAACTGAATCACGTTTACAATTAACGTTAATTACGTTTGACCTAGTTTTCGTAAAGGAACACACACGAAGCCACTTTATATTTATGTAAGCTTCCGTCCTGATTCATTTACTTAAGATTTTTGTATTGATCAAGATAACACTATTACTAGCTTTTTCCCGCGGCTCCGCCCGTGTAAATATAGTATTGGGTATCCCACGGGAAAACTGTAATTTTTAGGGATAAAAAGTAGCCTATGTTTTAATCCAGAGCCTAAACTACTACCCTACAAAATTTCATCGAAATCCGTTCAGTAGTTTTTGCGTGAAAGAGTTACAAACATCCACTTACTAAATCAATTTTTACTCAATGTACTAAGGTTTGAGAATCTGCATTAGCGAATTAAAAACATATTAGATGTATTCGGACTTGTATGATAATGTAGTTTCCGCATTTAACATACACTCAGGAAAATGAGTTCCAGATATTTTGCACTGAAATTACATTTATATTATTGTTTTGAAAATATTCTTGTTCTATATTTTATTCGACGTAACTTATGTAACATACAGTACTTAATCGTACTACTAATATAATTGTAGAAATTTCTGAGAATGGATGGATGGATGTTTGGGGCTCTTTCCCGCAAAAGCTACTGAACGAATTTTAATGAAATTTACACTTTGTACTTACGCGGGCGGAGCCGCAGGAAAAGCTTGATATTGTTCTTATTCATAAATTGTTTTGCAGCGGAGTAGTGTTATTTTTTAACTACTAGATGCTACCCGCGACTTCGTGTGCAGAAATCCCGCAAAAACAATACATTTTATGCGATAAAAAGTCGCCTAATTCCATCAAAATCGGTCCAGAAAAAAAATAGATTATTCTATATTTTGGTATGAATCACTCATTGTTGAATAACCTAAAGGTTACGTCAGCGAAGTTTTGTTTATTTATCTAGCTAGCTAGCTATATATATCTTATATTATAGTCTAGACTTCGTTTGCTATATACTAAAACTAAACTTTTCAAAGTATATTAAGAAACTTACGATTATACATAACCATTAGGTACATACGAATAAATGTAGGTAATAAAATAATATTATCAATTTAAATATTCTTGTGAACAATAATGTAGACAATTCAAATTTCAAACTCAAACCGAAGGCGGTATAATTTAATTTCAGCTTTCTTTTCGTAAGAATAATTTATACATGAAATATAATTTTGTTCAGTGTTTCACTCATCACATCCGTATGAATGATTACCATTTTCTACGGCTTCCTCAAAAATAGAGTTGCCTACTAGCCAGGTTTTACCGATACGACTCATTAAGCTTCTAGTCGTTTATATGTTTTTATGTATACTACCCGGCATATTACAACGATGAGCTAGGCAGAGTGAAAACATACACTTGAGAAATTATATTATACTCAGCGTAACAAATTTTATTGATTAAATTTTCGATGCAGATGATTACAGCTACATAAGATGCGACACCAAATGCCCGATTCTGGTAAAAAGTTTTTCATCACCGTAGTAAGAAAATCGAAAACGTCTTCACTCCAAAACTGACCCAACAAAGCTAACAAAAACCGGACACCAAATGCCCGATTCTGGTAAAAAAGGTTTTCATCGCCGTAGTAAGAAAATCAAAAACGTCTTCACTCCAAAACTGACCCAACAAAGCTAAAAAAACCGGACAAAACACCATCCAATTTAGCCGGATATGCAAAGTAAACTCGTGACTATACAGTCACGAGTTTGTATGACCACCGACCGTGTGTGTGATTGTATACCCGGACTCAGACGCGGACCCGGACAGTCGTGGTAACCCTAGTCAAACTGAATTTTATTACACTATATCCTACCGCTTATTATTATAAATGTGAAAGTTTGTCAAGATATATGAATAAGAAACAAACATTTGTATTCAAATAGATGATCTAAAATAATACATAGGCTATGTTATTTTAGATCATTACTCGTAATTATTATATTAAAAGGGAATATGACAATCGGGCTTAAGTGAAATGTTGTTAAAAAATGTTAAAATGTTTTTTTTTTTTTGAAATGTTTTCTGAAATGGTAAGCCGGACCTTTGAAACCTTTGGGTGTTCGGTTGCCTCGTTCCCTCTGCTAAACGTAACGCAAGGATTATTTCTCGTCTTCTATGCCGCCATGGTATATATTTGACCGAACCCACGCTCGAAGATAGGCTACGCCACGGCTTGCTCGGCACGCATTATGTATTTTCAGGGCTAAATGTTCACGCAGCGGCTTTATATTTTATATTATATTTATATTTTATATTTTATTTTATTTGTGATTAAAACCGTTTTTGTGTTCAAAACATGTCACTCGACATACAAATCCACTTTGGTTTGATCAAAAATGTCAGGCGGTAACTTGTTGATTTAATACTCTATAAAATATATAAACCATTAAAAACTGCATTACTAGCACATAATAAATCAATATTATATTTACGTATTAGTGGTGTGTCAATTCGTGGAACATTGCTTATTTTAATATTTCCTTGTTTACTATTTAATAAAATAATAATAAAGCCTCGTGTTTCTAGCTCAAATATGGTGAGGCCTTGATAAGTGTGCACTATGCAGCACTCGTGAGCCGCCATCGATGCCTTAGCATATGCATAAGCATAAATAAATACGATGTAATAATAAAAAATAAAAGAATAAATAGAAGCGAAATCGGCCAACTTTTCAGGAGACCGGTATAAATGACAGGAACAAATGAAGTACCAGGAATAAATGACAAATACGTATGTGTAACGTTATCGATAGAGAATTGTATGAAAATTATGACAGAGTACATACAATTGATATTCGGTAACGTTACGAAGACGTATTTGTCAGTTGTTCCGGCTAACTCCACTGAAACTAAGTTCAATGACTCAAACGTGACGCCTTGTAGTCGTTCGGGCGGCATTCACGGAGTTGCGGCAAAATGAGAAATGTTCAATGTTCATATTCGCGGTATTGAATGCCGAACAACGATATTATAGGATAATGTGTTTTTATTATAATTATAAACAGAATTTGATCAGTCACTCCCAGATTTGTAGTTTTTACCTATAAGTAGGTTGCGATCTAACATATTGGAAATATTTTATACTTGAAGGAACATTGAAATTAAACATTTTCGGCTACTGGCTACCCGTAATTATATATACATATTTTTGTGTCATTTTATATTTATTTTTCTATACTATTTTCTCTTACTTTCCAATCATTTTAAAAGTTAGTCATACAAATCTGGAATAATCTTTTTATGCTCGCCATATTGTAACAAAAATACAGCCTAAGCGTCATTTCACACGAGACGCGACACGGTGCAATTTTTAAGATAGCGCTTCAAAACTGAACATTATTTATTACACATAAGATCAGGGCCGTAATTCTCGTACCTCGAGTTCGGTTAACACGCTGACTCATTCGCATGGCTGTCGAATCTTGGGCGCGCGAACGGAACAGACCGACAACCGTAACACGAGAATTGGGGCCCAGGTTTTATTGTAAGAGTTCGAATTGCGAACCGTACCTACCACGTTGTGCAGCGCGGCTCCGCTCTTGCAATGTATTTAAACGTGTTTCGTTTTGTTTGTTTTATTTTGGATTGCTATCTTAAAAATGGCATGCCCCTATCGTCTCGGTGTCAGCTGCTCCTAATGAGACGTTATGATATTATGTATATATGCGCAGGAAAGTGTGGACACGGGGACGGAATTGTTCGTCTCATAAATACCGATGTAACGATATCATTAAACGAAATTGGAGATAAAATTTTGTTACCTGTTACTAACTTCAGTATAATAAAACTGACTGTCCCAAATTGGGTAGTCGAATCTTACTGAGACGAATATAACTTTACAATTTAAATAAACCTAATTTCGTGTCATACAGACTTCGTAGCTACTGGAAGAAGAAGTTGACAGCCCTAAAATAAAATCATTTATACCGTGACAGAGCCATGCTTCGGCACAATTGGATCGATATCGATCGTAGAGTCAGCAACCCACTTGTAACCTAACTGGTGTTGCATAGGCAGCGGTCCTTTTTCCTTCATACTGGTTTATACTATCCTACTGCTGTTATAAATGTGAATATTTGTGAGGATGGATGGATGAATGGATGTTTGTTACTCTTTCACGCAAAAACTACTGAACGGATTTCGATGAAATTTGGTATAGCAGTAGTTTAAGCTCCGTATTCAACATAGAATACTTTTTATCCCAAAAAAGTACAGTGTTCCCGTGGGATATTGTATTGACGCGGGCAAAGCCGCGGGCAATAGCTAGTCTAATAATAAATAATGTCGTAGCATCGACAAGCCTAAGTGTCTACGGTTACAAGCTTCGTAGCCCACGCTACGAAATGCTACGACTTGCTACGAGTGAGTAACATAATAATAACTACTACTATTTCTCTCTTATTACTGAAATGCTTTTGTTTTAGGTATCTGTAGTTTTTATAAATTTCGTATTTTTAACTTAACCTAACGTATTGAAATTAGATTACTCAAAGGAAATCCGTGAAAATTTAATTCATGCCAAAAAGTTTATATTCGGATATTGAAATTTTAATATGTTTACTTTGTTTTAAGCATCAGTTATGCTAAGCTAAATTAAGCAAAATTTTTTTACAAAAATGTACTATAGCAATTTTATGTACATTTTTTTAGTTTAATGAATTTTCTACTAAACAAAGCCCTAGTAGTCCTGAGTGCTAAGTGTGAGTTTTTCCTTTCGCATTCGATCGTGAGCGTGTTTGGCGTTTACTAGGAAAAAACGACACGCCGACAATGTGATACAATTCATATTACACAATTATTGTAAATTAGCTATAAATTCCTACACCTAAACCTACAATCTACATATATACAACCTACATCAACATCTACACCTAAAACCTACACCAACATCTAACCCTACATCTACACCGACACCAACATCTACGCCAACAATTACAACCTTCACCAACATCTAAGCCAACAATTACAACCTACACCTACAACCTTCACCAACATCTATCCCTACATCTACACCGACACCAATATCTAAGCCAACAACTACAACCTGCATACTTACTGCAACTTACCAATCTTGGGTAGATACATAGGTAGGATAGTAGGTGTAGGTTTTGGTGTTCTCGATATACCTACTGAGTCCGTCAATTTTTTTCAAATATAATGATAGTTTTGCATTCGAACCAAATAGAGAGACTGGACTATGATTAACATTCGACAACCAAGTGACACTGGAGATTCGAATTTACAATACGACCAGTCGGTACATAAAATGTTTTACACATAGAAACAGTTTTACTTCTATGGAAAAATTTAATTATCGTTTATAGTATTTTCCTCATATTTCAAAGTATCTTACTTACCGTTTAAACCTTCCCTCACCTCACACAATTATTTCAAGATTGAAATTAGCCAAATTGATCTAGCCGTTCTCGAGTTTTATGTTTTAGTATTAATTTATATTTATTTATAAACTCAGATTAAAATATATCATAGATACCAGGCTATTAGCTAGACGAAAAACATATATCGTCCCTTATCCCCCTATACAGAACATGCTAATGAGGAAGAAAGAGATATCTTATTGTTCGTTACATACAATTTTTGTAGGTGGCTCGAGTTGTGTGTAAGCTAATCTGTTTGAAGTTGGTTACAAGTTGTATGATATCAGGTGACAGCAACTTCATAATATGTAAATATTACCATCCGCCAATGATGTCCCTAGTCGGCATTTTATATCAAAAACAAAATGAAGAATAAAATCTTAATCTTTACTTAATAATATAAAATGAAGCCATTTCCGCTTTCTATTCGCTTAGATCTTTTAAACTAGTTAACGGATTTTAATGCGGTATGCAGCCAATAGAAATAATGATTCAAGAGAAAGGTTTATTATAGTAACTAATAATAGGCATGCACCATAAGTGTACACAGGCTATCGTCCAATCGACTTATCAGTTCTAAAGTAATATAAACAGTAGACTGTCATTATTGACGAGTTTTTTACCACCTTATTCCCTGAAAAACCAAAAGCAAGGTTAAATTTTAAAATTGAATATTTATTTTATTTCAAAGTATCACGTTAGTAAATAAATAATATATTATATTAATTTGCTTCTCAATTCTTATTTGAGAGCTTGTTAAAACGACATTAGCTTTTAGTACTTCAGTTGCCAACATTGAGATAGTAAATTGCTACTAATTTAAAATGTCACTTATTTGTAGTGCAATATAGTCGTAATTTCAACGTCGTAAAACTGGACTCCAACGCCAACCGTACGTACGCCAACCTTAAAAAAACCTGAGCCAACCTTAGAAAAAAACGAAAAGACATGGCTTTCTCATTCTCTCTTAAGGGTTTTTGCCCTTGATGTTTTGTGAGAGAAATAGCTGCCTACGGCTTCGATTTAGTCTTACTTCCAATTATATCCTTCTTCCGTGAATGTATGTTTGCCTGTTTTTAGGCAAAATGTAATAGGTCAAGTCGTATCACTCACTGTCACTATATGACACTAACGACCCACTCTGACGTAGGTCTAACCTGACACAGCGGTTCGCGGGCACGGACAGCGCGCTGCAGCAGATGGGCGAGCTACCACTTCTCGTGTTTAAGAACCGTCCCACACCCGTCGACGAGACCGCCTTCCTGGCCGAGCTGTCTGACCTCAGGTAAAAGTTTTCTTTCTTCTCAATTCAACACTCATTAAAAACCTTAAAATGAGGGTAAAATCTTTAAAAAGACAACGCATTCGTGACACACACAAGCATTATAGATAATGCAATGTGTGTGTACTCCCACGCGTAGCTAGCAGCGTGTGACGCAATCAAATCGCCACACGCTGCTAGCTACGCGGGCGGCAATCAAACCATGTTTCCTCTGCCAATAAGAATTCAATTTAGTTACTAAATGTAGCCATACACCTATCGTCCAATCGGTATGACGCTACCGATTGGATCAGTTCGAAATTGATATAAACAGCATAAGCTGTCGTGTCAATCCATTGTCGTGTCGCCCATTCACGGTCAGTTCTAACTAATCCAATCGGTAGCGTCATGCCGATTGGACGATAGGCAGTATGGTGTATGGCTACTGTTATAGGTCTAACTCATCAACACAGCTCTGTCATGGGACGGAGTACAATATTAACGGGATTTCATGCACATATTATTATCATTACTCTGCTCATGGGGATCCACAGAACACTAGGGCTCGCGGTATAAATTATATCGCGATCGTGTACCTGAGTGGAGTCCTACTTAAATTATTTGGATTGCACATTTTTGCCCACCTAAGTAACTACCTAATTACTTTTTTTTGGCATTAGTTTTTTGTTTGATTCGGTAATCGTCTTTTTTTTCCCTGTCTGTGTATGTACGTACCTTATTATATTATCTTAATCGGTTATGTTGGTAGTTAGTAATTTGTTTTAATGTATGTAATGTGTTTAAGTGTAATGTTTTTATTTATGTATTTATTTCACAATCACCTAATAAATGACGAATAGCTTATCCGGAAGTTTTGTCGCTGCTTACTTTATACTGAGCGACAGAGGAAAAACTTCCGGATATGCTATTTGTCACTGAGTAGGCGATTATGAAACAGGCCCTAGAGGTTACTAATATTAAGATTCAAAAGTGGTAAGCCGGGCTTGTCGGCGACCGTACATATTTTGTAGCTTGTATTAAGGCTACTTTTATCCCGGGATAAGTATATTTTTATCCTGCGTGAAAGAAACCTCAGTGAACACCTAGTATACAACAGAAGATTTATAAGTTCACTTCTGATTGGTATTCAGTTCAATAGTACCATTCGTTATAATTACCTCTATCTTAATGTCGAGGGATCGCGCTCAGATGTCGCACTTAATTAATCTTAATTTAAAACAAATATACCGCTCTCCATCTAACACCGAGTAGAAATATAAGGAAACGCATTCGGATAGAAATTTTAAATCGTTACCTCTTTTATGTGTAACATCTTTTGAAGAGCTTCCTTGAGTCTGTGAGAGCGAGTATAGGAATAAGAATCGCTTATGACAAGAAATTTGTTATGTAGGCATTACATTTTTATAATTAATCATTTAATATTATTGATATTTGTGAAATATACGTAACAGGAAGGCAGGTATGAGAGTATTTATACGCTTCAGACAGCTTATATGCATGTTTTGTATATTTCGCTCGATATAAAGATAGCAGAAACAAAACTTCCTATCTGACACTTATTAGAAGATAAGTGTATTTTAATTCAAGCCCTAAAATTGTATTTTATTACGAAGGTGAGATGACTGATGCGACTTCTGTAATGCTCGTATTTTCTGGATTTGTGTGTACTGAAAAGGTCTTAAGAATCATTGAAATCTGAGAATCAATATTATGTGATTTTCTTGAAAAAGAACAAATTCGTCTCTACTTCTTATAAATAAGTTATTGTTCGCGAAAAACGAATGATGTATAAAATAGTACATAATTATTACCAGGATGAAAACTAACAGTTTTAGTTTATATATGTTACCGTAAAATTCACATATACAAACTATAAGCAATTGCCTGCTACGTTTCTTATAAAACTAAACTGACATACCAATCATATTTTAACCCTATCTTTTCTTTATGTTATGAACATTTTGTTTACATTGTTTGCTGTAGGTACATTTTAAACAAAATGTTCATAACATAAAGAAAATATATAGATACAGGTTTTTTATGTGTGAATTTAAATTATAATATTCAGTTTTAAACCGAATGTCAGCCCGTGTGTTTCCACTGTAAATTTAGCGCCGGCGCTGATTTATTGAGGCTATCGGGAAAATTTAATTCGTATTTTTCCATTAAGCTCTCACCTTATCGTTTATAGGTTAAGAAAACTATAATTTATCAGGATTCAATAGACTGAGACTTCCATTAACTTTTATTCTATTAGATATTAACTTTCTAATGGCAAATTTTGGTTTGAAAAATAGCCAGCTAAAAATGCATTCCTAGAATTTTATATGAATATCATATAAAGGAACTTTTACGCAGCACGAAAGAGATGCTTATTGGCATGCTTATTTCTTTTATTACATTCATCAAATATTATGCGTCGGAAATTGTATGAGATTTCGCACTACGAGACAAACATCACAACTGTCGTAGCCAGTGTGTGTATATGATGGAGTATTTAGTAAAACTAGAGGTCGACCTGTGGTCGAAATTTGCCCATAATAATTAATATTATATAATTTTTAAGTTTGAACTACACACACCGGCATATTTAGCGGAACATAAAATAAAGGTTTGATATCAGTATCATATAAGGTTGCTGGCTGGTTTATAAGTCATTTAATTTAAAAAGAAATATTTTCAAATTAAGAAAACAACTGAACATCACATTTTATGCAATTGTTTTAATTTTATTCAAATACACCTTATCTGGAGCGAACTTCGAGTATTTCCTTCTGAGTTTGATTTAAAATTTCATTCAAATACTGTTTTTTGTTAGTTTTTTTTTTATCGCGTATCTTTTTGAGCTCGCACAGACTTGGTAGTGATTGACAGAGGGAGTCAGGTGTGTTTAGAATATTATAAAGGTTATATTGTCTTTTATGTAGAAAAAAAAGTTGTGACAGATTGACAAACGTCAACGTGGAACAAAATTGTATCTATCAAACGCACCGTAGTGTGTTTTAATTATCTGAAGTTGTGTGTGTATTGTTGCTATTTTATTAATTTTATGTATTTCTAAGCATTATTAAAATAATATTTGCTTTCTTCCTCCACATAAACGGTGCCAAATATCATACTCCTCCATTCGCACAATTGTCATAAAACTGTACTAAAAGTTTAAGCTTCACGTTTTAATTTAATAAACTAAAAGTAATTTGATAGAGCATTCAATGGTTATGTCAATTCATTACCATATAGTGAGGTATAATTACGAGTACCATACAAATATCGCTCGCATGGGCGCGTCATGTCGTTATCCCCTCGAGGGTTAAAAATTCCATCATGAACACTAATATTTGCGAACATTATCAAGCCATTCATTAGGATTATTTTAGTCTGTATTATAGGGTTAATACTGCTTTTTAATCCGCTGTTCTAAAAAAATATTTTTGTGTGCCTCATAATAATTATGTGTTGTTTGTATTGTGAATGTTTTTTTACTACCTGTACTGTACTTGGGAGACCGAGCTTTGCTCGGTGTTTAAGTAGAACGATAAAATAATTAAAAATAGAAATATAAAATTTTCTTTTATATTTTAAATTTTAGAAATAATTAGAAGCACAAAAATATTCATAGTGGAGCCACCACATTCCGAACTTCCAAAAAATGCAAAAATTAAACGTCTTACTCACGTAAGAGAGTCGAAATTATTGATATATTGTTGCACGACGAAATAAAAAAAAAACATATATTGCTTAAAAATGTGCAGTTTCTAAGGGATAAGACCTAACTAGATCGAGTTTTCTCCCCCAAAACTCCCTGCATACTAAATTCATGGTAATACTTGTAGCCGTTGTCGAGATATATAAACAAGATCGTCTCGTTTAAAGTATAAGATACGGGGTACAACACGTAAACATTTTTTCGCCAAGTTAGCTCTTATTCAAAAAATAAGACTAGTTACATTTTTTATTTTCACTAGTCTTATTTAAATTTTGTAAAATTGAAAATACAAACAATGTATTATTATTTTATTTTAAATGTATTTTTTTTTATAATTTTATAATTTTGAATTGAAAATTTTGAAATTCTCTTGTACGTCAAACACGTTTCGATTAGTCCAAACTCCAAAAATCATTCTGAATAATTAAAAGGGGTTTAAATTTGGCTAAAATTTTAACTACTTCTCTACTCAATCTTCATAATTTTAAATTCGGTACCATCCAACGAACATCCTGATTAAACAATATTTAAAATAGAACTGACTTTCAAGTTGGCTGGTACCGACTTCAAAATTATGAACATTGAGTAGAGAACTAGTTAAAATTTTAGCCAAATTATTAATATTTAGTAGACAATAATAATCTCGTCATGGGCTTCTTTGATACTACATATTATCTACTTCATTACGTGTTCTGAAACAATTATAAATTATTATTTGCTTGTTTCTTCAAGACATACCTAATATTATGTTAACAATAATGTGTTGATCATGACGATGGTATAATTTACTTAATGCAACTTATCCAAGTTCTGCTGGACCAAGACTTTGATGAATGAAGATGACTTAGCCAACTTAGATATAACTTATTATGTTTTTAACATTGTAACTAATGATCATGTGCAATTTAAAGAATGTTTAAGTACCTAATGGAAGATTCTCGAAAATAAAGGCGCCATTTTGGAAAAGTTATAACGGAGATGGCGGGCTTCC
The DNA here is from genome assembly GCA_037179445.1 of Phengaris alcon alcon. NCBI lineage: Eukaryota > Metazoa > Arthropoda > Insecta > Lepidoptera > Lycaenidae > Phengaris > Phengaris alcon. The sequence continues at coordinate 2,811,428 of JAYRCH010000646.1, read as the reverse complement.
TATAATAACTGTTATTGGAATCAATAGGCAATAAAAATATTTATGAGGGCCATCTTACTGTCTATATTATAGATACGACAGTTAGATGCATTCCTTTAATTAAAGAAACCAACTTGCACAATACATGGCTGGTTATTATTTCTAAATTGATTAACGTAATCTAACGTAACTTATAATGATTATCTTTTATATATTTCGCGAATATAAAATCCATAAAAGCAGTTTCATTTAGAGCGACATTAAGATTGTTGATGAATTTCGAGGTCGCGTCAAGTCATGCCGTGATTTTGGATTTAACGCCATCTGTCGGAATTTACTTATACTTCTTACATTATAACTTAACTTTCGAAAGTACGGCTTAATACACGACGAGAGATCATGATTCCTGTATAATCTGTCCCGCAGAGTCATCAGTCAAAATATATACATTTTCTGAGTGAAACCAGATCCCTAATTCTCGTTATTAACTTACACTTTCATTTTAACTTTTATTGAATTATAAATTAATCGTCTTGATATCATAAACAGATTTTTGGAGTTTGGACAAATCAAAACGTGTTTGACGTTCATCAGAATACCATAATTTTAGCAGTTTCAACTGTATTACTGCAGAATTTAATTAACAGAATCGACCTTCGGGCCTCAGGGGGTCTAAAAAGGCCACTTTAGGTGTTTCATATTATGATTCATATATTTCTTTCAACTCATATTATGTGCACCATTTTACGCATTTCTATTGGAAACTGTCAAAAATAATGTTTTCTAATATGATGAAATCCATAGACTAATCATCTCGCTGGGAGCTCTACCAGACCTAGCAGACGTGCTTGTCAAATTCTGCATAAATACTCAGCTGAGGTCGGCTTACCTGAGCCAGTCATATTGAAAGCTTTATGACAGGTGTACATCCCGAATATTTTATTTTATTTTAGTTAAAATAGGAAAAAAGCCAAGTTGCGTAGTAAAACTATGTAAAAATAATTGAACCGGAAATAAGAAGGACACTGGGATCACATATCATCAGTAAGTATCGTATAATTTCGAAATTTTAACATAAAATTACATGAACTCAAAACGCCATTCTGTGTTGCAATAATCGTATGCAAGAATCAAGTTCAATTTTATGATGTGAATTTATTGTCATTGTATTATATTTTAATGTAATAAAATACGTTGACAATAAATTGTATCCTATTTCATTTATCTAACCTAGTTATTATTATTATATTCATGGTCAGAGTCAAGTTAATTTTTTTTATTTAAAATTGATATTTTTATACACTTTCTGAACGTCGGTCTACATGATGCCTACCACCGGTTTGGAAACAAGCCCGGCGAGAAGAACCGGCGTAAGAAACTCGCACGGGGCCACCTTTTAGCAAAAACATATTTTTGCTAAAAGCTGGCCCCGTGGTAAAAGGGAAAATTGTTCTTTTCAAAAAAAATGTTTTTACAATGTAGTAACTTAATCTATATATCAGAAGTCATAAGTACATAGAACATACTTAAGAACATAGAAGCAGCCTTGCAGGGGACCATCTTATTCCCAAGGTGTGCAATCATTAATAAAATCACTGACCTTATAAGAAGCTTTAACACACAAACGTTTTTTAACAACTTTTTGAAATTTATTAAAAATGAAACTAAATAACTATTCGCAAGGAGCATAGGTCGAAAAATATGAAAATAAAATTTATATAAACGTTACTGTTAAATATATTATGTGTATATACAGGGTGACCTGAAATTCGATACATTCCTTTGAAAGACAGAAAGTAGACCTCATTTACAGTAATATTTTTCATGGCACCCCTATCCGAAAGTTGATATTTACAAAGTTATTGAAATTTCAAAATTTTTTTCTTTATTTTCGACTTTTTGACTTTGACATGACGTATTTTTAAAAATGTTTGTCTTTTTAGTGATTTTTTTATGTATTTTAACCGTCAATGAGTCAAATATTATTTTTAAGGAATAAATAGGGACAAACTAAGCGAGAATTTTTCATTATGAGACATGAAACAGAATTTTCTTTTAAGAAAAATGCACATTTTTCTTAAAAACAGGTGATTTTCTTAAAAAAATGTATGTTACAATGCGTACAAATATTCTAAATAACTTCCTTATCTCATTAGCTTTCCAAAAAGATGCAAATGTCTACATAAAAATATGACGTTGTAGTAAACATATTAGAAGTAAAATGAAATAATGTCTAAATCGATTTATTTGCGATAAGGTTAAAATAAAAGGAAAAACTTGAATTTAATTACGTTTATTGTGTTTAAAAAACATCAATGTTTAATTAAATTTAATAATAAATATTCTACTTTAGGTTTTGTTCAAAATGTGAATCTTTGTTTCTGATACAGGCCCGTAGTCTTCTCCGTACCTCTGTTTTGATTATTCTGGTAGTAAGACTAGTTTTGATTTCATCTGCTGCATTTCTTATGCGGCTTCTGAGCTCCTCTACAGTAGTTATGGGTGTAGTATACACGAAAGCCTTCATATGACCCCAAAGATAAAAATCACACGGGGTCAAATCGGGACACCGTGCTGGCCAAGGAATTGGCCCGCCTCGACCTATCCAGCGATGTGGGTAAGTTTGGTCTAGCCACTGGCGTACGCCGAGGCGGAAGTGGGCCGGGCAACCATCATGCTGGAAAATCATATTACGACGAGTTGCTATTGGCACATCTTCCATTAAACCTTAATCTCCTCTCTTAGGAAATGTTCGTACATTTCACCATTTAAATTTTGAGGCAAAAAATGAGGTCCAACTAAATTATTATTAATTATATCCATCCAGACATTTAGAGTGAATCTGGTTTGATGGGCCCTTTCTTTTTTCATCCTGGGGTTTTCTCCTTTTGGTGCCCAGTAATGTGTGTTGTGGAAATTGTTTATCCCGTCACGGTCATCCGTCGACATTTCGATTATCCGTCCACAATATTCTTGGGAAGAAATTGCGATCCTCCATGTCTGCATTTATCATAAAACGGCAGAATTCCATTCTTCTAACCGGGTCTCCCTCTTCCAACGCTTGGACAGGTGTGTAGTGAAATGGATGTAGACGCGCTGTGTGTACTGTAAACCACACCTTCCATTGACTCAATCCAAGTCTTCTAGCTGCCGCTCTTGTAGAAATAGAAGGATCATTTTGAAAAAGTGTTAAAATTTCTTCTTCTTCTTCTGGAGCATACAAACGAGGTCTGCCTGAATCGCCACGTCTTCTATCAACACGGCCGCTTTCCCGAATTCGTCGAAATGTTGTTGAAAACACTCTAACGTTTGGCACTCGTCGATTCGGAAAACGTTCAACGTATGTTCTTCGTGCAGCAGCAGCATTACCATTACAAAGTCCGTAACAAAACAAGATGTTAGCGTATTCATCGTACTCAAAAGCAGCCATCGCGATACAAAAAAATCACAAGTAGAAGTAAGGGTGTAGTTTAAAGCAACAATACGTCCGTACACGGCAATACTTGACTTAAAACTAATATTAACTACTAAATTTGCTCTCTAAGCCAGTCGGCCTCATTGACAAAGGGCTGCGATGACAGTAGCCGAAACATCCCGAAGTTTGAACAAAGGAAACAATTAAAAAAAAAGGTCTCCTCAGGTAGAGTAATTCTTGAGATAACGTTACCTGATGATTGTTTTGTCTTTGTTTATTACATGTTCATATTTTTATGTACATATTTGTACCTTTTTTGGAAGCTTATGAGGTAAGAAAGTTATTTAAGGTATTTGTACGCATTGTATCATACAACTTTTTAAAGAAAATCACCTGTTTTTAAGAAAAATGCACATTTTTCTTAAAAGAAAATTCTGTTTCATGTCTCATAATGAAAAATTCTCGCTTAGTTTGTCCCTATTTATTCTTTAAAAATATTATTTGACTCATTGACGGTTAAAATACATTAAAAAAATCACTAAAAAGACAAAAAATTTAAAAAATACGTCATGTCAAAGTCAAAAAGTCGAAAATAAAGAAAAAAATTTGAAATTTCAATTACTTTGTAAATATCAACTTTCGGATAGGGGATGCCATGAAAAATATTACTGTAAATGAGGTCTACTTTCTGTCTTTCAAAGGAATGTATCGAATTTCAGGTCACCCTGTATAAATATATATTATTATTATCGTACTAGCTGCCTCGACACACGTTATTCTGTCTTGACTAATAAATAAATAAAAATGTAATATCTATTTTTCTATAGAAGAAGCGCATAAGAATTATACCTAATATTGATATGTACATTTGCATTTATTTAATTTTTAATCCTACTATCCTACTACTATAATTATAAATGTGAATGTTAAAAGCACAGTGTTCCTGTGGGATGCTGTATTTACGCGGGTGGAGCCTCGGGCAAATGCTAGTTTTTTAAGTATTTTCTTAGCTACATCTATAACCAACAGTGGCGTGCACAGGATTATGACACTGGGTATGCGGCGAAGTACTTGGTCACAAAAACTTTTTCGTTTATAGATTTTTAGCATAGCTACAGCCAAGCGACGGATCTCTAAGTCGAAACCATGCCAACAGAGCAAGTCTTAGATGTACTACTATTCATGTACATCTTCTACGGAAACGCAGACAAAACAGCGATCGATCGTCGCGGCGGAAGAAATTCTAATAAGTAAAATAATAAGCATATTTTAAAATATTATAACCACTCACCAGTCAGTCAGCTTCGATTTTCACATATTTTTTCACAAGGTTCCGGTTACTTCAGATTACTATATCCCGATGTAAATTACTAAATAATATGCAAGGAAAACAATATAATTTAATCGTGTGTACACAACCACACAGCCAGTTATACGTTTCATAACTTTTAACATGAAATTTTCGAGTTACATTATTTTTTTGCTGGTTTAATTGTTGTAACTCGGGTACACACCTACCTTTAGACAGAATTTGAATCTTTTCACTGAATGACAATTGTGAGAACTTGTTATTTTTAATTTTTAATAAACACACATTTTCAAAACCTCACAGTCAAATAACATTTAAAAAAAATCGACTAACTCACTAGTAAAAGCAAATCACTACATTTATTATAGAAACTCAGTAATAAACTGTTAAATGTACACACTTTCAAATGTGAAAATGAAAAATCTTTTAAGAAAACTATAAATAAACTGGAGCGATTAAATTGTAAACAATGCTTATTACATGAAATATGCAATATGGCCCCCGTGAAACACAAAACGTTTTTTTTTCTATTTAAACAAATAAAACCTTACTAAACAAAAATGCATAAGTGATTTATTAGATTTCCGACTATTCTTTTTACTCGGATTATAGGCAACGAATAATTTCCGACAAGCCAGTTCGGCGGTTTTCGGAAGCGTTCGGATAGCCGAGAGCCATCGCCTGCCGCGGGAGTTACTGCTATATAATCATGTCGATATTCATGGGTGTGTGCGTTTGCGAAGTATGAAAATTACACATACATGCGATGATTTGTCCTGCACAAAGCAACCGCATGAGTTGCTATTTATAAAATATTAGGCGTCTTAAAGTTATTATATTTTTTTAATTAATTTATTTACTATTAATTAAAGTCATCTAAAACGTACGAACGTTTTATTAATATATCTGTGAATGACAAGTAAAGCACTGCATTTCTGCCTACAAGGAGCGCACGCCCCTGATAACCAATAACTTAACTACCACCACAGCGTAATATATTTTTCCCATTAAATCGGGCACAAGTTGAGTAGCTGGCATCACAATTTTTTACGCAACTATAATTTGTTACATGTAAGTGATGAGTTGCCGCATTTACGAAGCTGTTTTTATTACGGAGTGCGTCATCTATTCGAGCGAGCGAGACCAATCATATATCTTTGATGAAGTCAGATAAATCATGTGGCCATTTTACAATTTCACGATTATTGCATGGAAAAAAATGTAAGAAACTTAATATGAAATACCTAAAGTGGCCTTTTAGACCCCCAGGGGTCACTTCAGCATAGACACAAAGTTAAAAATATTATATACTTTAACCTGTGACTTCACGTAATTGTTTTTTTTTTCGATTCATAGTTGGGTCCAGTGTCAGAGTATGCTATCGCTGTCATACACACCCGATTTGATGCGTATTGAGAGCGACAGCATACGCTTATACTGAAATCATACTGGGAATTTAACAGAAATAATTTGAATTGGGCTCCTGGTTATTGTTAACAAGTTTGACTGATTGTAAAATATTCAAATAGAAAAGTTGTTTATGTAATATAGGTGTTGCCCGCGACTTCATGCCCGCAAAAGTAAGTCCCGCCAAAATCGTACATTTTGCCGCAGTAAAAAGTAGCATATGTCCTTTACTGTGGTCTACTCTAAGTATGTGCTAAATTTCATCAAAAATGGGCGAGTAGATTTGGAGCTTATTTAATGCAAACAAACAAACAAACAAACAAATCAAATTTGCCTACAAGTCTGCGGCCTAGGGTTTGCAGGCTGGACAATGAGAATGGCGCTTAAACAAAATGTATATATATTTAACATAATGTATAGACTGAGATCACAGCCTCACCACACTCTCCTTACACTCTTACTGATAAAAAATGTATCATGTTGTAGTATTAGTGAGTACAATAAGCGTATGTATACCCACTACTTTGAGCGGTGGGCCAATTCTGAGGTACAGCCATTGAACTGAATCTTACGTATAATTGTAGGGAACGTTGTAAACAATATGAAATCACTACTCCTTTCCACTTTTTTTGGGTGTTTTTTTCTGTTCTTTGCTTTAATAAATAGGGAAAATTTAGAGCATTTAGAGCACATTACCTTCTTTTACACTTGAATGAGAAAATTATCTTCTAACATGTAATTTTTAATTAATATATTAAAAAATATATAATTAGTACTTAAATTTTGGTAATTTTTATTTTAGTTACGTATGTAATTTTTAAGAATTAAGTTTTATCATGTATGACAGAGATCGTCTTATACAAAAGCAGTGCAGTGCAATACGAACAAATAGCGCAGTTTGTTCTACGACGACCAAATTGTGATATTTACATTTTGTATTGAATCGCGCACATTGTTAAAAAAATTCATGGCCGTTTCGACTCCGGTCTGATGCATACCGGAGTCTATCTAGTCTATTGATGTGGAATTCTTATTGCCTAATGAGAACGACCGTCCGGTTTTCTTATAATGTGCGACCGCGCTAAATGTTTAATGTTTTCAACGATAGTAGTGTGGAAAAAAATATGTTATTCCCTATCAATATATTATTACAGCATCATTGATAATTAAAATTTTAGCAGAGTTTAAAAGAGGAATTATTTTGAAAATAAGTTTTATTTCGTACTCATTTGTGCATTTTTACTTTGGAAGTCGATTTTAAGTTTTTGTTTTAAAATAATATTTTTTCTCTTTTTAGTTAAATTTATTATCTATATTATGAACACATTTTAAGAAAGTTATAAATACAAAAAAGCCTCAGCTTTTCTCACTCTCTCGGCGAAACAAACTCAAGCGTTATTTCATGTGAGTTTTCTGAGAGACGGTGGTATTTCCCCAAATAAGCATTACTGATCTGCAGACCTACTAAACAATCATCAGTGATGATAATGATTAGATACTATATTATTAAATAATTATTATTATCAATTGTTATAGTCGGCGGCAAAAATGTCGCAGGAACCATTAAATATACCATAGTGATGATGATGATCACGAATGTAATTTTGGAAATAGTAAAATTTCAAAGACATTGATATCGGTGCACAAAATTCTGATGAGTAGTTATGTCATCAGAATAATAATATGTTGGTGATTCGTGTGAAGATGGTGGTGATGATGATAATTACTGTAAGTGGTATTATGGCATATGCTTGCTGTTCTATAAACAACGCTGGAATCCCCAAACATGTATTTTTTTTTTTTTTTTTTTTTTATAATAGCTAGGAGGCAAACGAGCAAGACGGGTCACCTGATGGTAAGTGATTCACCGCCGCCCACGGTCACCAGCGACGCCAGTGCGTTGCCTACCCTTCAGGTAAGAATATGCTCTTTTCTTGAATAACCCAATGTCGCAGTTGTTGGGGAAGACCGCTGATGGCAACGAATTCCAGAGATTTACTGTGCGTGGCAGAAAACTGTTTTTAAAACGCATTGTAGTGGAACGCCAACCATCCAGATGGTGCGGATGATAGTTCCGGCGAGACGATCGGTTGCGGAAATCAGCGGCTTCTATTAAATTGAACAACTCCTCAGAACACTCCCCATTGTAAATTCTGTAAAGTATGCATAGGGAAGATAGATCCCTACGCAGTGCCAAAGGATCTAGCCGATCGGCAAGTTCAGGATCGTCGACAATACGAGATGCCCTACGTTGGATTCGGTCAAATGGAGATAGCTGATAACCCGGAGCCCCGGCCCAAAGGTGGCAACAATACTCCATGTGAGGCCGCACCTGCGCCTTATACAGTTTAAGGCGGTGAGCCGGCTTGAAGTACTGTTTGGCCCTGTTGAGTACTCCGAGTTTTTTGGAGGCCATTTTAGCCTTGCTCTCCAAATGACCGCCAAACCGGACAACACTCGAAATGTCGACGCCCAGAATGCCAATGTTTGGCTTGGCACAAAGGTGAGTGTTTCCGAAGAGTGGTGATGCGACAAAGGGGGCTTTTTTAGCGGTGAACGCGCAAACTTGAGTCTTAGAAGGGTTAAACTGGACTAAATTTAGTCCCCCCCAATCGGAAATCTTCACAAGGGATGATTCGATTTCAGACATAAGTTTGTTCCGACACTCATCGACGTGATCCCGATAGATATTGCTGCGGCCGAAATACAGTGCATTCACGGTACTGTTATCCGCATAGCAATGAATGCCACTGGTATGCAACAAATCATTGATATGCAGAGTGAACAATGTCGGGGATAACACGCAGCCTTGGGGAACACCAGCATTTACGGTCCGGGAGTCCGAGCATGAGCCGTCTACGACGACTTTAACTCTCCGTTCCGCAAGGAAACTGCCGATCCACCTACAAAGTCTCTCAGGAAGCCCATAGGAAGGAAGCTTCGATAGTAAGGCTTTATGCCAAACCCGATCGAAGGCTTTCGCTATGTCCAAACTAACGCCTAGTGCCTCACCCCTACTCTCAATCGCCTGCGCCCAACGGTGAGTTAGTAAAGCCAGAAGATCACCACCTTGTGCAGCAGGTGAGTTAGTAAAGCCAGAAGATCGGCCTTTGCGGAAGCCATATTGGTGGTCGCTGATCAGCTGGTGCTCTTCCAGGTAGCCCATGAGCTGGCGGTTGATTATGGATTCCATAATTTTGGAGAGTAAGGAGGTGATGGCTATAGGCCTATAGTTGGACGGATCTGAGCGGTCGCCTTTTTTAGGGATCGGGTGTACTAGAGCCGTCTTCCATGAATGTGGGACAACGCCGAGGACATAAGAGTGTCTGAATAAGCGCGTTAAAACCGGTGCCAGCTCTGGAGCACACACCTTCAGCACAATAGGAGATACTCCATCGGGCCCACTCGACTTGTTGACATCCAGGGAGAATAGTGCTTTCCGCACAGCACACTGTGTGAAACGGACGTCCGCCATTGTGGTTTCACACCTCGGGATGGTAGGAGGAGTGTTCCCCCTGTCGTCAAGAGTCGAATTTTCCGCAAAGATAGAGCCAAGAAGATTGGCTTTCTCCCTTGCGGAATAGGCCAATGAATCATCCTCCCCGCGCAAAGGTGGAAGTGTCGACCGACAGAAATTACCCTGGACAGCCTTGGCGAGAGACCAGAACGCACGAGAGCCAGATGGCAGGCGTGCCAGTCTCTCGCCAATTCTCCCAACGTAACTCGATTTTGCCAAAGCAATTTGCCTCTTAAAGAACCTGGAAGCAGAATTGTACTTCTTCTTGAGTGAGTCAGAGTTTACATCCTTAGCGGCCTTTGCCCTAGCCCAAGCTTGGTAGCATTCCCACTTGCGACGATGTGCGTCACGGCAGGACCCACCAAACCAGGGCCGAGACCTGCCACCGACGGGCACCGCTGAGCTAGGAACAAACAATTCCATGCCCTGCAGCACGACGCCGGAAAACGAGTCAGCGCAGGTGCTAGGATCCTCTGACTTAAAGCAAATCTGCCCCCATGGGTAGGATGCAAAGAAAGAGCGCATCCCGTCCCAGTCTGTCCACCTGTAGTGCCAAACACGTCGTCTACCAGATGGAAGTGGTTGCGACGAGATGGTGAGAGGCACCACGCTCCGAACTAGGCAATGGTCCGATGACCCAAGAGGAGCATCGACCCATACCCGAATGGGTTCGGGGCGAGAGGTCAGCAGAAGGTCCAATAAGGAAGGCGAATGGTCTTCCACATCCGGCACACGTGTGGGAGAAGGTACCATCTGCGTCATACCATTGGCGATGGCAAAATCGTGAGCAGACCTTCCCGCATGGTCGGTACGTGTTGACCCAAGCCAGTCAGAGTGGTGAGCATTAAAGTCGCCCAAAACCACAATTTCTGCGGAAGGAATCTGCTCAAGTATTCTGTCAGCGGACACCTGCAGGTGCTCGAAGAGCCGGTCAATTTCCGAATTTCCGCTATGAGACCTGTAAAGGCACGCGTAGAAGCGAATGTGATCCTCACAATCGACGCGCACCCAAAGGATCGACAGGTCTCTGCCTTCAAGACTGTTGAGCCTACGGTAACAAATTCCCTCCCTGACGTACACACACACGCCGGCGCGTGGCACAAAAAAGTGCTCCAGGCTATAGGCCGGGTACTTTAGGTATGAAGTGTCCGTCGGGGAGGAAATCTGCGTCTCCGTCAGAAAAAGCAAATCTGGCCTTTCCGTCTCGAGATGGTGGTGGACGGCATTTAAGTTCGAGTGAAGTCCCCTGATGTTAGAAAAATCCACTGTTAAAGTAGAGGGGGACTTCCTCGTGATTGGGCTCAGTTTGCACCCAGCAGCTGTGATAAACGACGCTTGATGTGCCCCCCCCAGAATACGATGGGCAGCCTGAGCCGGAGCGAGAGGATAGCATCTCTCGCTCCCGCTCAGAGAGGGATTCTCCAGTCTCTAAGAGACTGGTACCCTCCTGGGGTATTTTATTTGTATCACTCGTCGCCATCACAAAATGAGCATAAGGGGTGGGGAAGGAAAGGGAAGGAGAAAGGTCACATAGGGTGAGGAATTGTGGGACAGGGAATAAAAAGACAGGAAGGGGCCAACTGATACTCATCCCCACACGCAACGCAACAGTCCCTAGAAAATCTGTTGCGATACGTGTAGTATAATGAAAGTGCCAGTTACTATTTGGGCCCCGAGGTAGAGGGATAAGGACGCCGGGACTCTCACTATCTATAAGGACTCAGGAGTTCTTCTTCTTCAGTTCAGGTTTACAAACAGCAAAGTAATGTTCAAAGATATCCTATCCGTGTCGATGTAAAATACTGTGAGAAGTACCTATTATATCATCATGTGATGATGTATGGTGTGATGATGGTGGTGATGATGATGATGATTACTGTAATTGACATAGTGGCATATGCTAACTTTTAGGTGCATACAATACATATAAATTACATATTTAGGCGTACAATATAATATTATGCTAAAATGTAGGTATGTTGATCCATGAAATGTTGAAGCAGTGGACCCCAAACTAGGCAGAGCCTGTATCTTGGTGGTCCTTATTATATTTCATTCACATTTTTGTAGTAGAATTTGACGCGCTTGCGTACCAAAGAACAAACTTAAAATTAATGTTAGTTAATATTTAAATTAGATTAAGTTAAATATAATAATTAATTATTTAAAAACAACAAAATATATTACAATTAAAATAATTTAGGTAATTATGAGATGAGGTAATTATTCAAAATTGTACATCATTCACAAAAAGATACACGTTTCTCTTCTTAAAACTCTTACAATGAAACGTGTATCTTATTATGTCATGAATAAAGTTCAAGTTAAAATAGCTATTTAAAAAATGCAGCACCATGTCACATATCGTTTCGTTTCAGTGTGGATTAACGGATAGATACAAGAGCATGTTTTAGAAACCTTCTTCTGTGGGACTCTGGTACTTGGGGAAAAAGAGCGCTTTCATTATTTCACGTCGGTTTTCTATGTGGACGTGGTATTTTGTTCCTAAACATGGCATCCCATAAGAGTACCATCAAGTTAATTAGGGCGAGAGGAGCCTCTTTTTACCCGACTACGGCAAAGCCAAAAGGAAGGGTAATGATTTTGGTAGTATATGTATATATGTTTGTACTACCGTAGCAGCTAAACTATTGGTCCTATTTTAATAAATGAGGTGACAATAGATTCGTAATAATAGACAGGACAATATAGGCTACATAACTTACGTAGTCGGGTGATAGTTTTTTATAAACATTGTAATTATTATTTCTGCGTCAAGGGGAACTTAATTTTTGTATGGTACTTATTGGCCATACACAATCTTATTCTCCTCTCATCTCGCAATACGTTTTAAGTAGTACTGTGTGAATTGCGTCGTGAGTTCTTGACACATATTGGCCAGAGATAGTGTGCTCAACGCGCGTGTGCAAACAGGCAATTAATTGGAATCTTAACTAGAGGGCGACGATCTTGAGTACACTACAAACTAGGTTTATTTTGTGGTTTTGTCTAGGCGAAGCCAAACGGAAAAATAATGATTTTGGAAGTATACGAGTATGTTGGTATGTTCCATATTAGCGCCTTAATTAATGATCCCATTCCAATGAATGAGGTGTCCATATATTATATCACATTTCGTTAAAGTTAACATTTCTTGAAGCGTGGAAGTTTTTTTAATTAATTAAATTAATTGATTAATTAATTAAATTTTACTTTAATGGTTCGGTGTGCTCAATTTTATAAATATTTTAATATCAATTCCAATTTTATAAACGATTACAAATTTTGTCTAGCACCTAGGCGATGTGGGCTCATCTGAGTCTCGTCAAACAAATATATATAACATAATAAAAAGCTCGTAAGACGCCTATGAAAATTCCGCACTCCAAAAAATATTTACTTTTATTTACGATGAATGCTATATTAAATTAAGAAGTATTTGTCTACGAACTATATTTCTCTTCCATAGAAAGATATCATTTTCACGGTGGTCACGCAAGATGGGTTAACAGAGATGGTTATATGGTGTTTCGATGACGAGCTAATAATGATAATGACGCAATATAGTACTATACTTTTCACCTGAATATGGATGATACATACGTTTAAGAATGTACATGGATCAGGTGATAATTCATATAGTATTTTGATCCTCCGACAAAATGCAAAATTTAGAGTAATCTCTACATTAATGAAATACTTGCTTTTACCCGCGGCTCTGCCCGCGTAAACACAGTATCCCACGGGAACACGGGATAAAAGTAGCCTATGTAATAATCCAGAGTGAAACTACTACTGTACCAAATAACATCGAAATCCGTTCAGTAGTTCTTGCGTGAAAGAGTAATAAACATCCATCCATCCTCACAAACTTTGCCATGTATAATTATAGTAGTTAGTAGAATAACCTTTACTAAGAAAGGTCTTAGTGGATGTCTCTTTCTCTTCAGTTGTTTCACAATCGCCTAATAAGTTTCAAATAGAAGAACGGCGAAGAACGGCGTAACATTGCCGATTTGTCGCTCCTTTTTAAGATATACAATGGTTCAATCGATTGCTTAGAACTAGTAAGCAAGTTTGAGTTTAGAGTACCTACCGGCTCGCTTAGGAAATACCAACTCCTTCACGTTCCGTTTGCTTCCACCACCTACCGTCAGAACTCGTACATTGTGCGAGCTAGCAGAGCATACAATGCAGCGTCTCGGAGTATCGACATAGATTTATTCAACACCAGTGTGAAAAATGTAAGAAAAACTCTTACATACCATTTCTTTAATAGTAATTGCTAATACTGTATTTACAATTAAGTCAAATCTTTTTCCTTTTGCTCGTCCTTTGAATGTCTACCTCAATTTCAACATTATAATTATTAGTTAATCGTGAAAACTTGTAATTGGCCCTTTACTGTTACTCTGTAAATAGTCTTGTACCGTCTAGCTGTAAGTTTTCCTTGAACAAAATAAATAAATAAATAAATAAATAAATAGCCTATTCGGATCTTTTGTTGCTGCTCACTTTATACTGAGCGACAACGACAAAATCCATCCATCCATCTCCAGAGTTTAATCTACCGTTTAGGGCGTAACCGGGATACCTGCGTCAAGCGAGTCCTGTCCGTCTCGCTGGTTGAATTTATTTTCTCGCGTATACTTTTTCATTTTACTATAGTTCCTAAGAATATCGAATATGAAAAGCACATGAAAATCCGTTCGGTAGTTTTTGAGATTATCGCCACCGTACAGACAAATAGACAGAAAGACGCAGCGGGGGACTTTCATTTATAATATGTATAAAGATATTAACTAAGGACGTTATTTCAACAGGGCAAAAATCAACCCCGGCACTTCTATGGCTCAAGCAGTGGAATGGTATACCAACGCCAACGCGGCTCTTCTGACGCACCTCACCAAAGAAATCAAGGACACTGACAGCAGTACTATATGGAGGTAAGACTTTCAGATATCCTACCTGTTTAATCTTCTTCCTCCAAAGGACCAATATTCTTTTTAAAATTGCAATGTTGCTAATCCTACTACTATTATAAATGTGTAAGTTCGTGGGGATGGACAGATGGATGTGTGTATGGGTGGATGTTTGTTACTCTTTCACTCAAAAACTACTGAACGGATTTTGATGAAATTTAATATGGTAGTAGTTTAAGCTCTGGATTAAAATATAGGCTAATTTTTATCCCCAAAAAGTGCAGTTTTCCCGTGCAATACTGTATTTACGCGGGCGGAGCCGCGGACAAAAACTAGTATGAACTATACATGGTGGCGTTCGCGGTAACTCTATTTACGTTCGCGATGTGTTCTCACTTAGCGTCATAGACTCTTGGACCCTTTATCTGCCCAGTGGTGTAATTAAATGTTTGATAAAAATGATAGCTTGGTAACTGCACCACCAAATTAAAGAAATAAAAACATTGACGTTTGAAACTAATTTCACTGTTATTATAACTAACTAACCTAACAGATCAGTTCACCCATTTTGGAACCTCATGTTTCTTTCCATATGATTTTATCATTGATTTCCTATTGACCTTGGTCAAATAAGGAAGGTCCAAAGCGCCTTCAAAAATTTTATTGATTCCTGTCCGAATGTTTTTTAGTAAAGAGATCAATGAACTACCTATGAGATGGCAAAAGTGCATAGATAGCAATGGTATATACTTTGATTAAATAAATATATTATGTTTAAAAAAATCGACTTTATGTTCCTCCTTTTTAAAAACGTCAATTTCATATGTAATGACCTATAAATAATTTATGATTTGTTATTGACTAAAAATATGTCTCTGTTGTGAAAATGTTATCACCTTTTAACTGTATCTTAATAATAATCTGTGTGATATTTTAAAATATAATATAATATATTAGTTAAGTAGCAGCCCTAGATTCCTTGCATAAGCACATTATCGTAGACAGGACGAATAGTACATAGTATATGAGAAAATAGCGGTATAAATTTGAAATTGAAATTTCTAACCAAAGAAGATATCTATCGAAATAGCTATATATATTTGATAAGTCTTTGTTTTATCCTAGATAAATCCCCTAATCAATCAAGTTAGATGGGGAAAAAATATGGCATTGGTTAAAACCTATGAACTTATTTATTCTTTTTGATTTACACAATAAAAATGCAAATAGTTCACATAACTTTTACTATGTAAAGTTGTAAGTTGCAACCCTAGCTATGCAGAGTAATTATTGTTGAATTAGGTCAACCAGCAGTATATTATTATGATACAAATGCTTTATTCCACTCACTATCGGCTCTTTTAGCATTATAACGAATGATTAAAGCTCGGACATAGGTTGAATTATTATACTGCAGATTGCAGAAAATCGATGTATTTTGGAAGACACAGATTCCAACAAACAGTGCGGCCGCAATTTTTTATTTTATTTTTATTGAATACTTTTAGTTTTTTATTTATTTTTGTTTATTCGGCAATGTGTTACCGCACACTGAATACGCGGCCATAGTGTTCATAGATTCTTACGGTTCACATTAGTCTGTTTTGTTATTAATTATGAAAAATGTATCCACAGTATGTGATTAACACAAAAGGTATATGAAAGTATAAATATGGTTTTAATTGAGTTTTGATACTAAAAATTGGTAAAAAAATACAGTTATGTTGTGTTCACGTCAAGATTGCTTGTATTCAATTAGTTTATTTTTTAAATTCCAGTTACATGGTCATATAGAGAATTTCTTCTAGTTTTTAAATATATTTTTTAAATAGGAAATAGTGGCGCTTAAGAAAAGTCGATTTCAGTTTCACGGTAAAGTAACTTAATACTTCTTCTTCTTCTTCTTCTTTAATTTAAGGTCAGGGCCCTTGCCGGTGGAGCTTCCGCCACTTTCATCTATCCTCCACTAGTAACATCAGCTCTCTACATGACATTTACATTCTTTACAAGTTGCCTAATATAGTATTTCTTTGGCCGTTCCCTACCTCTCTTTCCTTCTATCTTTCCGTCTAATATTGTCCTCATGAATTTGTCATGTCTTATAAGATACCCAATCATCTTTTCTCTTTTATTTTATACAGTTTTTAATATTTCTCTTTTCATTATGCATCATTCTCCAGCCTATCCCTACTTCTCATTGTCCAGGACTACCTAGCTACCATATGAAGCTAAACTCCAGATACATGTTTTATTAGTTGCTTCTTTACTTTTATTTTTATTTTTGATGTTAAACATTGTTTCTTTTTATTGAATTATCTCTTGGCTATTGTAATTCTAGTGATAATTTCCGCAGTATATCTGGAGCCGCCACTCAATAAATTCAGATACTTCCTAGCAGTGGCGTGCACAGGATTATGACACTGGGTATGCGGCGAAGTACTCGGTCACAAAAACTTTTTCGTTTATAGATTTTTAGCATAGCTACAGCCAAGCGACGGATCTCTAAGTCGAAACCATGCCAACAGAGCAAGTCTTAGATGTACTACTATTCATGTACATCTTCTACGGCAACGCAGACAAAACAACGATCGATCGTCATGGCGGAAGAAATTCTAATAAGTAAAATAATAAGCATATTTCAAAATATTATAACTACTCACCAGTCAGTCAGCTTCAATTTTCAAGGTTCCGGTTACTTGAGATTACTATATCCCGATGTAAATTACTAAATAATATGCAAGGAAAACAATATAATTTAATCGTGTGTACACAACCACACAGCCAGTTATACGTTTCATAACTTTAAAACACGAAATTTTCGAGTTACATTATTTTTTGCTGGTTTAATTGTTGTAACTCGGGTACACACCTACCTTTAGACAGAATTTGCATCTTTTCACTGAATTACAATTGTGAGAACTTGTTATTTTTAATTTTTAATAAACACACATTTTCAACACAAACCTCACAATCAAATAACATTTAAAAAAAAATCAACAAACGCTCTAGTAAAAGCGAATCACTACAATTATTATAGAAACTCAGTAATAAACTGTTAAATGTACACACTTTCAAATGATAAAATGAAAATCTTTTAAGAAAACTATAAATAAACTGGAGCGATTAAATTGTAAACAATGCTTATCACATGAAATATGCAATATGGCCCCCGCGAAACACAAAACGTTTCTTCTATTTAAACAAATAAAACCTTACTAAACAAAAATGCATAATGTGCATACGTGATTTATTAGATTTCCGTCTATTATTTTTACTCGGATTATAGGCAACGAATAATTTCCGACAAGCCAGTTCGGCGGTTTTCGAAAGCGTTCGGATAGCCGAGAGCCATCGCCTGTCGCGGGAGTTACGCTATATAATCATGTCGATATTCATGGGTGTGTGCGTTTGAGAAGTATGAAAATTACACATACATGCGATGATATGTCCTGCAGAACGCAACGGCATGAGATGAGTTGCTATTTATAAAATATTAGGCGTTTTTAAGTTATTATATTTTTTTAATTAATTAATTTACTATTAATTAAAGTCATCTAAAACGTACGAACGTTTTATTAAAATATCTGTGAATGACAAGTAAAGCACTGCATTTCTGCCTATATGGAGCGCACACCCCTGCTTCCTAGGTATCTGAATGTAGTAACTCGTCTCTATTGTGTTTCCATTAATCATTAGTTGTCCATGATAGAGGACAGAGTGACTGTCCTCTATCCGCTATAAGATATTTTGTTTTAGAAAAAATTATGTTCATTCCATATTTCAGTGCTCTCAGCTTCGGGAGCTATCATCAGCAAACTATATGAAAATAATCTCTTCCCCGTTAATTTTGATACATATACATATATTTTTGCGTCTTTAATTTCATTTACAGCATGTATAATACTATCTAAATGTAAATCTGTTCAAGTTCTCTGCAGCATTTGACTCGATGCAACTCAAGTGGAGTTGCATCGAGTCAACTCGAGAGCTACCGTTAGCCTATACAATAATAGATAGTATTAAAAAAAAAAAAACGTTTATTTGACAAATAAGGATATACACTACACTACAATTCCTTCCGGTACTTAATAAAAAAAAATACAATCTACGACATATGTAAAAAATTAAAGCAAAACTCACGACGCGATTTACGGCCGCGGCGTCCGCGATTGTTTGCGGGTGTCGCTGCACCGGCGGGCATCGCCCGGGCCGCGATCACCCGCAGCCTCGGCCATTTGCGCCAGCGCGCTCTGCGATCGATTGGCGGGTGAAATTCGTATGTTTAGATTTGCAGTCGCTCGTCTTGATTTATTTTTATAGTACACATATTTAAATTTTTTATTATAATATTATAAACATATTTAATCCTAGCTTTTACCCGCGTCTCGCGTACGTATGTAGTGTAAGTATAAGTGCCCTATGTGTTATTTTTTATCTAAGCAATTTCACTTGGTCGCATTATAATCTAGCGTCTTTCACACATTAATTATTATCAATCAAATCGGTATGGGCTATTTTTTTTTTGTAAAGGATGTCAATAATCCAAACAAAAAAACCGAGTTTTACTCGGTTCGTCTATCTATCTGTATGTCTGCCCACCCTTGCTAACTTCTGTAAATATGGATAAAAATTGAAGAATTTGAACGGAGAACCCTTCATATTCAACTCTAAATATTTTTCTCTCTAGTTAATTAATAAATATTATTTATTTTTGGTCATGCCATGATTCATGAATTATAAAAGATGATATCTTAAACAATCTTGACAATTCAGAAACATTGCATTATTAACTGATTCCGATGTCCAAGTCGAAAATATTGTGTTGCTTTTAGTGTTGCCTAAATATGCATTTAGGCAACACTAAAAGCAACACTTGTTCATGCGAACAAGACGAGACTTAGCCAGTCTTGGTCTTGGTCTTGCATCAAGAGTCTCGCAAGTCTTGCAATTACCTATTAACCTATTGGTATTTATTAGGCGTGTGTCGCGTAACAAAAAACTCGGGTAGCGCGGTTCAATGGTTCACTCGTATGAAATTGATTCGGTCACTAGTGTTTCGTTCACCGATTTACTATCATATCATATGAACCATGGCTCGATTGGCTCAGTTCGAGCCAAACGAACTATAGACGATAAATATATATATCTTACTTATATTGCAAGTTATTCGTGTTCGTGTTGTATTTTGTAATTGTACCCTTTATTTAGGCCCACTTGCGCAGATCAGGATTAAAGTTAACCCTGGTTAAAATATCATGCCTTGTCTTTCATAAATATGAAGAACGAGAGATAAGTAACATGTTTTTACCTAGGGTTAACAACAGCGTTAATCATCTTTGTGGTCTAATTTGTTTTTTTGTAGATACCTAGTACCTTTCCCACCCTTTATTATAGGAGTTTACAATATAGGTAGGTAATCCTTATTCCTTACTAATAATATTATAAATTTGAATGTGAGTTTGTTTGTTTTCTACGCTTCCACGTGAAATTAGGTTATGAACTTTCATTCCCTATTTTACCTTCTTAGGTGCTGAATTTTAGAAAACACTGAAATACGTGACTCATTATTTTTTCCGTACTCAATTCATACGAAATACTATGCAAATATGTCCAAGGAATAAAAAGTTTCATACAAACCTTGAGTATAATTATAAAAAATCCTTCAATAGTGGATGCCTACGTCATATGAGAAAATTTAAATTTTCTAGCCTTAACGGCCTGTTCGTTGATACATCAGTCAGCAAGCGGTTCGCGCGCGCACGGGCAGTTAAACTAAAAACCCACCTATATTCATCGGCGATGATTTAGGATTATATTTTATAATAGTGAAAGATTTTTTCAAATCGGTTCAGTAGTTTCCTTGTTTAGTAGACAAGAAAAAAATAACATAGCTTAAAAGTCGCCGACTGAACATTAAGTTGAGGTAAATTACGTTTCGGTAGTTGTAAGCTATGTCTGTGTATGGTCTGCGCCTAATTTCATTTTTAAAATTATCCCACGGGAACACTGCACAGTATACTTTTTCGGGATACAAATTAGCCGATGTGTTGATCCAGAGCTTATAGTAGGTACTACCATAATAAATTTCATCAATATCCGTTCAGTAGATTTTTCGTGAGAGTACCAAACATTTTTTTTTTGTGTGTCATAGACTATATGTAGAATCCCTAAGCGTATACCACGAACTCCTATACTCCCTGAAACGACACTCAGCCCTAACTGCAAGACGCATTAGTCTCGCATGCTTAGTCTTGTTCTTGCTCAAATCTTGCACAGTCAGTCTTTGTTTTGCGAAAATTAGGCGGTCTTGGTCTTGCAAAAATGCAAGCACAAGACAAAGACTGCAAGACCAAGATCGATTTTGAACAACACTAGTTGTTTTAGTCGTTTTTAGCCATATTAAATATTTGACAAAATATTTTGACGACTGACATCATCAGTTATGTAGCTAATCGTTCAAATATTTTATGAATAAACGGGATGTCCCAATATAGTTGTGCAATGTGCTTGACCTGCGCAAAAGCAACACAACAGACTAGACACGTTTTGAGAATTCGTTTTGCCTAGCAAACTTGTAAACTGATGCCTAGACATCAGATTACAAGTTTACGTTGTCGTAGAGTTATATTATATAATTTATATTATAATTGATTTGCAATTTGTCATAATATTGTAATTGTTACATAATAATATGTGTTCAAGTTTAAGGCGCTGCGCATAGTAAAAAATAGGCTTCTTAAAACAGTTTTTTGAGACGAATTTATACATTTTAGTGTAGAAAAATAATATATCTTGATCATAATATTTTTGATGTGTAACATCTTTCCACTAGCTTTCTTGCAATTTGTGAGTTTGATTTCGTGAAATGGGACGGAAGTGTGTAACAGGAAGTCACGGAAGTGCGTGCTATTTGAATTGACGAATGAGCGCGTGGTGTAGTTGGCCGTCAGATTCGAATAAAATGTTTCAGTATTTAGCTTTTTAAATTTTCAGGTTGATTTTTGTCACTCCGTTTCTTTATTTTTATCATATTATAAAATCGTACTAAGCATTGTGTGTTTTTCATAAGTAACTTCATAATTTTTTCAGAATATAATTATATAAAAATTGCTACTTATCATATGCGACTATTTAAAGGCTCGCTCGTTTTTATAAATTTTTCGCGATAAAAAAAACATATTTACTATATGATTTTTTACAATCTAACCATTAAAGCCTTAGATCATTAATATTCTAGTAACATTAACTATATTATTTGTGAACAAATAATAAAAAGATAATTACAGTTACGTAATACATATTAAAAGAAAGGTAACTGTTGTTTTCATTTATCGATAATTGTAATAAGATATATTTTGTTAGTGTAGCGAGCTACGCTTAGATGATAAAGGTGACAGATACCGGATGAAGATAAGCTGATGATAGAAGCTGCTGCTGCAGTATGCATCAGCTGTTCTGATAGGTTGATGCTGATATATGGTATAAATGATGAACCCCATTTGGTGCGTAAAAACGTACTGTATTTATTGTAAATACTGACTAAATTTATATGTTACAAAAAATGCTTATCTAAGATGCACGCGCGGGTATACACGAGGCGCACGAGTGCAATGGCTCATTGACCTCTACATCTTGCCAGTCTAAAAAAAAAACACAAGGAATAAATCTTATAAAATGATCGTAACATTACAAAATAATTATATAAAAATTGTAAATTAAATTGTATGATATGTAAAAAATGTAAAGCGATTTTAATGAATATGTATAAAACTATAAACTAGTCTTTTATGTCAGTCTATACGCGGAAGTCTATCAAATATAACCGGTGGTGTTGGCGGCCGATTGACGACCCGACGCTTAGGCAGGCGGTAGACGCTGGTGCCCCTGGTCTCTGATAGTCCTTACTGCGGTTTGTGGTGGCTGTGTCTCACGACTGTTGTTTGATGCTCGCTTCCGATATGCTAGAGTGCAACTTGATTCACCTGTCCGTACATTCTTTCTAGTCCTATCCTCAAGACTGAGGAACGTGACCACCAAAATTTGCTGAATGGGATAGGGTTCTACACTTCTCTCTGTTATTGGCCTAGTAAATGCCTCCTGAAACGTGCAGTTAACAGCCTCAACAATCGCGCCCGTCCATCGTATCTGCCTCTACTCCTTTTTCCCTCCATTTGCCCGCTAGTATGAGTGCCTCAAGGTTATTAGGCTCCCGGTGGGCTATGTGGCCGAAAAAGGCGGTGATCTTCAGGCGGTTTTTAATTTTGATCTATTGAAGTATGGCAATGTTTGTCCGTCCATTGCTTTGTTCTTAGTAATATGTTTGTTTAGTTTCTGGAGTTAATATTTATGTGTCACAAATTGAATGTTTTATCTTCAATTGGGCATTTAGGGCACATTCTGACACCATGATTTTTTGTGCAGGATGAAAGGTCAGTTAGCGATATGGGAATAAATGTGTCCTATGACGTAATTCGCGCAGTGCACCCCGCAGTTACGGGGACGGCACATCCCCCACTCATCCCCTTCACCTCCTGAAATACATCATAGTCTACTCACAGCGCCTTAAACATAAGGTCTTAATACTGTCTTAACTATGAACCGGAATAAGCAAAAAACTACTAACAATTACACCTACTATTTACTCCTATACCTACTTTCTACACCTACGCTTACATCTTCACCTACATGTGAATGTGTGGTGATGTGTGAAAGAGTAATCGACAACTGAGGGTTGTAGATTGTTACAGTACTAATATGGCTGGCAAACAATGGGGGTTAGTATTAGAAGGGTATATGCTATTATCTGTGACACCGATGGCCGTTGCCACGGTGGCAAGATAGTCATGTTGGGCTCTGGCCACCCAAAGCTTAGAATTATAACTTAGGTAAGCACTTTAAGGATCCCAGAGGTATCCATTACGAGGGATCGTTAGAATATGTTGGTAGGTCTTCGGGGCATTCGTTCAGAGCATACAACTCTGCTCAGACGTGTCATAGTTAAGTCTTAATTGTAATTAACTTTAAGTTTAACTATAATAATATTTTATTATTTTTTAAAAAAGTATTTACCGCTCCCCAAAGTTTGACTGGCGCAGCCGGAGCGGATTTTTCCGTAAAAAGTACGACCTTCAAAATTAGGACGGCATAAGGAAAATCCGGAACCATCAAATAAATTTTGTCAAAGTGAGCAGCGGGAACCGAAAGCGATGATTGCAGCGGCGGGTTGGTGAGTACAACTTTTCACCTTCCTTTCCTTTCGTTATTTTCGGAATCGAACCTTGTCCGTATAACGTTATCTGGTTTTAAATTTTAGATTTTAAGTGATATAAAAACGTAATGAAATAAATAAAATTAAATGAATTATGTGAAGTAATAAATATAATATGTAATTGTGTTAAATAGTGAAAAATAATTTCCAATTGAAATAATAAATTAACATTGAATTAAAATTATTCCTTGTTAAATTAAATGTTATGCAAAGATTACTTATAGTTACTTAATTGAAAAATTATATTTTTAAATAAATTGAGTCACTACATATCGTCACGTTTTATAAAATAATTTTTGTGTTATGTTAAGAAATTTTATATTTTAATATTGTGTGAATTTTGTGTGTTAATAATCGTTCTCGTATTTTCTTTTTACATTTTAATATTTTAAATTTCTTTTTACAACAATGGAGCAAATTACTTTAATTCCTGGTGAATTTCTAAAATTAATTCCTCTTTTCAATGGTGATAAACGTCACCTTAATCTTTATTTAAGAAAATGCGAATACGTTATAGATAAGTTTAAGGGCGGCGAGGCTCAGAATCTATACTTAATGCAATGTATTATGAGTCGCCTGATAGATAGTCCAGCTGCACTGATTAGCGAGCGCGAGGATATAGTTACATGGTCTCAGTTTAAAGAAATCTTAATACAACATTTTGGTGATCCTAGGAACGAAGAGTGCATTGCTATAGAGTTAGAAAATTTGAAAATTAAACAAGGGGAAATTTTCTTGATTTTTGCAATAGAATTCAAGCCGTTCGTTCAATATTAATATCCAAGGTAAATCAAATTACGAATGCTGAAATTAAGCAGAGTAAAATCATTATATACAACCATACCGCATTAAATGTATTTCTTTATAATTTACCCGAGTACATGGTGAGAATAGTTCGTTTAAAGTGTCCGGATACATTAGAAAGGGCATTAAGCATAGTTTTAGAGGAAGTTAATTTTAACGAGCAGTACAGTGCGAAAAATAAATTATACGCTAGTACAAAACCGCAGTTACAAAATTCTAATTTTAAAAATTATAATGCAGTTAATTTTCCTTTTAATCAAAATAAGTCGCAACAGCAGATTCCTAAATTTAATTTTGGTATACCCCAGAATAATTTTAATAAGCCACAATTTAATAGCTTTGGGGCTCAGCCTGGCCCATCCCAATTTGGATATAGGCCTAGTTTTAATACGAACAACCAATTTGGATATAAGCCGAATTTAAGCAACTTTAACAAGGGCGGTTCGTTCCCTACGCCCAAAATGACACCACAGCAGTTTGGTCAAAGACCACCACAACCGTTTGGCTTTAGACCACAGCAGCAATTTGGTTTTAGACCACAGCAGCTATTTGGCTATATTTGGATGGCCTCAAATGAATTATGGTTTTAAATCTGCAACAAAGCCTCAGGATACAGATGTGTCAATGAGGACAGCACCTTTTAATAAGCCTCATCAATTAAATGAAATTCATTTTAGCGAAGACCAGAATATTGATCCTTATTTTAATAGTGAGATAAATAATTATGATCCTAACATATGCAATGAAAATTATGACTTAAATAATTACGATCAGAATTTTACAGATTATGTTAGTGAAGAAATTATAGAATCGAATCATGAAAATTTTAATGAAACCCAAAACAATAATGATAGTGTAGAAAATTTTCACATAGTAGCCTCAAGTTGCCTACAGAAAAAATATAAATAAATTGTGACCCTAATTTAAAATTACCGTATATTTTATCCCGGAAATTAAAGCAAAATTTATGATTGACACAGGAAGCACAAAATCTTTCATTAAACCGGAATTAGCATATCACTATTTTGAACCGTATATACTTAATGAACCATTTGAAGTAGTTAGCACACATGCATCCAGTAAGCATAATGAAGTTATACAAATACCACCGTTACCCACACTTAAATCTAATACATTTCAAAAATTTTACGTTTATAATGTTGATTCTAGATATGATGGGTTAATAGGCAACGACCTGTTAAAACAATTAGAGGCAGTCATAGATCTAAGAAATAAAATACTTAAAATTAAAAACGCACAAATTCCCATTATATATAATGACTCACAATATAAAATACAGTTACCACCACGTTCAGAACTAAGGGTATCTTTACCTACCACTCAATCTTTAGGAGATGCTATTATTAATTTTACAGAATTTTGTGAAGGTGTACGCATGCCAAGTGCAATAGTTAAATGCATAAATGGTTACGCTAAAACAGTTATTCAAAATTTATGCGATGAAGAAATGACTTTAACAATAAAATCTCCTTTTGTAGTAACTAAATACGAAGGCACTGATTGTGAAGTTAATAAAATAAATACTACAAGTGAATTAAATAGTAACATAGAAATAGATAAACTATTAGAACAAAATTTAAATAAATTAAGATTAGAACATATGAATAAAGAGGAAAAAGAGAAAATTTATGAGTTGTGTAAGGAATACAAAGATATATTTTATTGCGATAGTTTACCACTTACCTTTACCAATGATATTAAGCATTTTATAAGAACCAAAAACGAAGACCCTATATATGTTAAGCCTTATAGGCATGGTTTTGCACAATCTGAAGAAATAGAAAGGCAGGTAGAAAAACTTTTACATGACAATGTTATTCAGGAATCCTTTTCTCCATGAAGCGCACCTATCCATTTGGTCCCAAAAAAGATGGACGCATCAGGTGAGCCTAAATATAGAATGGTTATGGACTATAGACGCCTCAATGAGATCACCATAGACGACAAATACCCTTTACCACATATAACGGATTTATTTGACAAATTAGGCAAGAGCACTTATTTTTCAACTCTGGATTTAGCAAGTGGCTATCACCAAATAGAGATTAATGAAAATGACCGTCAAAAAACTGCATTTAGTACCCAATCAGGACATTACGAATTTAGTAGGATGCCGTTTGGCTTAAAAACTACCCCGGCAACGTTTCAACGCACTATGAATAACGTCCTGAGAGGACTTCAGGGCATTCATTGTATGGTATATATCAATGACATAATAATTTATTCAAAAAGTTTAGCAGAGCATATAGATAGTTTAAAAAGGATTTTTGATAGATTGCGGACCACAAATTTTAAAATTCAATTAGATAAATCCGAGTTTTTAAGGAAGGAAGTGCTGTACTTAGGTCATACCATCACAAAGGATGGACTTAAGCCAAATAATGATAAAATTAAAGCCGTATTAAATTACCCTATTCCGAAAACAGTTACCGAAATCAAAAGTTTCCTTGGCTTGATCGGTTATTATAGGAGGTTCATCAAAGACTTTTCAAAGGTGAACCCTTAACATCATGCTTAAAAAAACGTAATAAAATTGAAATTAATGAAAATTATATACAAGCGTTCCAAAAATGTAAAGAACTTTTAGTAAATGCACCCATTTTACAATATCCGGATTACGAAAAGCCTTTCATATTAACAACTGATGCATCTGGCGTTGCTTTAGGAGCAGTGTTGTCACAAGGCCCTCTTGGTAGCGATCATCCAGTTGCATATGCTAGCAGAACCCTCAGTGATACAGAAAAGAGATACAGTACAATAGAACGCGAGTTGTTAGCCATTGTGTGGGCTGTCAAACACTTTAGGCCTTATATTTTCGGAAGGAAATTTACAATATACACCGACCATCGTCCATTGGCATGGTTATACTCTATAAAGGAACCCAATAGTAAACTGACTAGATGGCGGCTTAGACTACAAGAATATGATTTTGAGGTAATATACAAAAAGGGAAAACAAAATACTAATGCAGATGCATTATCACGAATTCAATTAAACGCTTTAGGCTCTGATTCAGATGATAGCGACGTTTCAATGAAAGTTAATGTAAATGATAAAGATAAAAAGAATTCGAAATTGCAGAAATATCTTGATGAAGTTACAGGTGATATAGCAAAAATAGCAAGGAAAAAGGACAGTGAAAATGATGAAATTATATAAATTGGTTCCGATAGCGATAGCAAAACCCTAACTATCTCTGATACATCTAAAACTATTTCAGTTAGCCCTAGGAAATTAGATCAATTAGAACAGTACCCCATACCATCCATATCCAGTCATACAGATACTATACATTCTGATATAGAGATGGATAGTGCTGGAATACCAATTTTAAAGGAAGCAATAGATATAAAACCAAACCAAATTTTAGTCTTCTCGTGGTTTAAAAATGAATTAAGCATTAAAAACTTATCTACCCCTAAACGCAAAATATTGGAAGTATTTTTACCCCTTAAAAATACCGAATTAGTTAAAGATTTCCTAAAAGAATATATCCGTTCGAAAATTAAATACTTTATCTACTTTGAAAATATGGAACATAGGGCAGATTTTGCCAATACCGTAATTAAATTATTTAAAAAGGATACAATTAATCTGATAGAGTGTACAGAAAGAGTAATTTTTATAGATGATGAAAATGAGCAAAAGGCTATAATAAAGAAATATCATGAAGGCAAGACGTGCCATCGTGGTATCAAAGAAACTACAGTTAGGATAAAGCGCAACTATTTTTGGGATAATTTACAAGAAACCGTAACAGCTATATTAAATGCTTGTGAACTTTGTAAGAAGATGAAATACGATAGGAAACCACCTAAACCCTTAATACAGCTAACTCAAACACAAGAGGCACCTTTTCAAGAAATTTTTATAGATTTATTCAGTATTGAAGGAAAATATTACCTTACTATTATAGATGCTTTTAGTAAACTAGGGCAAGCAATTGAAATTAGTAATCGCTCCACACCTGAGGTAGTGCGTGCTTTAATAAAATATTTTTCATTTTATGGCATACCAAAAAAAATTTCAAGTGACCCGAGTACCGAATTTAACAATACATTAATGCGAGAATTAACCGACATGTACAAAAAATAGAGCTTCACATTTCTACACCAAATAATCCAAACTCCACAGGAGTGATAGAAAGGTTCCATTCCACTTTAATATAAATATATAGATTGGCTAAGTATGAGCAAAAATTTACAGATGCACTTCGTTATGACAGTCTTATTGAAAATTTATATAAAAAAACAAAGTTCTATACAAAATAAGATCACCTTCATTACCAAAATTATTGAGCACCATGTTAATAGCACTGAGGTACTGTATAATAATTCTTTAATTTTTAATGAGCGTCTTAAGAGGATAGAAAGAATGTTAAAAGAAATTAATACTAAAGAAAATAATTCAATTTATTCTACTTATGTTTCAGGTATGTATACTACTTGTATAAACAGTTTTCGCATTTTATATGTTACTATTAATGAAATAGAAACCGCTCTAGCATTAAGTAAGGTTGATGTATTGCATCAATGTATAATTAATTCCACAGAATTATTTCAAATATTATCACAAGTCGAAAAAGTTCATAATTTAGTTTATTCTGTATCCATGAATAATTTAGTTAAAATAGAAAGAACTATTACTGTTAAAGCTTTTATTAAAGGAAACCAGATCACGTTCATATTGGAGGTTCCGCTTATTAGTAATGATACTTACGATTTTTATAAAATGTTTTCTTTACCGATGTATGATGAGCAAAAAAATAAAACATATATCATTATTCCTGAATACCCTTTCCTTAAGGTGAAAAGTTCAAAGTACATTTCACTAATATCGCCTTGCCAGCAAATCTCGGAGAGTGATCAGTACCTGTGTACCGAAAAGGAAATAGTCCCCTATGTCTCTACAACGTGTGCGGAGCAGATGATGGAGTATAGTAAGGATACGTCTCTTTGTATACCAAGGGCCGTACAAATAGAAGACTTAAAGTTACAAAAACTTCCCTCGTCCCGATATATTATGTATTCCAGAAATAAGATTGTAATTTCCGAAAAGTGTGGAAACGAAATAAACAAGACGCCTATAATTGGTACTTATATTATAAAAATAGAAACCGGATGCGAAATTATTATTGGGAAAATTCATCTGCGCAGCGAGCAACACGCCTTAAGAGAAATAAATTATCAGATAATGCCACAACTACATTTCCCTAAGCCAAAGAATGAAATTTCTCAGAATCTGCCATTGGATATAAAAGGCGTTAACCTGGATGATCTGAAACACCTGTCAACG
Organism: Phengaris alcon alcon; assembly: GCA_037179445.1. Taxonomy (NCBI): domain Eukaryota; kingdom Metazoa; phylum Arthropoda; class Insecta; order Lepidoptera; family Lycaenidae; genus Phengaris; species Phengaris alcon. Next base: position 2,781,491 of record JAYRCH010000646.1, on the reverse strand, counting down.
ATAATCAAATCGCATTTGTTCAGTGATAGTGATGAAGTGCAAATAATAAAAGTCAATAGTGTCAGTGTTGCAACCCTTATATTGTATGTTATAATTTTGTGTTTCTGTATATCCCTAGTGTTATATAAATTTAGAAATAAGTTAATTTTATTTAAAAATCGAAACCCTCAGAACTCAGGAAATTCGTCTGATGGTTTCGAACTTAAGGGGGGAGGAGAGAGATGTTGGGCTCTGGCCACCCAAAGCTTAGAATTATAACTTAGGTAAGCACTTTAAGGATCCTAGAGGTATCCATTACGAGGGATCGTTAGAATATGTTGGTAGGTCTTCGGGGCATTCGTTCAGAGCATACAACTCTGCTCAGACGTGTCATAGTTAAGTCTTAATTGTAATTAACTTTAAGTTTAACTTTAATAAATTTTTATTATTTTTTAAAAAAGTATTTACCGCTCCCCAAAGTTTGACTAGATTGTTAAAATGGAAAAGAACCCGCGCCTCTTTACGCGCCCAACTAACAAGATTCGAAAATTACGTCAACGCTCACGAAATTCTATCATACGCGGAAACCCAAACGAGACTTCAATGCCTTCAAGAAAACCTACAGTCATTTCGAGAATTACAAGAAAAAATTGAATCTGAAATACCAGATCAAGAATTTGAAAACGAAACGGAAACCATGTACGAAATTGAAGAGAAATTCACACTACTAAAAACAAAATTGTTAAATATGCCAGAGCAAATTTTGACCTCGACACAAATATCAAGATTAAAATTAAGCGCTAACACTCAATCAGAATCAAGACTGAAAATTAACTTTCAAACTTTACAAGAAAACTAAACTTTTAAATATTTTACACAACGCTTAACTGTATATTTCCTGTTGAACAACATTACAAACGAAAAATTCATAGTATACTCATTACTTTCGGCATTACCGCCCATACTTCATGAGAAACTCTACGACCTCTGCTCTCCAGAAGAACCGATCAACAAGAATTTTTAAGAATTAACAGACCTACTAGACGAGTATCTAGACCCAAAACCGAACACATGGGCGCTACAACATCGATTTATATCCCGACAACAGCAAGAAAATGAAACCACCGCCATATATGCTGCAGAACTGAAGAAATTGACCCTAAATTGCGAATTCAAATGCCAAAACTGTAAGAAATCTACATTGGAAAGTTTCCTATCACTTCAGTTTATTCGAGGTTTGAGAGATAGTGATATAAGAACTAAAATATTACAAGAAAGAGACACTCCACCCTTTGCAAAGCTGATTCAAATCGCCTAATCGATGGAAATGGGAAAACACGAGAATAGTAACATGTCACAGGACTTACATAGACCATTTAATACAAACACCATAGCATTGATTAGCAAGCAATCAAGATATTCTCGGCCATCCACTTCAACGGAATACAGTAAAAAGTGTGGCGGACCAATTAGCGCCACAATCCTGAATCGCGCTATCGAAGTTTTCTATGATCGGCACTATATATACGACATCTGAAATTATACAAGAGGGCTTCGGCCTGACCGAGCATACCATCTCGCTCGGTCGAAGATCTCCCTTTGGGGCTTCTCATCCACTCATCCCACATTGGTGACCCTCGACAGAACACGCCTCCTTCTGGACATCATCATCATCATCCCCCCACCCCTCCGCACCACGCCAGCCAGCTTCATCATCATCAGGTACCTCGACCACCAGCCTCAACGCACCCCGGCCTGGTCGAACCCCCATCGGCTTCAACGGGCACACTCACTACAACGACCGGTCAGCAAGCAGAGCACATCTCTCCTGGTCAGCACGTAGCATCGGCCCGCACGGTAGCACTCCGACTCTCTGGCACTGGCGACTCAAGCAAGACGACTCAAGATTCGACCTCAGATCTTCGGGGGGGAGTGATGTGGCGGACCAATTAGCGCCACAATCCTGAATCGCGCTATCGAAGTTTTCTATGATCGGCACTATATATACGACATCTGAAATTCATACAAGAGGGCTTCGGCCTGACCGAACATACCACCTCGCTCGGTCGGAGATCTCCCAGGATTTGGGGCTTGCGACCATATTCCCACAAAAGCGAAGATCATTTTATAACAATAATGGACTTAAGAGGAAAATGCTATCGATGTGGAAAAGACGATCACCATTCAAACGAGTGCGGTGCCAAGAAAACTATGTGTTCAATATGCAAAAAAACTGGACATTTGGCATGCGTCTGCCTTCATAGAAACACACATACGAAGTACGAACCAAGTAGAGGACAACTTAAGTAGTGAAGAAAGCCTGTGCGACATACACCTTATCAAAAAGGAAATTTCTAAAAATACATGATTCCGATTACAATAGAGAACAAACTAGTTAATATGGAATTTTACACAGGAGCCACCCTGTCTTCTATATCATACAAGCTCTACAAGGAATTAAAAATTCAAACAAAAATTTTTAAAAGACATGAAATTCAGGACCTACACAGGGGAACTTTTTAAGCCTTGTGTGAGTGTGTTGGAGTGACTTATGTAAAATGCTCCTATAAAAATCAAAACTTTAACGGAAAACTATACATTATTATTCAAGACGTAGATCCAATATTTGGTAGAAGTTGGATGAAAGAAGTCACAAACTAGCAGACATATGAGTAATACACACTTCTATGCCGAAACTACTAGAAGAATACGCAGATACTGTATTTAAATCTGATTTAGTTCTATATTTCTGTAAGTAAATCGTTTAATGTTCGGGGTTAAAGTCGCCCCAAGCCTCTGGCAAAAATTCATGAACCAACCACTTTAGAGATTAGATGGCGTTAAATGCTTTTTCGATGATATTATTATACAGGGGTCCACAGAACAACAATTCCTAATACGACTGAACCAAGTCCTATAAAAACTAAAAGAGAGTAATCTACGAGTAAATAGAGATAAATGTCAATTCTTCCAACATAATATGAATTATTTAGGACACATAATAGACAAAGATGGTTGATATAAGAATAAAGATAAAATAAAAGCAATACTGATTACAAAAAGACCTGAAAATATCAATAAATGAATTAAATAAATTACTAAAGAAAGAAAAATAATTTCACTGGACATCAAAATGCGAGATGAGTTTTAATGTTATAAAAAAAGAAATTGCCAGCGATAGAGTTCTTACTCATTTCGACCCGAATAAGCAATTGATAATTAATAGCTACTGACACCTCACCTACCGGATTAGGAGCGGTACTATCTCACAGATTTCCAGATGGGTCAGAAAGACCCATAGCATTCGCTTCGAGAACATTAGCTACAAGTGAAAAGAAATATAGCCAAATAGACAAGGAAGCCACAGCTATATATTGGGGTATTAAGAAATTTTTGCCTTATTGCTACGGACGGAAATTTACATTAGTGATACACCATAAACCGCTTACCTCCATCTTCCATCCCCATCAGACACTTCCAGCCTTAAGCACCATGCGGCTTTTTTACTACGCACATTTTTTATCAGGATTTGACTATGACATAGAATACAGAGCCGCGTCAAAACACTGCAACGCCGACTACCAACGCGCCCAAATTAACGTTTTGGAAATAAGACCTGAAATCATAATCAAAGAAACAGAAAAAGACGACGAATTAAATACGTTGCGAGAATCCCTACGAAGTAGACGAATTTACGCGTCAAGACGACTGCATTCTAAAAGGAACTCGAGTTGTTATACCGCGAAACTTACGTGAGTGTGTACTTGACGAGCTCCATGCTGGGCACAGCGGTATTGTGAAGATGAAGGCTCTGGCTCGCAGTTACGTATACTGGAGGAATATCGATAGAGATATCGAACAGAAAGTTAAATCAAGTAGAGCATGCTGATTACAACAAAACGAACCTCCAAAAACTCCGATACATCATTGGGAATAACCGATGGGACCTTGGCAAAGACTGCACGTTGATTTTGCTGGACCGATCCAGGGACAACAGCTCTTTATAATCGTGGACGCATTTACAAAATGGGTTGAAATATTTCCAACCAAAAATACAACAAGTTCCTGGTGTATCAACAAGCTCAAAGAACTATTCTCAACATTTGACATCCCATACACACTCGTATCAGACAATGGACGTCAATTTGTCTCAGAACAATTTACGAGCTTTCTAAATAGATGCGGAGTGGTACATAAGACGTCGGCTCCCTACCATCCAGCAATCAACGGTCAAGCAGAACGCTACGTACAGACTATAAAGAAGGCATTAAGCGCAATGGAGGCGGAGGAAGGTGACATATTTAATAAATTAACAACAGTGAAGACTCGGCTGAGACGTTCACCCAAAGCCGATGGACAAAGCCCGTACCAATTGATGTTTGACATCCCATACACACTCGTATCAGACAATGGACGTCAATTTGTCTCAGAACAATTTACGAGCTTTCTAAATAGATGCGGAGTGGTACATAAGACGTCGGCTCCCTACCATCCAGCAATCAACGGTCAAGCAGAACGCTACGTACAGACTATAAAGAAGGCATTAAGCGCAATGGAGGCGGAGGAAGGTGACATATTTAATAAATTAACAACAGTGAAGACTCGGCTGAGACGTTCACCCAAAGCCGATGGACAAAGCCCGTACCAATTGATGTTTGGTAGCGACGTAAGAACATCGCTTCACGCGATGCTTCGCAAACCACCGTCGTCTACGACAAGGACCGACTCCGGTATACCTGCTGTTAAGGCGTTCACGCTGGGCGACCGGGTCCAGGCTAGAGCCTACGCAAACCAGAGATGGGAATTCGGGACTATTGTACGTCGCCTGGGCCGGCTACACTATGAGGTCCGAACTGATGCTGGTACAGTCTGGCGCCGGCACCTGGAGCAGCTTTTGCCTGCGCCAGGCGTTCAATTACTGAAATAGCGGCGGAGAGCTGCTATATACTATTATCTGTGACACCGATGGCCGTTGCCATGGTGGCAAGATTGTTATGTCAGTTTGTAAATCTAGCAAATAAATATAAATATGACATGTTTTAACGCCTTGGAAATTCGTGTAATAATGTATTTTTGGCCAAAATAAGAGTCAAGGATAGCTCATTGAGTGTGGCTTAGATGAGGGCTCCCCTGATCATATCTTCTTTATGTGTCCTATAAATCTTTCTTTATATGACTTCCTTCCTACACACATTCCTGGACCCATTAATCTTAAGACTATTTTATCCTACGTCTTTACTCCATTTGTAGACACTCTATGTTCATTTATAGCTTCAAATCACATAAAACTTTGATTATATATATTAAATTAAAGTATAACTAATTTTCGTTAATTTTTATTTTTTATTTATATATATGTTCTGTATATTATGTAGGGCTTAATAAAAAATATAAATAATAAAATATAATAAATATAAAAAAAATAAAAATATAATAAAATAAGGCTAAGAAACATTGACTTTGCAGATTATTCTGTTATATGTAATTATAACTTGTATCTGCATGAGGTACCCATGAAGTCATTGCATGAGCCATTCCCTGCACTGTACGCCATCAGCTTTTCACTGAACATCTGCTGCATCACTCTGACGTTGGCAACTCCTATTACAGGGAAGGCTATGCCAAAAGAAGAAGAAAAAGAAGAAGTACATGTTTTAATTGTGTAATTAATTCACAATAGGTATAAATTTAGGATTAAATGTATTTTTAATGCCAAAACATAAAATTATAAAAATAAATAAAAAATAAGTTGATCTCGGTCACATTGGGGTATAAAAAATAGGTTAAAACCTATTCTCATACATACCCAATACAGCTGCGAAATTTCATAATCCGTTCCTCCTCCGAAACGATCTGTAGCAAATACCACACACGAGAATTTTGTTTAATATAACATAATATTGTTTTAGATATCTGGTGGGTTTCAAGAACTTGCTCCGGAGTATAGAGTGCAAAGGGATAGCGTCAGTCCTCGGTATTAACTACTTCGCTAGAGGATACCTGCAGCCGCGGGCTCACGAACGGTATTTTTTATGTTAGCGAGCACACGAATATTGTATTTGCCTCCAGATATAAGTAGCTACCACAACTAGGTAAAAGTAAAAAATATATATTTATGTTATAAGTGAAAAGTTTAAATTTTTTATATAATAAGTGTAAAATACCCACAAATTCCTAACAGTCACAGTTTAATTATATCAAATACAAAAAGATTTATTTATGGTAAGTATTAATAAAAACGCGCAAACTTCGGAGACATCGGAAATTTTGTGTTTATGACCTATAATACATTTCGTAGCAACTTACAGACGTGTGACGTCACCTGCTAGTACGACTTTTGTATGGGGCGTTTTCACAAGAGTGAGTCTTGACGTCTATGACGCATCAAAATTAATGTTTTGAAACTGGCCGAGCAGGTACTTTGTCGATAATGTAGTTAATGTGCTACCACGACTGTACCAAACGATTTTTAGAAAATAATTTCCATGTAACACACCTGCCAGAGCGAACAGCGACAGCCAATAAAAGTTTCATATTGAAATTATCTTATACTTTAAAAGAGACGATCTTGTGAATATATATATATAATCGGTATCTCGACAACGGCTACAAGTATTACCACGAATTTTAATATGCAGGGAAATTTGGGGGAGAAAAATCGACCTACCTAGGTCCCATCCCTGAGAAACTTCACATTTTTAAGCAATATATGTTTTATTATTTTGTCGTGAACCATATATATATCAATAATTTCGACTCTCTTACGTCAGTCTGATTGCCAGCTTGGTGTGCGTACCTACGTATAATTTTTGCATTGTTTGGAAATTCGGGATGTGGTGGGTTCGAATCCCGGTAAGATAAATATTTTATGATCATTATTATTTCTTTTATATATTTTTTATTATTTTTTTAAATTGTTTTATCGTTCTACTAAAATACCGAGCAAAAGCTCGGTCTCCCAGGTACTAACTCTTATTTCTTATTCAAATCGATTGGTGCCTAAAGTAACTAAAAAAAATACAGGTACATAACCCACATGGTGCTAGGCAGAGATCTGCTGGACAACACGATGAATTTGGTCCCGTCTTTGATTCCTCTTCATATAGACATCAAGGAGGACAGTCCAGAATATCAAGTACTGGAAAGAATGTAAGTCAGTCAATCGACTTTTTTTTTGAAGATCGTTCTGTCACATAATTCGTAGCTAATGTCTCATACTCATGAACTCTTTACTTGCGAGAGTGCTTTATTACCCGACTACGGCGAAGCCAAAAGGAAGGGTAATGATTATGTCAGTCTATGTACATTAATAGATACATATTATGTATGTATGTTCCCCCGTAGCGCCCAAACTACTGGTCCAATTTTAATAAATGAGGTGTCAATAATTTCGTTATAAAAGCCTATTTTTTATTTTAAGCTTTTTACCGGAGCTATTACAATCACACTATTACTAATGTGATTGTAAGGCCTCCGGGCCTGTTTTTATATGTTCCCGGAGGATTAGGTCGTCGATTGTCAGTTGTGGAAAATCGTTTACCGCGAAGAAATAAATATGCAGGGAAGAAAACTTCTTGAGGGGTCGTATATACAGTCCCGTCATAGGCAATCAAAATTATTAGTATTTTATCGTCATCTGATGGAGTTGCTAGGAGAGAACACTATCTGGAACGTAATTGTGTGCGATGCATGTTGTTATAATTCTCAAATTTATTTACATTATCAAGCAGTTTATCAAAATACAACAATTTATTTATGTTTGCCGAATACCATTATTTTCCTGGAATTTTTCCTTACTAGAAACACTATCAATTGGTGCAATAATCCAGGATGGTTTTTTAAACCTTTTTTGTGACTTTTAATCCTCATTCACAATATCAACATTATCTCTGTTTATTGGAGTTTAGAGAAAAATGGTTATAGCATGTTTGATTCCTAGCATTACCTTAAATATTATACTTCTAAACTTACATTTGGTTTTGTTCCTAACACCTACCTTAAGTACCAAAAATCAAGTTTGAAAAACGATAGTACTCAGCCTCCATACAAAATCGGCACTGACAAAAAAAACAATCTGTATTTTTGCGCCATCTGATAGAATTGCTGGTAAGGAACAATATCTTAAAACTAATTGTACCCATGCGAAAAATTATATTTCTCATATATTTTACATAGCATTTTGTTATATTTCTCATATATTTCTTCAAAATATTAGCAGTTCATCAAAATACCACACATTCCTTATGTTTGCTGAATATCATTACTTTCCAGTAATTGTTCCTTACTAGCAACACTATTAATTAGTACAATAATACAGATTGGTTTTTTTTGCTCTTTTAATCTTCATTATCTCTGAACATACAGATTTACAAAAAATGGCCATAGCAAGTTCGATTCCTAGCATTACCATTAATCCAAAAATCAAAGTTTGATTGATGGCCGCGAGAAAATGAAAATGCTACAAAATTGGCATTGCCCTTTCCTAGTCAATGAACTTAGGTAGTAGGTACAATTAAAATATTTTATGTACATTGAATGTCTAAAACTAAAAATCGAATCACACATTGACTACGATAAAAAGGTGAGCTTATCAACACGTTCATTGTGTCAGCTTATTTCGTAAACTTTCAGTTTGAACTGTATCAGGCATTCTTGACCTGTTTGTAAACTAATCCATGCAGCGTCATAGGGTCGAATTGATATGTTTGACATGCATAAGTTTATATTATGCAATTTACTTGCTGAACTGTTTCCGCGTGTTCCGCTGAATAGTTTTATTTTAATGTACTGCCAATTTTTGAATGAACTTACCTCTACCTCCTGGGCCGTTTCCAAATCGAATAATTGGAAACATGTAAAAAATTAAAAAATACAGATCTTTTCGACCTTGTGTCCGCACAGAACAGATAAATTATCGCTATGTGCAAATAAAATAACAAAAACATAAAAATATTTCAGTCAAAATTAACTGTGTTTACATATTTTCCTTTTTTTATTTAAAACCCTCTAAGTATTATATTAAAAATAAAAATGACAAATTAAACATTGTTAATTTGTAATTTAATTTTTTTAATGAAACAAATTATAATTTATGTTTTATTTTTAGTAACTGTAATGTTCAATTATTATTGATAAATCACATATTTGGTAGTCATATTTATCGTGTTGCAACTGAACTTGAGCTCTGCACTAGACAAAATCTCCTTTAATCTAGTGCGGCTATCAGATCATCGGGTATAATGTTGTAAGGATTTGATATCTGCACTAGATGAAAAAGTTCTTCCACGCAATGAACGTGTTAATGATTAATGATTACGCTCACTCACAAATAAGTTTATATCATATTCAAATTAACGAAAAGTTTAATGTCGGATTTAGCGAAAAGAATAAAATAATATTCGGAGTGTCTACTGTCTAGTCATCCACTAAGCGGATTAATTAAAAAATATATATTATGAGGTTAAGTCACATCTATTATTAAAACAGCCACGGGAACTTTTTTCAGGCTTTAATAAATTGTTCTCATAATCACAAACTGGAAAGCATAAAAGTAAAAACCTTTCTATCTAATATTTTCACTTTTTATTTTTATTGGAACAAGACGGGGAAACGAGCAGACGCATTGCCTGTTCCTAAGCGATTACTGTTGCCCGTAGACACCCGAACCAAAAGTAAATAAATGCGTTTCGGTCTTTATGGCCTCCCAACCGACTCTTTACGCTGGTTTTCTGAAAGATCATCACATTTCTCCGCTAGATAGCCGGCCATGCCGAAGTAGTATTCAGGGTGAACCTTTTTTTATAGCTACGGACGCTTCACACCACGTCAATCTGGCCCCGTGCTAAGTATTCGTAGAACTTGTGTTACAGGTACCAGCTAACGTGAAGTATATTTAATACTTTTATATTGTACATATGTTTAAGATTTTTACTATATTAAACACATATATTATACACATCCATGACCCAGGAACACAGAAAAACTTTTTGTTCCTTCGGCGGGATTTGAACCCGCGACCCTCGGCTTGAGCACCAACGCGCTGAACCACTGAGGCATAGAGGTCGTCAAAAGCTTCTGAGTGAAAACGTCAAATTCTCTCATTCACTATCCAAATATTTTTTTAATAGAACTTTTTCATCCTGCCTACTTAAAGACTTATGGAAAATATTGAAAATAAATAATTTTTCCAATTCTGTTACCTTTAAATAGAATCTTAAGCCTTTCCAAGATTTTCAGATGTATTCTTTCGGTTTCTATTTTTTTATTTGTACTGGAAATTCAATCTTATTATTCCTTGACTTGGCCGTTACGTGTATTGAATTAATTTATATGCTTCGTATGATTTGGAACATCCGTCAAGGCTATTTATTTATAAATTAGGAAGCTTTTAAACTAAAAACTGATTGTTATTTTTAAAATTGTAATCAACGTAATATTACTACGTAAAATCGCTCCTATTTTTGGATAAAATGTTTTTTAACCACCAACGAAAACAGAGAGGTATTATAACTTGAGGTATCTGACGGTGTCTGTCCGTAGCTCCTAAACGGATGAATTGATTTGGTCTAATTTTTTTGTTCGAAAGCTGACATGATCGAAAATGTTCTTAGCTATAATTCATCATCATCAGCTCGCTTACTGCTTTACATTTCGGGGTTCTTTTTTTTGATGTTTTGTTCTGTTGGTTGCTAAAAATCGTAATTATGATGAGTGACTACCATTTTATAAAACTGAATCCTGTATTTTGGATAACTTATGTTGTGTTTTTTACCAATTAAATATTTCATCATTCTCAAACAAAATATTATTACAGCAATCAACAGATCGTGGAAAACAAACACCAAGAAGGAAGTGTGAGCGATGCGATTGAATACTTCGACCAGACGGCGACTCTGCTTGACAAATTGAGAGCTGTACAAAAGCAGCTAAGGGAATACATAAGGTAACCCTATACAAGTCAAGTATACGAGCATAGGACTAGGGAAGTTACTACAATACGAAATAGCCACAATAGATCCCTTTGGGTCGCATGTACTAACGTACTTCCTTTTTACACATTAGCCTGGGCTACAGGATAATATTTTAATTAAATTAAGTTTTTTTTTAAATTATTTAATGAACTTTAAATCATCATAATAAGAGGCGCATCTTTTGACGGCGCCGCGACGCCAAGATAACCTTCACTTCGAGCCTACATCAGACCTCATGACAGGTAAATTTTTTTTAAAAACGTCATTTTGCTTGGCTGAAATTGGTGGCGCTAGTTAGACGCGACAACCTCTTAACACGCTTTGTCACACTTTAGACTAACCGCACACGTATTCGCGGCAACTCAAAATGTATGACAATTGTCTAGTGGGCGTGGTCGTGGTGGCGTCTGCACTCAGCCTACAATTATAACATTTCTATTGCTGTTAAATTAAAATAACAATAAAAAAAGTATTTATTTCAGGAATATATACCCATAGTAATCAAAATAGTAAACATAGTATTAATAATAATTAAACATAAACTTTCGACGCTGTATAATAAATGACCCAATGTGATGATGACTGGGCACCCCGCCCAGTCATCAACACATTGGGTCATTTTTTATTCTGCTCCATGTGGACAGAGATTCACTGCTTAATCGTTGAGTTATTGTAGTAGTCATCCGAGACAGCCGCGAGTATATCGGTGCTAGAACGGCGCAGTCTATGCCAAAATGCAGCAACTCGAGATCTCAGGAGCCTCCGCGAACATACCCGATGCACTGCAGCCGGGAGCCGCATAAGAGCCCGTTATGCATCCTTATACTGTACTCTTATACGACTCATCGATATAGGGACGGTGTAAACGAGAGTCTACGGGACGCGCGCCGCAGCGAGGCGGTGTGCGCCGCCATCCTGGTGCTGGTGTGTGTCGTGTCTCCCATCATCATAGCGCTCGTGCGGAATGCTGTCAATACCATACAGGTGTGTGTGTGTGTGTGCGTTTTTTACCTGACTACGGCGAAGCCCAATGTAAGGGTAATGGTTTTAGCAGTCTATTTTATATTTATGAATCCGATTTTAACGAATGACGAGTAACATAATTACGAGTATATAATGTGCGTAGTCGGGTTATAGATTTAACTTTTTGTTTTTGTTTGAATACCTACATTATTATATGGATTAATACCGGTAAACGAGCAGTTTGATCGTCTGATAGGAAGTGAACAAAGCTGCCCATGAACACCCGCATCACCACAGTGCGTTCCGTCTACAAAAGGCCCAACCTTGACCGGTACAAGTTACAAGCATTATTTCACGCCGTTTTTCTATGAGGAAGTGAGAAAACTTTTCCGGAGATTTTTTTCCAACAAGAAACGCCTATTCGCGATACTTTTCGCCGTAAGACTGAATACCGTATATTATACCAAAATAGGAAATTATGGGAACCGCAACGGATGGCAGTGAGTGACAGTGATTATATTCATACGATCAATCTTCAGTCACAACTCACACCTATGCTTCAGTACAGAAGCCCTATACTCGTTACTATTTTCTATATAATCTCAGGCCGATCGACGCGCCGACTCATTCGCATACGCGATAAATTATTGTGCGCGCGCGAGTGGGACAACCTGAAAATCCAAACAAGATCTAACCGATAATAATTACGAGAATTGCCCGCCATCTTAGAAATCTATATGTTCAGCAGATTAACAGTACTTACGTATAGTCTACTTCTGCGGGCCTAGAATTTCAGGGGGCCTAGCAGGATCATTTAACAGCGGCGTAAACGTAAACGGGGAACGTAAACGTAAACGTACGAAACGTAAACGTACGTTTTGACAGATTTTCATATAATTATCGCCGTTTACGTTTACACCGCTGTCAATTGATCCTGCTAGGCTCCCTGAAAATTTTCACGTTTCTATTTTTAGGACGGTAAACGGGCAATGACGAAACGTCATTATAGCGAACAAATTATGAAAACGATCGAACTCCTAAACGTTCATTTTTCAACCAAAACTTTCAATTTGCAGATATATGCGAGAAACCTATCAGAGAAGGCCAAAGAATTAGAATATGAGAAGGAATTGAGCGATTCTCTCCTCTACCAGATGCTACCGGCTACTGTTGCGAAGCAGTTGAAGCAAACCCAGCAGGTATTTATTTTGTTTGTCGTAAACGTAACGCAACCGAATTTAATGCATTATATTTGAGATATGATTTCTAAGGTATTTATTATGGGTACTGAATCTACTGATATCCCTAAAGAAATATTCACCTCAAGGAAATACCAGCGTGTTCTTAAAATATATTCTAAGTAATTGATACATTTTATTTCAGGTACCCGCGGAATTCTTCGCGTCTGTGACTGTGTACTTCAGTGACATAGTCGGATTTACGGCCATCGCAGCTGTGTCCACGCCGTATCAAGTACAGTATTTTCAATGATAACATTTATATGAGTATAATTTGTCACTATGAAATTACAGTAGTTACAACTGTTGAAAACTTAAAACAGTGAAAACCTTTTTTAAAGAAATCATTATAGCGACGGACCGGGTATTACGACGATGTGTTGAGGGCCGTCATGTCACTATAAACATTTAACTATTGTTTATAACGACTATTGGCTATTACGACCATAATTTATCGGTCCCTTGAATGTCGTTATAATCCGTTTTCATTGGTATTAACTATGAATAAGGTTAAAATATAGGTACGAAATATTGTGCGTAGCATTTTCGTAGCATGCGCGTAGCGTGGACTAAGCACATGCTACGGTATTCTACGCAAAATATAATACTACGCTACAAAAAATCAGAAGCGTATTGTAGCTTTTTTGTGCGTTAGAAAACTTTATCATCCGCCATTTTAAATTATATACAAAATTGTTGTCTGTTAAGTCGGTTTACGGACGATAATTTTGCGTGATAACGTCATCACAGACCGAACGCTTAGGCCGAGCGTGCCTCTCTGTTGCTTGTTCCGCGCTCTCTCTCAGACGGCACGTGACTTAATCAAGGGGAACATGACAATTTTTTAGTACGTGCAGCCGTCGTTCATCGATTTATAAGACGTTAACACATCAAAAAACAACATTTGTATCGTTATTGTACTAATACCTATTGTGCTATGTTAACTGTAACTTGAAAATATTATTTGTTACATGCAGGTGATAAGTTTTTTAAACTCCGTATACAAGCTGTTCGACGAAAGAATCGAATGCTACGATGTATACAAAATAGAGACAATAGGAGACTCGTACATGGTAGCGTCTGGATTGCCTGTGAGAAATGGTATGTATCCACGACACCGTTCCACGCGACAAAAGTACCACGCGATGTGTAAAGCATGCTTATGCGTGCAATCATACATTTGCTTGCTGGCTGTGGGTTATTTTCAGGATTTCAGAATAGTCTTAAGTCTATTCCGAAATTCTGATTTATTATAGATTGTTACTAATGTAATTGGTCTGCCACACTAACATAATATAGATGTTTAAAATCTGAAATAAATAATTTTAATTATTTAAAAAAGCGTTATTTGGCTTAAGGCACATTATTTGGTTTTATATATTTTCAGGCAACAAGCACGCAACGGAGATAGCGAGCATGGCGCTGGAGCTACTAGAAGCGACCTCCATGTGCCGCCTGCCGCACCGCCCCGATCAGGTACTTAGGTAATAATCATCAGTGTTATTGCTTAGTGCTGCATGTTCTGCACCGCTTGCTTAATACAATAATAATATCTATGGACGCTTTCACACCACGTCAATCTGGTATTGTAGTTGTCGAAGAACTCGTGTTACGGCCGTTACGGATACCAGACAACGGAAATATATTTAATAGTTTGTATACTATACTTTTACTTATATTTAAGATTTTATTAGATAATGCACATCCATGACCCAAGAACACAGAAAAATTTTTGCTTCCTGGCGGGATTCGAACCCGCGACCTCCGACTTCAGCGCCAATGTGCTAACCAATGAGCCACAAATGTCGTTTATTAATACTATTTACTACTAGACCCTATTTAATCTAAACGTGAACAAGAGTTTCGATGAGGGTTTTTTAGTTTAAGTAAGTGGCATCTGATAGCGGTTTAAGGGTCAATTCACAGCAAAACTGCAGCGGAGCGGCCAGCAGCATAGCTGTCATATAATTTTAAACTTTTATATCTTTATTACTAGTGTAAAAGTGTCAAAAATTCTTATTGACAGTTTTCAGAATCACTTTCGCCACCAAATTGTACTTTTTGAAAAATGGAAAACACTCATTCGACCACGAATTTAAGATTAAATACAACTCACACCATACATCACTCTTACACTTTATGTATATGGACGACATCAAACACTTCGCAAACACACACAACGATACTGATCCTACACAAACATTTTCAAACGGCATACGCATGGAATTTGGTACAGATAAATGTAAAATACAAGCAGTAAATAAAGGTACAATAGAACAAACAAAGTACAAACTTAACAACAACGACATAATCGATTCAGTGGATCCGTCAGATGGATATAAATACTTAGACTACTATCAGTCACAAAAAATACACTACATAGTGTTGCATAATGTCAACAGTATTTTAAGAAGTATAATAATTGTCAATATCACATTGACAGATGTCACAGGTACAACCTATTTATTAGGTTTATTTCAGTTAGCCAAAAGGCTATACTTAGTTTAGACGTATTTGTGTTAGACATATCTCATATGTAATATGTATCTGTGTTAAGCACCAATAAATAAGAATATAAGAATTGTTGCTGTATTATTATTATCACCACTCAAGCGTTAGAAGGATCTGTAAAACAAAGAGGTCGTAGCCCTCTACACATAGAAACCAAATACCTACTCCAACAAAATTTTTGAGAAAGACTACACAAAATACTCCTCACACATCTAAACGCAAAAAATACTATTAAGGCTATTAATACAGACGCCATACCCATACTTACCTTTTCCTTTGGTATAATTAGCTGGAACCAAACAGAACTCAAAAACGCTACAAAGAGTGATACATACATAATAATGACTAAGCATAGCAAACACCACCCACCACCACCAAGGTCCTGCATCCAGCGGTTAATTTTACCCAAAATTGAAGGTGGTAGAGGTCTTATAGACATCCTTAATTTACATAATAGACAAAAAACACTTCTCAGAACATTTTTCTATAATCACGCATATACTAAAACATTTCACCACGCTGACATTCACACACCACTAACGCTTGCTGATAACACAAAAAACACTTACCCAAACCAGTAATCGAAGCATGGACACAAAAATCACTGCATGGCCGGCACCGCCTTATTCTAACCAATAACGCCGTTGACAAAATAGCGTCAAACGCATGGTTAAAGCAAGGAGAACTGTTACCTGAAACAGAAGGTTTTATGCTGGCAATACAGGATCAAGTGATGGATACAAAAGCAACCATTGCCGCCACTGCCACAAACAACCGAAAATAATACAACACATTACTGGTGCTTGCTCATCCATCACACAATCAGACAGAAAGTAGCAGCAATCATACATCAAATACTCGCACACAAATACAACCTCATCACAGAAAAGTCTCCATATTACAATTATACACCCCAAACATACTAGACTCATCTGATTACAAACTATACTGGGACAGAACAATACTGACAGACAATACCGTGCATCACAACAGACCTGACGTAACACTACATGACAAACGAAATAAAACAGTTTACCTTATAGACATTGCCACACCATCACTACCGTGAGGTTGTATGTATTAGTATAGCAATATATTGTTCACATCTAAAATACTGTAATGTGTGTGTACTGGAGGTAATATACTCTTCTCATCTAAAGCAACATACTTTTGAACATACAAGGAAATAGGCTGATTGGTCTAAGGTCATTTAATTCACTTACATTTTTCTTCTTAGGCAACGGTTTAACTATTGCTAGGAGCAACAACTCAGGAAAGGTAGAAGTTGTAAGAGAAGTGTTAATTATGAAGTGTTAATTATGAAGTGTTAATTATAATGACACTTAGGCATCCCGTAAAATGACTAACGATGGATAACATGTCCAGAGAGATGCCGTCAGCGCCCGCCGCGTTTGACTTACAAGTTTTGATATATTTGAGGACTTCGCTGTCGTCAACCATAAAAAAGCTAAACTTACATGCACCAAACAAGTGATGATTAAAGTAGTCGAGCGCCGACTAGGGCACCGCAACAGTACCAGGAATGTACAAAAAAAAGTTATTGATGAGGTTGGTCTCTCAGATTACTGCCTGCCTGATTTATTACTGCCTAGTCATCAGAAAGATGACTAGGCAGTAATAAATCAGACTTAGGCCTCCCCCACATTAGGCGTGCGCTTTCTTTGGGCGTGTCAGCGATGCGGGCGCTGTGTGTGCGCCGTGAGAGCGCTGCGTGTCAGCGATGCGGGCACTGCTCGCGCCACTTACACGCCCGAGGAACGCGCACGCCTAATGTGGGGTCAGCCTTAGCCTTACGCGTGCATCTTTTCTTTTCTTTAAATGTTTCCACATAAGCTATAGAGCAGTAATTCCCAAAGTGGTCCATGTGAACCCCCAGGGGTCCACGGAGACTCGACGGGGGTCTACGTTGGACGTGACAAAAAATGGGGGTCTATAATCGTAAGCAGGGGTGCATGAAAATTAATTTGGTTTCGATAGTGAAGAAATAAAATGTTGGCTTGTTATTTTAAATAATATGATACCTAAGTTAAACCTTCTCAATAAGACAATTTATAAATAAACTGAGAAAAAAATGATTAGTTCCGAACGGAGTCGAACCTAGACCATGTCGGTATCGCGCCGAGTGCTCTACCAATTGAGCTGCCCTATGCCACTTTCCTTTTTCAATTTCATTTATAACTTATTGAGCCACACCGTCCATCATACGGTAAAACAACAACACAAACAAGATGAAGATGATGACGGGGAGATTTGCGTTATTCCTTACAAAACTCAAGCCAAATTTTTATAATTTGCTGTCAATCCATCAAGTACATCCATCTCATTAAAATTATATATTTTTTGTAATTACCATTGTAGAAGTTACATTAAGTTATAAATAAGTAATTAATTTTGATTATATCACGACTGTTAAAACAATAATAATTATTAGTGTAATCATTTATATATATGAATATATAATATATATACCTACAACACAAGGAAATATACTATATTACTTTTTACCACTCCGAATGGGACGTTTTCTAAATAAAATTTGTGAGAATGGATTGGTTAAAATTGAGTGGTTGTTAGATTTTAAAAAAGTAATGTTGGATGGAGTCACTTTTTCGATTGACCAACTTTGCTTTTTGGACATCCACTCACACACAATGAATTAAAATTAAATTAAAAATTTGTCGTTGAAACTCGTCTATGAAACAAAAGAGTCTGGGAACCACTGCTATAGAGACTTAATATTGGCATTGATGTACATATGAAAATAGGCTACCTTTTCCCTGATAATCGCACTGGATACTTCCCGCCTAAGGTTTTTATAATAGTCAATATGCGATTGAGTTTTAGTAATGCGTGCACGTCTGTGCGCCTCGTCCCGACATCTCATCATTTGTTTGGTGTTATACCTGGGCTGATTGATAACTGGCCGAAACGACGAACTTAAAAAAATGATACGCAAAAAAGGTATATTACATTATATTCTGGCATCTTTTTGAAAATAGAACGCCAAATTTGAATTTAATCGATCTGATGGAATTTGTTTGAGAGGATGTAGAACTTTCTCTGTCGTAAATTTTCTTAACAATGGAAAGAAACGAAATTCGTGCGGTGATAAAGTTTTACGTTTTAAAAGAGAAAACAGCAACCCAGATTAAAACCAAGCTAGACAGTGTTTTAGGTAATTCTGCTCTTGCATTAAGTACAATTCACACCTGGGTAACTGATTTTAAACGTGGAAGACAGAGCTGCGAAGACGCCCACAGGTCTGGCCGTCCAAATGAAGTCACAAATCCGGACATGATTAAAAAAATTCACAAAATTGTATTGAATGATCGGCGCTTAAAGTTGCGAGAGATAGCAGAGATGGTGAGCATTTAATATGAACGCGTTTTTAATATTTTGCACCAACATTTGAGAATGAAAAAGCTTTGCGCGCGATGGGTGCCGCGTTTGCTCACTGTAGACCAAAAGCAACGTTGAGTGGACGATTCATCGGAGTGTTTGGCGCTGTTTAACCGAGATCCTAATGAGTTTTTGCGGCGTTATGTAACAGTCGATGAAACCTGGATACATCATTATACTCCCGAGACAAAAGAACAATCTAAGCAGTGTACTGAGAGCGGAAAACCTGCGCCGAAGAAAGCAAAAACGGTTTTGTCGGCCGGCAAAGTGATGGCGACTGTTTTTTGGGATGCTCGAGGAATTATTTTAGTGGATTATCTGCAAAAAGGAAAAACAATAAATGGAGAGTACTACGCAAGCTTGCTGCAAAAATTAAGTGAAGAAATCCAGAAGAAACGACCACATTTGGCCAAGAAAAAAATTTTGTTCCACCATGACAACACACCTGCACAAAAGTCAATGGTTGTAGTCGCCAAACTCCATGAATTGCGGTTCGAATTGCTACCGCATCCACCCTATTCCCCGGATCTGGCCCCGTGCGACTTCCACTTATTCCCAAACCTGAAGAAATGGTTAGGTGGACAGAGATTTTCATCAAATGAAGAAGTAATTGTTGCCGTGGAGTATTTTCAGGGGTTGGAGAAAACATTTTATCAAACTGGTGTAACGGCATTGGAGAAGCGCTAAACTAAATGCATCGAGGTAGAAGGAAACTACGTTGAAAAATAAATTTATTTTAAATAATATAATAACGTCCAGATGTGAAACAGCTCTTAACTTTGTTGATAATGAAGTGTAATGTGAGCGTATTTGTTGAATAAACATTTATTGAACATACACGCTCACATTACATTACATTATCAACAAAGAACAAACAGTCACGATAAGATACCTCATAACATGCTTGCATTGCATGCACAAGGCTTGTAAAAAGGGTAAAGGTTAAGTCGTAAGTAAAAATCTTGGACGAAGAATTTCCAAATTATACTTCACTTAATAAACAAACATCGCTCTTTGTAACGTACGTTTTTAAATTCACCGAATAAGCTAGCGCATGCGGAAAACATACGATCAGCTAATGTTTCAATACACGCATCAACGCTACTTGTGTGAACTGAAACAGTGTAGGTATCCATACTACGAAAAATGCGAGTAACGAAATGAGTATTCGTGTGTAACGTTTCGTTACTCGGTACTAGATGGCGCACCCGTTACTCAGTAGGGAAAACATCCAGTTTGCTACAGATCTAAAGTACTGAGTTTGTTTTTGTCGCAGACAACATTCTCTGGTATCTATAATATAAGTTTTTCGTTGGGTAGAATGGTGTGAAAGCGACGAAAATTATACTGCTACTATTATATGTAAATGTTAAAGTTTGTGGGGATAGATGGATGGATGGATGTTTGTTACTCCTTCACGCGAATCTAATGAACGGATTTTGATAAAAAAATTTGGGCACACAGGTTACTTTTTATCCCGAAAAAGTGCAGTATTCTCGTCAGATTTACGTGGTCGGAGCCGCGGGCGAAAGCTACACACACTAATATAACAATTTGGTATAATATACTTTATGAGTAAGAATATAAATGTAGTCAGGTGGATCTGATATCTCAATGCTCAGTCTATAAATTATCGCCGATCGTAACGATCGATCGCACGTGAGTACGACCCATAAGATTGATTGATTGATTTTAGACCCTATGCATGAGGAGCGGCATTCACACAGGGCCGTGCGTCGCGGGCATAGTGGGCACCAAGATGCCCAGATACTGCCTGTTCGGTGATACCATAAACACCGCCAGTCGAATGGAAAGTACTGGAGAACGTAAGTGTTATTTATTCACTTTGTTATCTGTGTAATGAGTGCAAGTTTTTGTCACTGCTCGCGGTATTGAAGTCATAAGTTATAAGAGCAAACACTCTTTGCTCTCACATTGCGCGGTGCGATATCTCATGTTGCGCCGATAATGACAAAAAAAGTTTAATATGTTTCATATTAAAACATATCGCTATCTCGCTCAAAACTTAGGCTGGGAAAATATTGGTCCGGAATCCGGTAGTTCGCAGAAAATTCAGAGCATTGAAAATAAAACTCTACGCTAATACAATAGAGTTGAAAATCGTACACACAATTTTCGTACACACAATGTTCGAATCAAATGTCTGTCATACATGATAGCTCGACACTCGAAACTTCGATTTTCAACTATTTATTTTATATAAACTTTATAAACTGTATAAACAAAGTTTTATAAACTCTATTTTTTGTTTTTTTTTTTTGTATTAAGGCAGAGTTCTATTTTCAGTGCTCTGAATTTCCCTGGGCCTGCCGCATTTCAGATCACAATATAGCCTTACTAATTTATCGGTGCGAAATGCGATGGCATCGAAACAACGCCCCTCGTGGCAAACAATGGTAACTAATTCGATGCCATACAAATATACAAATTGTAGTTACCTAGCTTCGGCACGGCGAGTAGTGACAAAAACTCGCACACAGCACACTGTTCAGATCCAATTCAATATTTTTGTGAACAAAAAGAAAATTGTACACTATAAACACAGAGTAAAAGTTATACTTACGCATACTTACGCTAGAACGTGACTCGTAATTTTAATGTTACTTAAGCTGGGATTATATTGTCCGAAATCCGGAAGGCCGGAGAAAATTCAGAGCATAGAAAATAGAACTCTGGACTAATACAATAGAGTAAAAAATCGAACGCATGAGTATCGAGTTTTCAGACTTGACATTGACATTTGATTTGACACTCGTGTATTCGATTTCCAGCTCAATTGTATTAGCGCAGAGTTCTATTTTTAGTGCTCAGAATTTTCCCGGGCTATAAGAATTCCGGACAATATGGACAGTAATCCGTACTATATTGTACGGGAATATGAATAGAGCATTATACTCATAAGTCGTAAGAATTAGGCGGCTAAAATCATTAGGGGGTTGGATAAGCGATAAGGGACTCTGGATGTCACTAAAGCCTTTACTTCAGAAGGCTTACCTAGGAAGCTTCTTGTTTGGTTTCACCTAATCTAACTTTTAATCAAAGTTTTTATTTACAGCGATGAAAATACAGATTTCTGATGACGTCAAAAGAGCCTTAGATCGAACTGGCCAATTCGTAACAGCACCTCGTGGAGTCGTGGATGTCAAGGTATTTACATACATTTCATCTACAGTAACAATCCTACTACTATTACAAATGTGAAATTTAGTGAGGATGGATGGATGGATGTATGGATAGATGGATACGAATGTTTGTTTCTCTTTCATGCAAAAACTGCTGAACTAGTTTCGATGAAATTTGGTATGGTAGCTCTGGATTAAAACATAGGCTACTTTTTATACCGAAAAAGTACATTATTCCCGTGGGATACTGTATTTAGCCGCAGGCAAGAGCTGGTCTCTTCTATTACGTTTTGTCGTCCTAAATCTGAGATAGAAAATGTTGTAGGTATCGACAGTTTTGTGTCACACAAATAGCTTTACGGGTTACTTAATATCACAACTGCTTTATTTTTCAAATTATTTTAGACATATTCCTACATTAATATACTTGATTGTTTCAGGGTAAAGGAGAAATGACGACACATTGGCTAGAGGGAAGAAGAGGGCCTTCGCCTGCCAGACCCCAGACTTCTTCACTCGACTGTACCCCCAGCTTCCTAACTAGAATACACTCGCAACGATCGTCTCCTAGATATCGACCTGAAACGAACCGTTCTAACTAAATAGTATTCACAATTTTATGATGACGGATACGCATTATACAGTCACGAGTATTAAAGTAGCCATAGGTATGGGTACGGTTATACCACATAATATTATTATAATATGAAATGAATATCAAATAAGTACGTAGTAGGTTCAATTTTATTACTAAAATTGAAATTATTACTATGACAATAAAGTCGAAATTTGGATCGGCGACCGTACCTATACTTCCTTTTCAATTTTAGTTTGGCTTGTTTACATTTCGTTGAATATTTGCCGCATAAATGTTTCTGCTCGTTGCAGTACATCTCTGTAAATCGATTAAAGCTATTTTATACTAAATAGTTAATATAAATATCTTTTGTGTTGAAGATTATTCTGCAAACTGGCGTTAATTGCGAATATGTACCAACCAAAAAGTGTGTAGCAAACATACCTAAATGTGTTTTTGAGATGCTAGTACTAAAAACTGTTTAGTAGGTTAGAAATTGACAATATTTTTTGTCATGATCGTCAACAGCCCACGCGCAATTCGCCGCGATATGTGCGAGAGTCGAAATTCCGGATATTTTGGACATATGATCTACCTACTGTTTGGGTCAAGATGTTTAGCCTAAAAAATGAGAAATAAAAATTCAAAATAAAAAATAAGTATACGAAATGAAATTACATTGCTAAGGCGCTGAGGTCATTGACCTCACAGAAACAGGTGAATTAAAGTGGAAGCAAAGACTTTTCCTTAATAACATCAATAGAATCAGCTGTGCGATGTCAATGGCGTAAACAGCGCCGTAAAGAGCGTAATGTAAATTTACTTAGTATAAAAAACTATTTTCTTAAGCCTAAACGTCCTAACATAAACAGTAAGTAGATGATATGCCCAAAATATCCGTAATTGATTTTTAATAACCTTATAAAATGACTACAAGAATCACAACTCGGCCCCCGCGCCGGGCTGCAAATTAACATAGGTACAGGGTTCGTAACATATACCTACCTGATTGTGATTATGGTTTGGTCGTGATTGCTATTAGCTTGTACGTTGTGGCCTAGTCGATAAAGCTCAATTTACTATGAATCTATTGCTTTAGGCCCTGAAGGTGTCAAAAAGCGAGTAGCGACACGCTTTACACCACTCAAAGTACTTTGTCACGCGTCTCTTGAGTCTTGACTCTCTCGCGCCTATCGTGATGAATTGTGCTGGCTGGACAGATAATATTATGAGATAAATACCTACTAGTAAATGTTAGACGTTAGTGGTTATTTAGAATCATCGTTTCATGACATACCAAAGTTGGCATTCATTACTACATTAATGTGTATAATAAATGTGCTAGGTAAAATAGTAATTAAATTTTGTACTCGATGTATCTAATAAAAGATGGGTCAAAAATGTTTTCTTTTCCTCCCTGAATATTTACACTAGGGTCTATGACGTACCTTCTTACTTGGTATACTTAGCTACGTTTGCCTGAAAATCAATCTGATTTGATTTAGCACAATATTAAATATTAATGATATTATGTTTAATGTGCACTTAGGGTGACGGTACTCAATTAGCAACGTCATAATATTATATATAATATTTATTTATATATTACATTTATATATTACATAGACCATAATATTTTGCTAAAACGTGAGCGTCAGGACCCCTGGACCAATAGAGATATTGATGTTTAGAATATACCAAAATATTGTACCTTTTTGGTACTATTTGGTACCTCACTTCAAATTTTTAATACCTCGATAGTTGCCGAAAAATCGCGTAAAGTTGTCAGACATTCTGACGTCAGGATGTCTGGACCACTCCTCTTTTTCATACTTCGAGACAACACATCTGATTTTTCTCTTTGTTAATATTTTGTACCTTTTTAGTACCTCCAAATATATTATTTTCAATTTTTTTGCCATACAAGAATTTTTTTATATGCGAAATATTATTTTTTTATAGTGGATATTAAATTTTGTACATAGAGCAAACTAGCAACGGCTCGAGGCTTTTTGTTTAAGCTATTATAATACTGTTAAGTTTCACCAGAATCCGTTTAGTAGTTTTGTGCGAAATAGCTTAACAAATATCAGAACATCTATTCTCACAAACTTTCGTATTTATAGTATTGTGGAATAGAAATATCTCATATTATATTACTTCGATAAAAAGAAACAAATCGGCCAAGTGCGAATCAACCCGCGCAAGAAAAGTTCCGTACCATTAACAATAAACTTTTAGTACTAAGTAATATAGAGCACTAGTACATAATTATTAATGACCCTTATAAATTCCGCGAGATTATGACATCTTCTAGTAGTAGGTTTCGTTGTGAAAAAAAGTTTGGTGTCAAATTGGGGGTTTTTGCCCATGCCCGATCGATTGCGCTTATCCGCTTTTCAATATCTCTAACGGTTACAAAGATAGACTTTTGCAATCACTAGGTTCATTAAGCTCTGTTCATTACTAATTACGTCATGCAGCGGTAAACAATGGACGGTGATAAGCTTAGGGCCATTAGTGGTTAAGTATAACAACAATGGTATTGTAAGTGAGTCATTTTATTAGTAAAATAACACAATTTCAAATCGTTGTTTTGTCAGGAATCGAGCAGATGGATCGTCTAATGTTAAGCGATTTCCGTCGCTCATGGAAACTCGCAACACCCTACTCTGGTGTTGTAACCTGCGTTCCCAGTCATAAAAATCCCCAACCCCTCTTGGACCTACGGTAAATCCGCACTCACACAGCGATACACAACGCAAGCGTTATTTTATATCGGTTCTCTGTGTGGCCGTGGTATTTACCCGATGGGAATGGGAATGGGAATGGGCCGAGCCGGCCCATTCATGCTGAAGCGTAATCCATGACCAGGAACAGAAAAACTTTATGTTCCTTCGGCGGGATTCGAACCCGCGACCCCCGGCTTGGGCACCAACACATTCAATCAACTGAGCCACAGAGGTCGTCATTACACTTTTGTTTACACACCTGTACCCTAAAGTGTATCTACCTAGGTAACACTGAAAATGTTTAGAAAATGAAAAACGTATTAATGTTGAAAGTTGTCAATACTTTTATTGTTTTTCGAAGTAATCTCCGTTCCTCTCTACACATCGTCGCATTCGATGGAACTACTGAAAAAATCAGTGGACCCATTATTCCTTAGGGGTCTCTTCTATGGTATTTTCGTACTCTTTCACCGCATCTTCAGGGCTCGTAAAGCGAATACCTCGAATTTTATCTTTAGTTCTTGGGAATAAATGAGTCACAGGGTGCCAGGTCAGGGCTGTATGGTGGATGACTCATTATCTCGACACCTGCCATAGTCAAATATTCAACAGTCCGTTTTGCGGAGTGTGCTGAAGCATTGTCGTGGTGAGAAAGGATCCTGCTTCGAGGGCACTGCTGTCGAATTTTTTCCAAGACAACAGGTAAACAGCGATTGACATACCAGTCTGCAGTAACTGTAAATAGTGGCACGAGATGAGGATTCATTAAGAAATGCTAATCGCGGTCTATCATAGCTTTGTTGTTGAGTAAGCCCACAACGAAAGTCATAATAAATCACTGACAGAAATTTTTTTCGCGTTAGGTTCATTTTCACGTATAACAAGAGTTTTAGATTTGCCGCCAATTCATAAAAACAAATGACAAACGAATGCAATATACTAAATACATTCAATTATTCATACAAAAAAATTTCATTAGCAATGTTTCTAACTGGCCAGTTCTAAACATTTTCAGTGTCACCCACGTATTAGGAAGCACTACACTGGTTTTTAAAAAGTGGATCTATAAGGAATAAAGGTGAACTTTTTTTAAAGTGTGTATCTACGAGGAATAATTCTTTAGCAGAACCTCATAAAATCTCCAGTTTTAGAAGAAAATTAAATAGAAAATTTATATATTTTAAAGCAAACCTGATGTATATTTGACGACCTCTGTAGCTCAGTGGCCAATAGTTGCAAAGTGGAGGCGGTGCGAGTTTTCTATGTTCTTAGGTCGTGGATATGTATTCAATACTAGTATTAATTGCCCGAGACTTCGCCCGTGTGAAATTAGGTTTTAAACTTTCATCACCTATTTTACTCACCTAGGGACTGAATTTTAGAAAACGCTGAAATACGTAACTAATTTTTTTTTTTTCGTTCTCAATTCATATGAAGTATTATGTAAATAAGTCCAAGGAATAAGAAGATTTATACAGGGATAAAAATTTTACCCCCTTGAGTGTTTAATTTAGAAAAATCCATCCTTAGTGGTTGCATACGCTATACCAGAAATACGTGTGCAAAATTTCAAATTTCTGGTCTTAAAGGTTTGGCCTGTGCATTGATACATCAGTCAATGAACTTTTCTTTATTAAACTTTTCGATGTGCAGGTCCTTACTGGCCCTACAGATACAAATGTATTATTATCGATAGGATGTTGTTGCCGAAATAATTTCCAGCGATAGTTAGGAATGGAATTGGTGTCCCCATTAATCTAATGATAATAGACGTGATGAAATACAATTAACATTCTCTAAGTTTTGTTGTTATAAATAGTATTCTCCACTAACCACGGTATATTCATTTTGTACTCTCAAGATTTCAACAGTTTATTCACGGTCACCGAGCGAAGCCGGTGATGTACTAATATTAATACTAAAGTACTAAATAATTTAGATAGAAATAAATGTTAAAGGATATCGTCGTGGGAGTAGAAATCGAAAGGGACCAAGAGATTCCGAATCAGAGAGCTGCATATTTTCTCATACTGAACAACTGTATATTTGAATATAAGCCTTTGAACAATATTGTAAATAAGACATCATGAATAGCGATACAGTTATCGTTGACCTTCAAGGATTTAAGGATATCAAAAATAAATTTATCGTAAAAGAATTTTCAATTGCAACCAAAGACTACACAGAGACGTTTGTAATTAAACCACCATATCCTTATAATAATCTTACAAGTGAAGAAAAGAAGCAAGTTCGATGGTTAGAAAAAAATCGTGGACTACGTTGGAGTGAAGGATTCATTGACTATCGTGAATTTCAAAGGACGATTATTCCCTACTTAAGCGGTAAAAAAATTCTAACAAAAGGAATGGAAAATATTAAGTGGATTCATGAGCTATGTCAAGACTGTGAAATAATAGAATTAGGGGAAAAGGGTTGTCCTAAATTTTTAATATTGTATTATAAAGAATATTTTGAGAAAACAAAGAAAAAAGAAAATGACATATCGAATTGTGTTCATAACAAAAATATATGTGCTTTTAAAAATGTACTCTGTCTGAAAACATGGTATTGTGAAAATGCTAATTTGTTTTAATATTTTTATGAAATAAAAAATTTACTTTCTTAATAAAATATGTCGATTAGAATATAATTTTCTTTAATTTCCTTTTATTCTGTTATAATAAATTAAACCAAGGAGAAAAAATCTACACTATTTAGTTTTTTTATTTGTTCAAAATTTTTAAATTATATTATACTAGCTTTTGCCCGCGGCTTCGCCCGCGTGAAATAGTATTGTTGGAGAAAATCTACTTCGGCGAATAACTCTCTACTTACAGCAATATACTTCTGATACAATATTGAAAATGTTTTTAAGTTTACCCAATGCAGATGGTTTAAAATGGGACCCTATCACATCGATACGACATGCGCGATCGTTTGATATACATTTATCGCGCTTGAATATAAATTTTGCGATATCTTAATACATATTAAAGACTATTTAAAAAAAAACCCACATCATAATCCATTGCGTAGTTGTAAAGATTTAAGCATACATAGGGATAGACAAAAAAAAGAGACTTTGTAATATACTATGTAATGATAATGATTATACCGACTATAGCAAAGAAAGAAGAAAAGAAAATAACGTTTTGAATTGTGTCCATCACGAAAAGATATGCGTTTAAAAATGTACTCTGTCTGAAAACATGGTATTGTGATAATGCTAATTTGTTTTAAAAATTTCATCAAGTAAAAATTTCACTTTTTAATAAATGTGTATTGAAATATAATTTTATTTCATTTCCTTCCACTCTATAATAATAATTAAACCAAAAGAACAAATCGACATTGACATTTTTTCGAGATTTTTTATTTGCTTAAAATCTTTAGTAAAAATTTTACTTTTTAATAAGTGTATATTTTTAATATCATTTTAGTTTAATCCTTTTTTCTCTATAATTATAATAATGGTAATTTGTTTTAAAAATTTTGTCAAGTAAAAATTTCACTTTTAAAAAAAAGTATATTGAAGTATCATTTTATATCATTTCCTTCTACTGTATAATAATAATTAAACCAAGGGGAACAAATCGACATCAATATTTTTTAGAGATTTTTTATTTGCTTAAAATCTTTAGTAAAAATTTTACTTTTTAATAAGTGTATATTTTGAATATCATTTTAGTTTAATTCCTTTTTCTCTATAATTATAATAATGGTAATTTGTTTTAAAAATTTTGTCAAGTAAAAATTTCACTTTTAAAAAAAAGTATATTGAAGTATCATTTTATATCATTTCCTTCTACTGTATAATAATAATTAAACCAAGGGGATCAAATCGACATCGATATTTTTTAGAGATTTTTGTATTGGCTTAAAATCTTTAGTAAAAATTTACTTTCTGATAAGTGTATATTTGAAGTATCATTCCTTTTGTTAGAATTTTTTTACCGCTTAAGTAGGGAATAATCGTCCTTTGAAATTCACGATAGTCAATGAATCCTTTACTCCAACGTAGTCCACGATTTTTTTCTAACCATCGAACTTGCTTCTTTTCTTCACTTGTAAGATTATTATAAGGATATGGTGGTTTAATTACAAACGTCTCTGTGTAGTCTTTGGTTGCAATTGAAAATTCTTTTACGATAAATTTATTTTTGATATCCTTAAATCCTTGAAGGTCAACGATAACTGTATCGCTATTCATGATGTCTTATTTACAATATTGTTCAAAGGCTTATATTCAAATATACAGTTGTTCAGTATGAGAAAATATGCAGCTCTCTGATTCGGAATTTCTTGGTCCCTTTCGATTTCTACTCCCACGACGATATCCTTTAACATTTATTTCTATCTAAATTATTTAGTACTTTAGTATTAATATTAGTACATCACCGGCTTCGTTCGGTGACCGTGAATAAACTGTTGAAATCTTGAGAGTACAAAATGAATATACCGTGGTTAGTGGAGAATACTATTTATAACAACAAAACTTAGAGAATGTTAATTGTATTTCATTACGACTATTATCATAAGATTAATGGGGACACCAATTCCATTCCTAACTATCGCTGGAAATTATTTCGGCAACAACATCCTATCGATAATAATACATTTGTATCTGTAGGGCCAGTAAGGACCTGCACATCGAAAAGTTTAATAAAGAAAAGTTCATTGACTGATGTATCAATGCACAGGCCAAACCTTTAAGACCAGAAATTTGAAATTTTGCACACGTATTTCTGGTATAGCGTATGCAACCACTAAGGATGGATTTTTCTAAATTAAACACTCAAGGGGGTAAAATTTTTATCCCTGTATAAATCTTCTTATTCCTTGGACATATTTACATAATACTTCATATGAATTGAGAACGAAAAAAAAAAAATTAGTTACGTATTTCAGCGTTTTCTAAAATTCAGTCCCTAGGTGAGTAAAATAGGTGATGAAAGTTTAAAACCTAATTTCACACGGGCGAAGTCTCGGGCAATTAATACTAGTATTGAATACATATCCACGACCTAAGAACATAGAAAACTCGCACCGCCTCCACTTTGCAACTATTGGCCACTGAGCTACAGAGGTCGTCAAATATACATCAGGTTTGCTTTAAAATATATAAATTTTCTATTTAATTTTCTTCTAAAACTGGAGATTTTATGAGGTTCTGCTAAAGAATTATTCCTCGTAGATACACACTTTAAAAAAAGTTCACCTTTATTCCTTATAGATCCACTTTTTAAAAACCAGTGTAGTGCTTCCTAATACGTGGGTGACACTGAAAATGTTTAGAACTGGCCAGTTAGAAACATTGCTAATGAAATTTTTTTGTATGAATAATTGAATGTATTTAGTATATTGCATTCGTTTGTCATTTGTTTTTATGAATTGGCGGCAAATCTAAAACTCTTGTTATACGTGAAAATGAACCTAACGCGAAAAAAATTTCTGTCAGTGATTTATTATGACTTTCGTTGTGGGCTTACTCAACAACAAAGCTATGATAGACCGCGATTAGCATTTCTTAATGAATCCTCATCTCGTGCCACTATTTACAGTTACTGCAGACTGGTATGTCAATCGCTGTTTACCTGTTGTCTTGGAAAAAATTCGACAGCAGTGCCCTCGAAGCAGGATCCTTTCTCACCACGACAATGCTTCAGCACACTCCGCAAAACGGACTGTTGAATATTTGACTATGGCAGGTGTCGAGATAATGAGTCATCCACCATACAGCCCTGACCTGGCACCCTGTGACTCATTTATTCCCAAGAACTAAAGATAAAATTCGAGGTATTCGCTTTACGAGCCCTGAAGATGCGGTGAAAGAGTACGAAAATACCATAGAAGAGACCCCTAAGGAATAATGGGTCCACTGATTTTTTCAGTAGTTCCATCGAATGCGACGATGTGTAGAGAGGAACGGAGATTACTTCGAAAAACAATAAAAGTATTGACAACTTTCAACATTAATACGTTTTTCATTTTCTAAACATTTTCAGTGTTACCTAGGTAGATACACTTTAGGGTACAGGTGTGTAAACAAAAGTGTAATGACGACCTCTGTGGCTCAGTTGATTGAATGTGTTGGTGCCCAAGCCGGGGGTCGCGGGTTCGAATCCCGCCGAAGGAACATAAAGTTTTTCTGTTCCTGGTCATGGATTACGCTTCAGCATGAATGGGCCGGCTCGGCCCATTCCCATTCCCATTCCCATCGGGTAAATACCACGGCCACACAGAGAACCGATATAAAATAACGCTTGCGTTGTGTATCGCTGTGTGAGTGCGGATTTACCGTAGGTCCAAGAGGGGTTGGGGATTTTTATGACTGGGAACGCAGGTTACAACACCAGAGTAGGGTGTTGCGAGTTTCCATGAGCGACGGAAATCGCTTAACATTAGACGATCCATCTGCTCGATTCCTGACAAAACAACGATTTGAAATTGTGTTATTTTACTAATAAAATGACTCACTTACAATACCATTGTTGTTATACTTAACCACTAATGGCCCTAAGCTTATCACCGTCCATTGTTTACCGCTGCATGACGTAATTAGTAATGAACAGAGCTTAATGAACCTAGTGATTGCAAAAGTCTATCTTTGTAACCGTTAGAGATATTGAAAAGCGGATAAGCGCAATCGATCGGGCATGGGCAAAAACCCCCAATTTGACACCAAACTTTTTTTTTTTTTAGCTGGTGATGCCCATCTAACGCCGAAAATCTGGAGCAAACCGGAAAGTAGTAGGTTTTCACCGGGTCTGCCTCAAAGGCAGACCCGGTGAAAACCTACTACTTCTTCTTGTTATTACGTACTAGATGTAAGTTGCTTATCACAGAATGCAATAGTAATTATTTATTCTTAGTCGAAGACTCGTTGGCTAACGACCCTAAATTATTTTGGTGCTAAATCAATGACCGCAAGGGTAGAGTGGCACACAATGTCATTTGGTAACAAAACTTCTTCCGACGGTTAAGGAATTTGCGAACTCTTTTCAGATTATTTTGGCTCAGTCTATGACAATACATCGTGGTCACATATAGATCAAATGATTATGCTGGATGTTATGCCACGTACCCTTAACAATATAAGTATAAGTAAGGAAGACATATTATGTAAATTAAAGTTACAAGACGCGCGGAAGAGTGCTGGTCCTGATGAAATAACATATAAATTCTTAAAAGAATGTGCTGAAGAGTTGTCGGAACCCCTCGCAATTTAGTTCAGTAAATCAATTTTTAGTACTACAAGTACAATGTAGTACGTGGTACTTTTCCCTCTTTTTGGAAGAAAGCACACATTATCCCTATAAAGTCAGGAATTAGGTCTTTGTGTTCTAACTATGGCCCAATTAGTATATTGTCCAGCATAGCGAAACTCTTTGAATCGGTGGTCTATGTACATCTTTATAGTCACTTTTATAAATACATTTCAACCAGACAGCATGGCTTTGTAAAAAAACAGATCCACTCTTACTAACCTGATGTATAAAAATTATGTATGTCAAGTGTTTGCCTCGAGTGGTCAGGCCGATTCAATCTACCATGATTTTAGTAAAGCCTTTGAAAAGATTGACCACTCACTGCTTGCCTACAAAATTTCATATTATAGCAATCATGGTAACTTATTAAGATGGATATAGTTATCCATGAGTTTCATATCTTTGCAATCGCAGCCAACTGGTTACTGTGAAGGGTTTCTCTTCCTATCCCATCCATATCTCTGTACCTTCCAGGGTCCCCCAGAGGTCTCACCTTGGTCCTCTACTTTTCGTGATATTTATTAATCTTCTGTATTTTCCCGCGCTATTGTACGCCGACTATCTAAAAATGTTCTCGGAGGTACTAAAAATTATTGAGAATCAATTCAATGCATTACAAAATGATCTAAATGTCATCTCGGACTGGGGCACGTCTAATAACATAATCATATATTGGTCGTACGGTAAAAGACTACCCCTACGGCGTGAGTATGGCCGTCTGTGAATGTTTTTTTAATTTTAATAATTTGTTTAAATATTGAATGATCATAATTTGACTGAAATGAATTAACAATATTAGAAATGTAACATTTAATAACTAAAACCCAGCATGCATTAGGTACTTTTAGAAATAATAATACTAATACCTAACTACAATATTTTCACGCCAAAGAGGCAGAAATTTTGATACTGTACTGAAACTGCAAGACATTTGTAACAATTTCCTGGAAATAAATAAATAAATTCTAAAAACAATAATTCAAAAGTACTGAACAGATTCTGATGAATCTGTTCAGTACTTTTTGAATATAAGCTATTATAAATACTGTTAGTATTTATAATAGCTTATACAAAAAGCCGCAATCAGTTGGTAGTTTGCTCTATGTATAAAATTTAATATCCACTATAAAAAAAAATCGTCTATAAAAAATTTCTAGTATGCCGTAAAATCTTGAAAATAATATATGTGGAGGTAACTACTAAAAAGTTACAAAATATTTACAAACAGAAAAATCAGTTGTGTTGTCTCGAAGTATGAAAAACAGAGGTGGTCCAGACATCCTGACGTCAGAATGTCTGACCACTTTCTTTACGCGATTTTTCGGCAACTATCGAGGTACCTACTAAAAATTTGAAGTGAGGTACCAAATAGTACCAAAAAGGTACAATATTTTGATATATTCTAAACATCAATATCTCTATTGGTCCAGGTGTCCTGACGCTCACACTAAAACATCATTCATCTGAGCATCATCCTATGAATTTTTACGGAATGTACGTATGTACCTACCTATATAAAATTTTTGGAACACCAAGCAAACCTTAGATATCTACTTATAAAATACATTTAATTAAGTATATTAGTAGAACTTTTAGTTATCCTAAAAGTTAAATTACAAACTGTAACTAATAAGTATAGGTACATTGTATTTCATGTATGTATGTAATGAAAAATTTGTGACATAACAAGTTAACAACACTGCAGCTAAGCCGGCTAAGCAAAGTCAAACAAAAACGACGTTCACACAAAAAAATATACGAAACGAAGCTATTCTTACTTTTTAGAAAACTTTTAATTTTTAAATATGAATTATGAATACTAAGCAACATAAACATTAACTAATAATTTTAAAAATGCTTTTAAATAAACGATGTGAGAAAATAATTTAAAAATTTCCCGCTGTTCTCTAAAAAAATTAAAACCATAGACGACAGAAATATCCATTTTTAAATCTTATGCCGAAGCATGGAGACTAGAGAAAATAACGGCCATATTTTATTCTAACATCTCCTTAAGGCCGGGATTGTTCAGAATTTAGCTGGGGAAAATTCGGAGCACTGAAAATATAACTTTGCGCTACTACAATAGAATTGAACACACGAGTGTCAAGTCAAATCTGACAACTCGACACTCATGTATTCGATTTTCAACTCTATTGTATTAGTCCATTCTCACCGTCCAACCAGCAAATCCAAGGCCGAGGCCTTGAAGCGGATTTATAGGCAAAAGAATTGACACAATGACGTCCGATATTGGTTTGCAGGTGACCGTGAGTATGGCAATGAAGTGAAGAGTGAGTGAAATAGGTAAATGGTCCGAAATTTTTTAATGTTTCTTTTTATTAAAAAATTGTGCTTTTGAAATTGTGCTTGTTTTTCTAGGGGTCCGTGGACTCTATGGGTTTTATTTAATCTGTGATCTATCATGGATCTGTCGGCTCACGGCTGTCTAGTGGACTGTCAATTGTCATTTGTTGAACGGCATGATTGATTTTTGTGAAACTTCAACTTGTTTCGGTCCCGAGGACCAGCTGTTCGACTTCGCTGCACCCACGAGTGACGACTGCATTGCGCTTGCCTGAACTGAATGCATTAAAAAAAACCTCTCCCAGACCTAGCCCTAGATTTATTTTAGTCGAATCGTCCCTTCGCTGCCATCATGTCGGCGAAAATAGACGAAAGGTTTGTAAAAATATTTGTTCCTCAAGTCTCATGTTTTTCAGGAGATTTGGTTTTTAATACTTGATTATTTTAGGGTTTACGATGAAATAGAGGCTTTGGAAGCGATTTTAATTGAAGATCTGGTTGTAAAACATGAAGACGGAGTGCCAAAAATTATCGAAACTGTTATCCATCCCTCGACTGCAGATAATATTGATCAACAGTTTGTGTGTATAACATTGGAGGTCAGGCTGACCCCGGACTATCCTGATAGCAGTCCAGAAGTGATACTCAGAAATCCTAGAGGATTGGATGACCAATTACTGTCAATTATTAATACAAAAATTAGAGAAATGTTAAACATAAACTTAGGCAACCCTGTTATATTTGAATTGATTGAGGTGAGTTTCAATTATTATGAAAATAATAATTACCTTTTAAAACAAGTCTGCTAAATACCTACTGTTCTAATAAGTGAATTAATTTGTATAATAATCATATTAAATTATTAATTAGGTATGTGAAGCAAAAGCTTTCAGTACATTTTTACAAGAATTGTGCAAACAGAGGAGTATGATATTTGGCAAAGTTACATTTTATTTGTAGGAAGGTTAATAGTTGACTAGTACCTCAATATTTTTATTATAAAACAAATACTTTGGTATGTTTTACAGCTTGTCCGTGAATTCCTGACGCAGAGCAACCTCCCCAGCGGTCAATGTGTTATCTGCCTACATGGGTTTACTCAGGGCGACGTGTTTATTAAAACACAGTGCTATCACCATTTCCACAGCCACTGCTTGTCCAAACATCTCATTGCTGGTAAAAAATATTACCAGGAGGAATTAGACAAGCTCCCAAATTGGCAACAAGTTCAAGCTCCTGCATACCAGGTAAATCTAATTGTTTCATATTAAATAGGAACATTTTATTCATTGTGTTAAATGCAAAGAAATAACTACTATATAAATTCTTTTAATGCATTTATTTTCATATAATATGTTAACCTCAATTTATGTGGTCTTGAATATAATTTGAAACTTTTATACAAGCTCACTTTTTTTGCTGGCTACTTGCAAAAATTTTTTATTTATCTACAGTTTTTCTTACTAAGAAATTTATATTATTTTTTTTAACATGTCAATATTTAAAAGTATATTCATAATCCCTATTGTTTCAGCAAACCTGTCCAGTTTGCCGCTGCCATGTTTCATTTGATGTGGAAACACTCAAGAAAGCACCTCCGCCTGTGGATTCTCTGACTGCTCCACCATTCCACTTAACCGCTGAGCTTAAGGTAAATTTTTTTTTAACCAACATCCAAAAAAGGAGGAGGTTGTATTTTCGACTGGTGGTTTGTGCATTTTTTTATATATTTATATATTATATATATTTTTTTATATGTTCATTGTAATTATCAAATCCTATAACTGCGACACGAAAAATTTACTATGCTATTTCAGATAATATTGTGCGATAGTCAGTCTTAAGTAGATTTAGTAGACTAATTTAAACTACATTGATATAATACATATTATATACTAAATAGAAATTTTGAACAACTTATTGAATTAGGGAACATACCTATACTACGTACGGCTCTGCAAAGTTCTTAGTCTCTGGGCGGGGGGAGGGTGTTTAAGTTTTGTCGCATAGTCAACATCTTATAGTAACATCTCACGCGACGGCCATTAGTACTACGTGAAAATAAGGGGGGGGATGGTCACTGTTGGAGGAGGGGGGTAAAAGTGGTCACATAATATAACGTTACGTTCCTTTATTGGGATGTGTAATATAAGTGATATAAAATTCAGTTGACCAGCCTAATGTTTTTTTATTGTCTCTATGACTTTAGGCTCTACAGCAGCGTATGGCGGATCTGCTCGCTCGTCAAGTGGCCCGAGGCGGTGTGGTCGGCATGGGCGACGATGGACCGCCGCCATTGACTATCACTACTCCTGCCGACAATGAGGTGCATTCACAGACGTATATATTATAGACGAGGCAAAAAGTGTCTACACCTAAATGGCACCAAAACATGAAGTTGTTTGGGGCCATTTAGGTTTGACATAGTTTGTCATATTAGCATTTTGACATTTGCTTTCCGCAGTATATTCAGTCCTTTGATGGCGTAACTTTTTCTTGTATGAAGATTGTTTCTGTCAAATGTACATCATAGCCAATCCTTAGTTTTGAAATCTTTAGGTACACTATACTCTGTTCATATCCAACTTTATCCTTTTCGCCGATCGTAATTTACTCGGCAAACGTCATGTCAGACATCGAACTTGTGTGTGTCCTATTTTTACCCGACTATGGCAAACCAAATTATTTTGGCAATCTATCTATGTATGCTTGTTCCACCGTAGCGCCTAAACTACTGGTTTGATTTTAATAAATGAGGTGTAAATTCGTAATATTAGCCCGGGTAACATAAACTATATAATTCAGGGGCGTGCGCTCCTTGTAGGCAGAAATGCAGTGCTTTACTTGTCATTCACAGATATTTTAATAAAACGTTCGTACGTTTTAGATTACTTTAATTAATACTTAATTAAAAACGCCTAATATTTTAAATAGCAACTCATGCTGTTGCGTTCTGCAGGACATATCATCGCATGCATGTGTAATTTTCATACTTCGCAAACGCACACACTCATGAATATCGACATGATTATATAGCGACAACTCCCGCGGCAGGCGATGGCTCTCGGCTATCCGATCGCTTCCGAAAACCGCCGAACTAGCTTGTGGGAAATTATTCGTTGCCTATAATCCGAGTAAAAATAATAGACGGAAATCTAATAAATCACGTATGCAGATTATACATTTTTGTTTAGTAAGGTTTTATTTGTTTAAATAGAAGAAACGTTTTGTGTTTCGCGGGGGCCATATTGCATATTTCATGTGATAAGCATTGTTTACAATTTAATCGCTCTAGTTTATTTATAGTTTTCTTAAAAGATTTTTCATTTTAACATTTGAAAGTGTGTACATTTAACAGTTTATTACTGAGTTTCTATAATAATTGTAGTGATTTGCTTTTACTAGTGCGTTTGTTGATTTTTTTTAAATGTTATTTGATTGTGAGGTTTGTGTTGAAAATGTGTGTTTATTAAAAATTAAAAATAACAAGTTCTCACAATTGTCATTCAGTGAAAAGATTCAAAATCTGTCTAAAGGTGGGTGTGTACCCGAATTACAACAATTAAACCAGCAAAAAAATAATGTAACTCGAAAATTTCATGTTAAAAGTTATGAAACGTATAACTGGCTGTGTGGTTGTGTACACACGATTAAATTATATTGTTTTCCTTGCATATTATTTAGTGATTTACATCGGGATGTAGTAATCTCAAGTAACCGGAACCTTGAAAATTGAAGCTGACTGACTGGTGAGTAGTTATAATATTTTGAAATATGCTTATTATTTTATTTATTAGAATTTCTTCCGCCGCGACGATCGATCGCTGTTTTGTCTGCGTTGCCGTAGAAGATGTACATGAATAGTAGTACATCTAAGACTTGCTCTGTTGGCATGGTTTCGACTTAGAGATCCGTCGCTTGGCTGTAGCTATGCTAAAAATCTATAAACGAAAAAGTTTTTGTGACCGAGTACTTTGCCGCATACCCAGTGTCATAATCCTGTGCACGCCACTGATATAATTTACATAGTCGAGCTTTTTATAGAAATTATAGTTATTACTTTAAATTACAGGAACCCAAGGTCTCGACCAGCGGCACGCAAGACGTGAAGCCAGAACCGGCGGGCGTCGTGCGACCCGGCAGTAGCACGTCCTCAGACGGCGCCGGCTCGCCTCACCGCGCGCCCTACAAGGGGCCCTTTAGGTTTGTATGGAAATAATGTTAAACGCGGGGCTCCTGTACGGGTAACAGTAAATAAATAGCACCTTACCAAAGCTTACTGCTGTGCAATCACTATCAAAATTTTAA
This sequence comes from Phengaris alcon alcon, assembly GCA_037179445.1. NCBI lineage: Eukaryota > Metazoa > Arthropoda > Insecta > Lepidoptera > Lycaenidae > Phengaris > Phengaris alcon. The sequence continues at coordinate 2,742,075 of JAYRCH010000646.1, read as the reverse complement.
AAGATATACTTTTATTTACTTGCAATGTCTGATTGTTTGTGTGAAATTTTGCAACAAAATTTTATAAGCATCTTGCAACAAAACTTTACGTAATATATGATTACATGTAGGTCTACATTATAGGATTACATAGATTCGATGCAGTCTCGATATGTTAAAACTGCAAAATGGTATTCTCATAAACACAGAAACCTACCACGATGCGAATATTATAAGATCGTAACTTAACATTACGTAACTCAACAATTAAAACTTAGGTTTTTCGAACCACTAATCATGCATTGTCAGTCTAAGTTAAATAAGAGAATTGCGGTTCTTATCTAGCGCTTGAGCTGGAAGGTGGCTATAAAATATTTTGTCCTTACCCTATTCTCGATTTATATTTTTCTCTACAGGGGCTTTAACCGGCGCGGCAAGCCGGGCCGGCGCGGGCGCGGTGGGCGGTGACCTCCCCGCGCTACGCCCCACCCCGCCGCCGCCGCCGCCTAGCCCACCCCGCGCGCCCCCCGCCCCCCGTGTCTTCCTGTCCCCACACGTCTCTCGAATATTGGCATGCGACAAAATTGTGACAGCTGTCAGGTATTTGTCGATAGTGATGCCATGCGACAAAAACGTGACAGCTTACAGTTATTTGTCGAATGTGTTGCAATGCGACAAAATAATGACAGCAGTCAGAAATTTCTCGACACTCATTCGGCTCCTTGCGATTCCTTGTGTGTTGCCATGCGACAAAATTGTGATGATTGTCAGCCAATTGTCGATATCGACTTGATAAATTCGGATTTATATTTAGTGTTCATTGTGGGATTGAAATTCAATTTGGTAATATGTGCCATGGTGCTTTTATTTACTCCAAGACTGACGATTTACCTAACGCGTATTACCGCCCTTATTGTACGCAATTGCTGTGATTTTTTCTATTTTAATAGTTAATAATAAGTAGTATTTCAAATTATTATTTTTTTCCTTAAGTAGTTTATTGTAATGAGATGTTCCATTTTCCAAATCGAACCAACGACGGTGTAAATTGTTGAATATCAGTTGATGAGAGTTAACTTAAATATGTCCTATTTTTATTGTTCCACTATGTAAAACGTATATGTTTCATATTTATTAAGTTTTATTTGAAAAATTATGTCATGTCATCTGGAACCTTTCTAAAAATTGTTTAATATTTTTGTTTATAACATTTTCAAGGAGGATATCGTCATTCTCACGTAATTATTGAAACTAATTAGTCCCAGAATTTATGTTAACCAAAAATCATAATGTGATCAATTATTACATATTTTGTAAAACAGCTAGGAAAGTTTACTAATTTGTGTTTTTACATACGCACACATCATTTGGTATTACGTGTCAAATTTGATTTTCGATTCCACAATTGTGCTTCTTGTGTCTAACAACGAACAAAAAATGCACAAACTAAACCACCGAATTATCAACATTTTATGCAGACGATAGATGTTCAAACAGTTGTATCTAGGACGAACGAACTGTTTCTGCACACAATAATAATATATTAAACTGGACTATCTTATAGATGCTCAGTCCAACGTGACGAAACTGTTTGACCAATCTATGGTACGCATAATAGTAACTATGGACTTTGGATATAATTTAAAGAACAGTCTAGAACTTACATTATGCATTACAAAATGCATGGTAGACCAATGTCGCCGCTTTTTCAGTCACTAAGGGTTTCAATAAGTGTCGGATAGCTAATGCGGAAGTATTATTTATATCGAGCGACAGATCTGACACTTATCAGTACATTGTGAACTAAGCTCGTATAATAAGAAGCCATAGAAGTTTCGTCCAAAGTTGCTATCTGCCATGATTTTATTACTTCCAATTCTTATTAAAACTGAAAAATTTACTGGCCAGTTTCTGGAGTCTCATTACTATCGCAACATACAGAAATCTGGGTTCAAATTATTTCGGAAGGATCAGTTCTATAACTTCGCGGAAGGGTCGAAGCTAGGCGGCGCGGGGTCGCAATTTTAGCAGTTTAACATTTTTCTAGTATTTAGAACGCGTTCTGTGACGAATCCTAGTCAAGCCCTAGATTTCCATAGTGAAATGTGTCAAATACGTTAACGTAGTGTAGTGTGACCGCATCCTAAACTCAGTTAAAAATGGAATTATTTAAATTCCAACAAAAATTTATAAAAAAAATATATTTAGTATTGATAATTTTAGTAATTACCTCAATATTTTTCAACCACGTCTTTAGCTCGGTTTTGTATGTACTAGAGTTGGTTAATTGTAATCCTAATTTTAGTAAATGTATAAGATAATTAAATTTGACGCTTCGCCATTTTGAAAAAATGACGTCACACAATTCTTGTGGGAAACATGAGTAAGTCAGTTGTTTTGACATGTTACGGAGTTAGTAGTTTCACGAAAATAATTAAAGAAGAGTTGGCTGGTCCACTCTTGAAGTAGTTCCAAGTTTGTAAGTAGTATCGCTTCTATAGAAATGATTATATTAAATATTTACAAATAACGCTAGGCGAAAACTCATTGTATATTAAATGAATTTAAAACAAAGCAGCTACATTTTCGATGTCACGATATATTATTAATTTTTTTTCCACAATATAAGAATAATCTTCAGAGAGAATCTTCAAAGGGAAAAAATCTTCAGAATTTTGTGTTTCTGTAATTTTACTATGGCAAAAAGATGTGTCAAATGAGCAGTAGTATTTTGTAAAATTAAATCTCAGATTATTTGTTTAATCACAATGAGTTAATATTTTTGTTGTTACTATGACTTTGAGTTAGTTTAAATGAATAAATTTATTAAATTATATTTTTTTTGTCAAATTATATTTTGTATTTGAAATTATTTCTATTGTAGATATTTTTGCATTATATTTAATTATTATTATTAAACTAGTTGTTTAATGTGTTTCATGACATATTAGTTTATTAAATATTGTTTAGTTTTTAAGAGTGTTTTTTTTTTTATATTTGGCTAAGTTTGACTTTTAAATTTGATTTTGTAAAAATTACTTTCGATTCCTATTAGAAAATTATCTTCTAGGCAATAATTATGGCTGTATCAAAATTTTGTATGGCAAAACTCGTATGCACAAAGCTAGGTTTTTATTACATTAATTAATTAAATAGTTTATTCAACAGCTGCTGCACAGATACGATTGTGCACTGACTTATGTATTTTTCGATCGCTTATAATGCTAATCTTTCTGCCCCTGGTTCACTAGAAATTTTCATAGCAATGTACTCTGTTTAAATGAAATTCTCACCGTTGTTAGTAATCGTAACATTCCATAATGTATTACCTGATGGAAAGGGATTTGGAAGATGGCATGTACTTATGTAGCTTTAGTCAAAAGCATTAATTGCTTTAGAATCTCATGATTGAATTTAGTATGTATAAGATATTTTAAAACATCATAACTATTCGAAAAAATTTATATGAAATTGGCAAGCCTGTGTTGATTTTACTATAGGTTGCAATCAACTTAAATGCCAATCATAGACGTATATATTATAGACGAGGCATGTCGAGGCGAAAAGTGTCTACACCTAAATGGCCCCAAACAGCCCATGTGACATTTGTCATCTTAACATTTTGACATTTGCTTTCCGCGGTATATTCAGCCCTCTGAAATCAAGATGGCGTAACTTTTCTTGTATGAAGTATTTTTCCCGACAAATGTCCATAGTTTTGAAGTCATAGGTGCCAATACCTCATTGGTAAAATCACAACTATGTTCAAGCTTGCATGGTTACTTCAAACAAAGTGCGTTGTAACCATACTATGGACCGTAATGAATATGAACATTATTATAAAATAATGCCAAATTATAACTTGTATTTTGCCAAAATTTTATAGAAATACTTACCAGATGTATTTATGTAACCAGTAATATATTGTTGCGTTGTGCGAGTGTTTCCTCCGTGGTCCAGTGGTTTAGAGTTCGGCTCTCGACTCTGGAGATCGTGGGTTCGATCCCCGCGTTGGAACAACAGGAAATGTTTTAAAGTCTGGTTGGGACAAATAATAAAAGTTGATCACCTGATTGTCTGACAAGAAAACATCCAGGCGTCGGATGGCCATGTAAATAGTCGGGCCTGCGTCTGATCTCTCTCGAGACTTGCCAGTCGTGTTGGTTATCCGCCCCTCTGGGTTACGACTTACGAGAGTAAAGGAAGAGAGAGTGCTCTTATGACATTCTTACTTCATTCTTATTTCACTCTTATCACCGACACCGAATTCGTTGTGGTAGCTGTTATCTATGTATTATATCTAGTAGTTTTCATACACAGGTCGGTTACCTGTTTTAACAAAATTTTGACTGTGTGCACTTTTTTTCGAATAGTTTTGATGTCATAGTAAATTTGGAAATACAATCAACAGTAGATGTATTTGTTTGTAATGTTTACATTACGTGATCCCGGTACATTGTCAGTTTTGCCTCGTGTCTAGGTGTAATTTATGTATTTAATAAACTCTTACCAAAGATGTTCGTGGTTTTATTAATACAATTAGTAATTACCCATCATTCGCATTATTATGTAACGACTGATTAACTAATCAATGTTGCTATCTGTGAAATACTTTAACGTCACATACGCCATAAAGTGAAAACCTATCTAAGAATATACTCCAACCAAACCCATACACATCTCTGAAAACGGCATCAAAATACAACTAGTACATTTTGAGATACGTACACAAAAAAGTAACAAACACTATCTCATGCTAAACGCATAAATATAGCGTCTCCGTTCCGTCGCGGGCAAAAAATTATTTTTGCTCTGATTAGCTAGTCATTATTTTAATATTTTTGTTATATAGGGGAGTTAACTTAGTACATGTACTAATTATATTATCCAGACAATTATCGTGCGTTGGCATTATGTGGATAAACCATAATATTATTTATAAGATACCTCGTGGATAAATTAGTAAGTTAATGTAGGTAGGTACTTACCTATATTTACTTACCTACATATGCTAGTATGAATGTAAAGAACCAATAATAGTGGTCATTGGTCAATCATAACTTATATATTATATGTAATTAAATGCACGCAAACTAGACTTGTAAACGGTTTATAATAACTATAAACAATATTGCGGTAACAATGATAATTTTAGAAAACTGGTCGTTTGAAGCGTGACCGCCATGTTCCCAAAAAGGCGACACAGCCTTCGCACGCTTCCTGCAGAACTCCGAAGTCATTAGCATGCCTGACCTTATATTTATGGACTTGTAAGGTTTCTGAACTGTTTGGACAATTGGCTTATTATTTAATAAAATCAGGATAAAGTACATAAATTATCCGTGCACTGATTTTTACGTTTCTGTATTCTAAAAATATAATGACGAAATACTAAAAAAAAGGAGGCTATCATTTTCAAACAGAGTCCTTAGTTTGAATAAGCGTTTGAGAATTCGGCCAAAAGAGAAATTGAAGATCGGGAACGAGCAGACGGATAATCTGATGGTAAGCGATTGTCGCCGTTCTTAGCCTCACCAGATGAGTTACAAATGCGTTACTGTACTTTTAAATAAATGTAAGATTTATTTCGTCTATTCAAAATATTGAATATCTATAATCTAGTATCTAATGTTACATACCTATTTTTGAATTAAGAGCTCGTTTCATTGTCATACGTTCAAATTTCAATACAACATAACAAACATGGAAAGAACTACGGAACCTATGACTGCGTATCGCTACGCAAAAGGTCAAGAGTTTTTGTACGATTGTTGTCATATTATTTATGATGTTTATTATCTCGGTGAGTCACCCGAGTCCGATATGGTGAAAACGCTATTCGCGCCTATACGGTGAGTAATTTAATTGAGATTTTCAACTTCACTTGAGTTACACTATAATTTATAGTCTATACTTACTATTATGTTACGTGTATGTTAGGTATGTGTACTTATTTGAAGGTCTTGAAGCCATGTACCTATCTCATCAGATATCATATTATATTTCTATACCGTAGGTAGAGCGTCTGTGGATGTTGGAAAATGGTGTAAAAAACTGGGCGATTTTTTATTCAGTTTCAGTAAAAACTGGATATTAAAATGCGCACATAAAATAGAGTAAGGCATACTTATGTAGTTAGGCTAGGTATATAATTTACGTATATATATATATATATATAAATTGATACATTTCAAAAAGTATTTTAGAAAAAATAATAAAAATATGGAAACTAACAACAATACTTATCCCTGTTGACTCATTAATGACGATGCGCGTCGACATTAACGACGACAATGATATGTTTTTGTTTAATTTCTAATACCACCATCTACACCCGCATAATAATAAAAGAGAAGAGAAACTTTGCGTTTGTAGATCTTTGTGTTACTAAATTATTTGATGCTGCAACAACCTACAATTTTTATAAAAAAGTATAACCCAACTACGCAAATTAAATAGGCCATGTTACCCGGGCTGTTATTACGAATATATTGACTTCTCGTTTATTAAAATCAGACCAGTACTTTAGGCGCTACGATGGAACAAACATACATATTATGTATCATAGACTGCCAAAATCCTTTCCTTTTGACTTCGTCGTAGTTGGGTAAAAAAGGCATCCCACACAAAATTGGATAACGGTTTTATAAGACCTCGCACAGCATCCTACTTGACCACACGAAATCATTCACGAATAATGATATCAGTCTTTATCTTATTTCCTGCGTCGATTCAGTCTATCTTACGCCGTCGCGTCGGCTGGTAGTGAAGAATGTCGGTGCTATTGAAAAACGTCACGAACTGTATATGGCACGCGTTCGATTCGCTGCAGAATAATGATTTTGTGCATAAATCTAAGCTGAAGGTAATATCCTAGTTCACCTTGTAAGTCGCGTAAGTTCCAAGTTTGATGTGTTTTTCTTTTTGCTATGGGAAACTGTTAGTTAGGTAAGTATCTATAATGTAATACATAAAAATGTGATATTTTCCAAAAACATTTTCTTACATAAAATAAATAGTTCTTCTGACTAGTTTGTAACACTAGTTCCTTGGTTAAAAAAAAACTGTAATTAATGTTGTTGGAATGTTAAGATCCGCATACTAAGTTGCATCCGCATCATGGTCGTAAAAAATCTGCTACAATAACATAAAACATTAAAATATGACAAAGTGGTAAATGTCTATACGTTGTCTACAAATACAACACTGTCACACTATGTACAATCTACCAGTGGCGTGGGGTTCCTATAACTCCATTCCTATCGGCTTCACTTACTTACCACTTACCTTTTGAAGACTCTCATCCAAATCCCTACCTATTATAGGTACAGGCTAGGGCTTCCCTATGAAGGAAAACCAGCCCTTGCCACTGCAATCTACATACGTACGTGTGAACAGACACCTCTGCGGCCTTGCAAGACGCAACCTTGCGAGGTCATAGGTCCAACTCAGAAATGCAATTTAAAAAACTCTCTAAAGTGCCTTTTATATAATTCTAAGAAAAAAGTGTCATTTTTATTATAAGACATTCATAAAGTCTTTGGCCTTTAGCTGAAATACTTAACAATACTTGTAATCGTTATTAAATATTAGTCGTTATATTCGACACGTTTAATCACCTTTCAACGAAACGTTTAAAAACTACTACCTACCCTAACAAAATTTTAATCAGAAAATCAGATAACAACCAAATGGGAGTAAAGTAATAACTAATAAAGTTCCAAAGCAATAAACCTTAATAGGGCCTGGGTGTGCCAAATGGATGGTAGGGTGCTGGGTGTGCCCGAGTGGTGCCGTGTGTTTGTTTACTTAGAGGTTAGACGCTTCTCATGATATTAAGTAACCATGTAAAACCTGGGAGAGCCCACGCTTAAATGGTGCGGCCAGCACGTCACGGTCTTACAGAAAACCGACGTGAATAACGCGTTGTGTTACGCGGAATGCGAGATGCTCGAGGCCCGAAGCCGAATTGAAATAGCGATTAGGTTCATCATCAATTGAAATTCAATGGATGTTGTTTACTAAATTTCATTTCGGAAATTCATAATACGATTCACTAAATATGGTCGTTTTAGACCTGCTGTAATGTTTTGTTTATTATATTTAGTGGACATAAATTGTCTCACTTTAGTCTATCAGAATTCCCAATATACCGGCGCCCGCCGGTCGGGCAATTCGGAGGATTTGATAATGATCTTGATTTACTGCTAGAAAAATCATACATTAATTTGTAAGATTTATAATAATATGACCAGAATAATGTAGACCCACAAAGATATTACCCAACAATATCAATTGCAAATAAAAATATTAATAGAGATGGGTCTTATTACTTATAACTTATTATAACGTAGAGTCGACAATCATGTTTGTGCATGCAATTAAAAAACATATATTTCTTGTATAAATAATAAATTTGAATGAACATTGGCCGTAAAAACAATTAAAAAATTAAACACTGTCGTGTGATTCCAGTTTATAGCTTTTCAATTTGTTAATTTTAGAGATAAAGTACCTATTATTGTGGGATACGAATAATAGGTACGATAAAACTATGATAAGATTAGGCTCTCACATAAATTCTATTTGGCTAATCTATTCTTATTGAATGTTTATTGTTTGTTTGGTTTTAAATATGTTGATGGGTCAACGATTTCAAAACGGATGGGCTATAGAGTTATGATATATATATATATATATATATATATATATACATATGAGATATTTATCAGAACAAATCTTCATACAAGATTTGTTCTGTCAAATCTATAAGTGTACCTCAAATATCAAGATAGCGAAACAATCCCAAATAGTCAGGTTATTTAAGTCGGGACAGTTTTTGCCTCGACATGCCTCGTCTATATTAGGTATACGTCTATGATATAGGTACCTTTTACTTAGTTAATATTTCTATCAGGTTACAACTACATTAATTAGACTACTACATTTTCAGAAAACGAGTTGCATTCGAATAACTAACAGGTAGTTACTTAGATAAATGAGAAAAATCTGAGACACTTTTATGCATCGCATGAGCTCATCAGCTCAGACGAAATATCAGAAAATATGATAGAAAATAAGAAGCTCTTTAAGTTATTTATTTGGAGTATTTAACCACGGCACACAGATACAAATTTGTTAAAAATTATAGAGTCTATCGTGATTCATAGAGTCTGTTTGTTCACAGTACGTAGGCGAGAGGTCGGTACTCGGTCTTAGACAGTCGACACGTCATCTAAACGTGTTTACAAAACAGAGACGCTGACTAATCCGTGTTAGTGTGTTGCTAAATCGTTGCTTTCAGCTCTACCAAACTCAGCCCCAATTTCACCATCGTATAAACTACGTTCAACGTTTAGCTTTGTTTTATAGATCTGTCTGTCCCGTTCTAGCAATTAATGAGAGAGAGATCGATCTGGATTTAACGTTAAGTGCGTTTATAGAAGTTTGGTGTAATCATGGCTTAGTACAGCGACAGTCTATAAACTCTAATAGCTCCCCTCACCGATTTCGGTGACGGTGGCCGTTTCATTGAAGCCAGACTAGCTACGCAGGAGATCCCAAGTGTGTGCGCAATACACAAGATAACTCTCACTCTTCCCTCTCGTAGCCTAGTGAACCGGATAATCGACACGACTGGCGAAAGATCAGGCGCGGCTGATTTTTATACGCCCATCCGACGCATGGAAAATCTCTCTTGTCAGACAATCCGGTGATCAGCCTGCATTGTCCTAACCAGAATTGAAAACATTTTTTTTTGTTCCAACGCGGGGATCAACCCACGATCTGCGGAGTCAAGAGACAAGCCCTAAACCATTGGACCACGGGGGCGTATGCATATTATAGGCGTAAATCTATAAACTGTACATTTATACTCAAGTACAGCATTTAAAAGTCGCGTCGCAAAAGGGCCCGAAAATGCACCTCTACGCAAAGGTTAGAGCAATAAAGTGTAAATCTTATGTGTCCCGAAGGACATTATACTTACCAAATCTATTATTGTATACTAGAGATCGCCCGGTGGTCGAAATTCAACCATAATTCATGTTTTAATTATAAAGTTTCAACTTTTTTAGGTTTCTTTTGCGTCTTAGATACGCATAAATATTTAAATGTTGTTTATGGATTGTGATAGAAATATTGACTCTCATTGACAATTGTTTCAAACCTTCTGTAATATAAACAAAAATAGTAGTCGAGTTAGGTAGTGTGCGTTATTGTTATTTTTATAAATTTAATGTATTCATAAGCTTTATTTTTAAAAATATTAGTTTCTGGCAGGCCTTCCTCAACTTACAAGTTAAAATTTCACACTGGATCAATATGCACAATTCTCGTAAAACCGTACCTACCTTGAAATGTTTGCTTCACGCATTGCATAAAATAAAGTAAGCATATTTTTGATTCTTTGTATGTTTGTTTGTTTGCATTGAATAGGTTCCGAAGATACTGGACAGATTTTGATAAAATTTGACACAAATGTAGAGTAGACTACTGGCTAAACATAAGCTAACATAGACTACTTTTTATCGCAGTATCGCGCTGCAGCCTACTGTCAACAACAGTTTTAATGCTCTTGCTACATTGACTCTACATCTAAAACTATAATCTTCAATGATTAGGTATTATTATTTACGAACCAAAATTACTGGTGATAAAATTCCTATTTACAGTAGATACCCTACCTATCTTCGAAATCTTTTATATTATAAGATCACCTGATCGAAAGCGATTACCTACAACGTGGCAAAATCGGAGATAACTTCTACGATTGCGACGCTATCATTAGTAGTGGCAAGGAAATTTTCTTTTTATAGGTAGGTACTAGGTACGCCTTCAGAATATGCTTGATACCAAGTTGTCAGTGTAATAACTATAATTTTTCCTAAAAACTATAACCCGTCTACGTAAATATTAAAACCTATATTACCCGGGCTATTATTACGAATCTATTGACACATAATTTGGTCAAATCTGTATATACACAAAAAATACATGCATATACTGCCAAAATCATTAACCCTTCCTTTTGGCTTTGCCGTAGTCGGGTAAAAAGCGTCGCGTCGTTGAATTGACCTCCTTGTAGTCGTAACTGCAGCAGTAAAGTGCTCAGCTTCTGGCTAATTATTATCAACTTACTACACTCCTCCACAGCTTTGAAAGGCGCACTTGTATAGCTGAAGGATTTCTAGTGAATGACTTGGAATGAACTGAGCTAAGATTTTCCTTTTGTAAGCTTAAAAATCTTGAACACATTATGTGCATAATATTCTTCTAATTTACTGGCTTGTATGAAATGAAATGACTAAAATATGGAAAATATACATTTTTCTTATCATTGCTGTAAGAAAAATGTATATGATAAGCAAGATAGCCTATCTTGAGTTGTGAGTTGTTACTTGTGCCAGAGGTTCATTTATTGCCCACTATTTTGGCACCGGATCGAAAATAAAGCAGCACAAACAAAATGTATAACAAAACTATTGTTTCATAGTTGTAATAATGGTAGCTAAGAGTTGTGATATAATACGGTGTTATATCATAAGCTCATAACACAATCTCATTTCTCAGTAGTTCAGAACCCAGTCTCCGTGTTTGCACCTTTAGGTGCTGATTAGTCATAACAAACAGGTATGAATAATGAGTAGGTAACTACTTAAGTACTTAGTTTTATACTAATATAATAAAGAGGAAAGATTTGTTTCTTTGTATGTTTGCATTGAATAGGTTCCGAAACTACTCACCTATTTTGATGAAATTTGGCACAGACATAGAGTAGACCACAGAGAAGGACATAGTCTACTTTTTATCGCGGGAAAATGTACGGTTCCTGCGAGATTTCTTTTTGCGTGCACGAAATTGCACTCGTGGGCAACATCTAGTAGTCCATAAATTACGTAAGACGTTTAAAAAACGATAATTCAGAACTCCATACGGGGCCTTTAGTCAAGATGCATACGATAATTTCGACGGCGAAGTTCGAAAACAAAATCTATGGGATTTGACATAAGGCATCGCAAGCGACAATATGTCACTTAGCGATGACTTAGGTATGTCAAATTCCATACATATTTGATTTCGATCTTCGCCGGCGAAATTATCGAATGCATCTTGACTAAACGCCCAGTAACGGAAAGATATTGCTCATACATAAGTAGTTAGCTAGATTCTACCGCCATATAATAATTTCACGAATTCCTATTATAAAATGTATGCACTACAAGACCGTAATTCGTCTGAATTATAATGCGTGAGATAGACCATAAGTTGTCGGCGTCAATGCCAAATCGATATTTATACGTAGAAACTAGACTCGCCATTTTAAATTGCTACTTGATTTTGCAACTCTCTATTCTTTGTTGAAATATAGCCGCAAATAATTTAAGTTTTGCAAATATGTTTTCAAATACCTATTATTATTCCTTTATATTATGGAATATTATAGTAAACGAGTAAATAGATAAGCCTGATGGTAAGCGACTATCCCCCTCGTGGACACCTTCAACACCAGAACAGACAGTTTTCCCGGTACATATTTTAAACAAGACGTAGGTAGCCAAGATCATCAGGCGAACCGCGAACGATGGAAACGGCAGTCGAAGAAGTATTTGACCATAACGTTAGAATGGACATACGAGACGGGCAAAAAACAACATTAAACAATATTATTGATAAGGGCGAGGGAACGAATGTGACCAGCGACCATGTTTTAATTTACCAAAACCAAAGAATATATATTATATTACTAACGTAGCAAAACCGTGATGGACTTCGTAAACAATAGGGATGATGACTGCATCTAAACTATACAGAGTATTTAGTTTCATTAATATACTCAGATATATTGAGGCATTACTACTTGTATGTAAATGTAAATAAATGTAATATTTAATGTGTAGTTTAGTAATTAGATACTTCTAAAAAATACAAAAAAGTTTATTTTTTTCTTAATTAGTAAACAAAGCGTACATCATTAGTTTACTTACATCATATACAAAAACATTTATTATGGTAAGTTTGAATTTAAACGCACAAATATCGGAGATATTTACAAATATGTTCCTGCGGTCGTATTTCATACACTTTAACCTAGGCGTGACGTCACAGCTAGGTACGACTTTAGTATGGAGCGTTTTCACGAGACTTGCGAAATTTTGTATGCAAATCGCTGTACCTTTGAAAATATTGACCTTTGATATACTGTTTCTTCTGAGAAGTTAGCAGCACAAAATATATCGGAGATACTTACAAATATGTTACTGCGGCCATATACTTCATACACTTTAACATAAGCGTGAAGTCACAGCTAGGTACGATTAGAGCGTTTACACGAGACTTGCGAAATTTTGTATAGGTACAAATCGCTGTAGCTTTGAAAATATTGACTTTTGACATAATGTTTCTTCTGAGTTAATCATATTTAAGAGTACTATTCATTTATGCAATAAAAAAAATGGCATCTAACCTATTACATGTCATTAATATAAAAATTTGTAGGAAATGTATAAAAGTCCTGAGCATAATAATTGTCATATCTGGGTAAAAAGGGCACGTGCGTTAAGCCTGTAGGTAGTTTTGATTTAAAAAAAAAAAAAACAAGTACTTATAACATTTTAAGGCTCATGCAGCCTTACGTCGCAAAACATAAAGCGTTATTTTACGCCGGTCTTCCGTAAGGCATGGTATTTTTCCGTTCAGGCCAGCCTATTCCTGTCAGCCAAAAACGTAAAGCTTCAAACATTTTCAGGTACTAACAGCAAACCTGGGGACTCTTCTGGACCTGTACGGGGTGGAGAAAGGGCTGGACCACTTCAGGTCGACGCAGGAGTTGACCTTCGACGAGTTCCGGTACTACCTGCAGCACGAGGTGTTCAGCAACCTGCCCAAGACCATGAACCTGCCCGTTGTGAGGGAGTACGAGAAGAAAATTAGCGAGGTAGGTAAAATATTGCAATAGAGTATAACTGAAATGACGGTGACGGTGTCTGGTTTCATTGAAACCCTGCCAGTTACGCAGGAGTAATTGTATAGTGCCCAAGTGTGTGCGCAGTACACAAGAGCCTCGCTCTCTTTCTCTCCCTTTATTATCATCACCCAGTGGAACGGATAACCGACACGACTGGCGAGAGATCAGGCGCAGGTCCGACATTTCACATGCCCATCCGACGCATGAATCATCTTTCTTGTCAGACAATCAGGTGATCAGCCTGCATTGTCCTAACCAAACTTGGAAACAACATTTTTTGTTGTTCCAATGCGGGAATCGAACTCACGACCTCCGAGTCGAGAGCCAAGTTTTAACCACTAGACCACGGAGGATGTCACGGTAACTGAACTTTATTATTCTGGTGAGCGTGGATGTAATCGTTATATTTTACGCTGTGTGCGAGATTTTGTCACTACTCGCAGTAAAAGTTAACTTAAAAACTAAGCCCCTATTGTAGTTAACTTCTTCACGGCGAGGTCATAAAAACTCGCACACAGCATAATAATTGACAAATATTACAATAGGTACTAAATGCTCAATATGTGGGAAAGCTGTGCTTCGGCACGAGTGAACCAACTTGACAGGAAAAATATAAGCACCATATGCCTGCTTTGTGTTTCATTGAATGAGCTAGAGTACGGTACGGAGACTCAAGTAGGGTTTTCGGTTTAGGACCAGCATCGCACTTAGGTTGTAACTGCTTGCGAGTGTTCATTAAAGAGGCGGTAATAAAAAACCACTTACCATCAGGCGATCCCCTAAAAAAACTTGCGGCCAGTACTCAGTAGTCACCGCCTATTCCTATGAAGTCGTGACGTGCTCTAGATTGAAACTTATTTCCCTACCCAGGTGAGCTGGTTCGTGTGTCGCAAGACCCTCTTGAGCCGAGACAAGGCGGTGTTCGCGGACGACTCCGTGTTCAAGCTGTTCCGGGTCTTCTGTCTCCTAGCTGACCTGGTGCAGGACGCCGACAACAGTAACCGCTATGTAGTAAGTAGTCACTCAGGCTAACATACTAACGGCCGAATTATCAAACACTACCCAGTTTGGACTTTAGGAGTCACCTGGAACTGGACAGATTCTGGTAGACTTTTAATATTATACTTTAAACGTCTTGTAAATGTATATGTAATATAGGTAAACGGTTTCTCGAAAACGGCTGCAAGAATTAAAATGAAATTTAGTATGCAGTGAGTTTTGGGGAAGAAAAATTGTCCTTAATCCCTGGGAAACTGCAGAATTACGCTATCTTTCGTCGTGCAACAATGTATCAATAATTTCGACTATATTATGTCTCTCCGATTTGGCGGTTCCGGCAGTTTGGTATGCGCATTACGTATGTATAATCTTTGCTTTGTTCCAAAATTCGGAATGTGATAGGTTCGAATCGCGGTCAGATAAATATTTTTGTTGTTTTTTTTTATTTATCAGAAATCCGAGAAAAGGGGCCCTCCATTAATCACGTGATGCCCAAAGGGGGTCAGAAAAAAATCACCAAGTATTACAAGGGGGTTTAAGATCACGTGTATTAACTTACAAATCTAGTCTATGCATACCGAAATTCTTATCGGTTGTAGATGAGCTCCGTGGCCTAGCGGGTAGACCGTTTGATTCGAATTCGAGAGAAGTTTGGTTTTTCTTGAATCATACCTACTTAGTATGTACAAAAAAATACACGTGATCTTGGGGGGTATACAAAACCTCACCACGTTCATTGCGCATTGTCTCGTTTTTAAGCGCGTAGGTACTTTTTCTACAGTATAATTATAATAATCAGTTGTTTAATAATAATACAATGGTAAGTCCACTTTAATAGGGAAATATGCACGTTTTATATTATTTATTTAAAAATACATAAGTCTAGTAAAATCAGTTTTTGGATATCATAGAAAGTAACAAAAATATTAGGTCCTTACATATTATGAAATTAGCGTTTTGTCGTACTGGCTATTTTGTTCTCGAATATATCTTCTTTGGTTAGGAATTCCAATTTCAAATTTATACCGCTATTTACTCATGCATTTGTGTTCCGAAAACCGTAATTCATTTGTTTTTTCCTCTTTTGGTGTTTTCTTTGCGTCACTCTGTTAACAAAATGGAATACTTGAAATAACGTATTACAATGAAGAATTGAAGGCTATTGTGGAAGCGGATCGCAAACCACGTCCGAGTTAGCTGCAGGCTGCGGTGTTAGTGATAAAACTATTTTAATCCACTTGTAGCATATTGGGAAGGTGTAAAGGCTTGAAAGGTGGTACTGGGTCTTGCAAGGGAAAAAATTGAACTCCGATGGGGCAGTCCAAAGCGCCTTCAAAGATTTTATTTTATTTATATTTTATTTATATTTTATTGAGCTGGCAAAAGTGCATAGATAGCAATGGTATATATTAGGTCTTTACATTTGAAATTGGCGTCTTGTCGTACTGGCCACTTTGATCTCAAATATATATTCTTTGGTAATTATCGTCTTTGGTAGTGGTCGTAATTCATTTGTTTTTTCCTCTTTTGGTTTTTTCTTTGCGTCACTCTGTTTACAAAATGGAAAACTTGAAATATCGTATTATTTTCGAGTACGAGTTCCACCGTGGCACCGGTGCTACGGAAACGGCTCGAAGGATTAATAGTGTGTGTATGGCGGCGGTATCGCAAAAGAAAACACAGTGCGTTTTTGGTTCCAAGGTTTTCATTCTGGCAATTTCGACCTGCAGAACAAGCCCCGTGGACGGCCGGAGACCAAAGTTGATAATGAAGAATTGAAGGCTATTGTGGAAGCGGATCCATCGCAAACCACGTCCGAGTTAGCTGTAGGCTGCGGTGTTAGTGATAAAACTGTTTTAATCCACTTGAAGCAAATTGGGAAGGTGAAAAAGCTTGAAAGGTGGGTACTTGACTGCTGCGTTTACTGCGGTACTTGATTGGTACTTGACTTTGACTCAACCGGCACAATAACGAAGGGATTTTCAATTAAATCATTACCTGTGATGAAAAGTGGATCCTGTACGTTAGTCGGAAATGCTCATCGCAATGGCTGAATCCCGGGAAACCAGCCAAAGCCTGCCCCAAGCGAAAATTGACTCAAAAACAGTTACTTGTGAGCATTCGGTGCCGGTGTTGTTCACTACAGCTTTCTTAAATCTGGCCAAACGATTACGGCAGATGTCTATTGCCAGCAACTGCAAATCATGATGGAAAAGCTAGCTGTTAAACAACCGAGGTTAATCATTCGCTCTAGGCCACTGCTGCTTCAGGACAACGCTATACGACACACTGCACAACAGACGGCTACCAAATTTGAGGAGCTTCAATTGGAATGTCTAAGACATCCATCGTACTCCCCGAACCTTGCTCCAACAGATTACGAATTATTTTTTTTCTAAATTTAGATATCTTCTTGCAAGGGAAAAAATTCAACTACGATGGGGCAGTCCAAAGCGCCTTTAAGGATTTTATTGATTTCTGTCCGAATGGTTTTTTTTTTAGTAAAGGAATCAATGAACTACCTATGAGATGGCAAAAGTGCATGGATAGCAATGGTATATAAGTACTTTGATTAAATAAATATATTATGTTTTAAAAAAATCGACTTTATGTTCCTTCTTTACAAAACGCCAACTTCATATGTAATGATCTAATATGAACGTCCAAAGTAGTCAATTAGACATACAGATCCGATGAGTAAAGTGACGTCATAGTACACGACTTGCACAGAAAGTTCATATTGCTAATGATTTTCCGCTGTTTCTTTTATCTTTCAGTCGAGTATTTATTACTTTAAAGTTAAATTTTTTGTTCCTATAGTGTACAAAATCAGGCAACACGAAATGTCCTGTAAGTAGTCTCCTGTCTTATATTGTTTGTACAATGCAGAGTGTAGGTTGTTCATTTTTTGCTCTTCGCATGTGTAACCCATATGCGAAATGAACTCTCAAAGGACGCGTTGTTTGGGTCAATGACCTGGACATGTTGTAATCTAGCCAAGCGTGTCGCACAGCGCTGGGTTCCGCATATGATGTATCACCATGTATAGTTACTGTATGACCACGTTCATAATGGCCCTCGGCAATCACCATTTTCTTTTTGACGTGACAACGTCTTATAATTCGATGGAGCCGGCTGCACGCACGAAAAAACATGACTCATGCGGCGTTACCTCGCCTGAGGCGTTCCATTTCTTATGACGTTGTCACGTTCAACTATCGTCAGTGAACCGACTTTACAGACAACCGATTTTTTAATGAAAATGACAGACGATGTATGAAAAACGAAGATTCCGAAAGACTACTACGACTACTATTACTACTATTGCGGTTTTGTACGACGAATTTGTTATAATTCTTGCTGAAGAAGTATTGCTGTTGATGTAAATTTTAGTAAATAATTAGTCTAAAATATTTTATACTCAGATCGTGTTAACAAAACGAAGTTAGCTTTACCTTTACATAATATTATGTAAAGGCAACATAAATAAAATAGCTTATAGCCATACATACATTTATAATGTTAAATAAACGTGGCTACGTTTTGAATTGTAAGTAGGTATCATCAGATATTAACATGTCAACGTGTTACATAATTTAAGCCATGCTTAACAAGAGCTACTGTTATTTTTAGGTACCTAATATTTTGGAACTTTTGTAGAAAATTTTCCCCATCCTGTATATTTGTATCCACGGTTTTAGTATTCCGCCCACGGAACTCTGGCTGTCAAGACGCGCACAACAACACTAATGCTTTGTTATAGCACATTACTGTGCTCTACATAGAGTACGAAAGTTCGTTATAATACGACTATCGACTTGTCTCTAACAATACATTCATTGTTTGATGTTCAATCCACGCTCTATCAAGGTGTAAGAATGATAGAGATGTCAAAATAATATTAAGTGTGTACTATCGAACAAGTTGCCGCTCGACCAGGCATAAGGTGAAAATCGCTTATCAGCGCCGTTGAATCTTGCGCACGCACACATACTCAGGTATAAATATGTAGTTCAACCACGTCTGCAGGGGTTGCGGTCACTTCCTTCATGTTCGTCCTAGTGCAAAGGAAAATGTTTAGAAACTAGCTGCACCCAAAAGACGTTATACGGTCTTAACTATGAACTGTAATAAATAACTACCTAGTACCTACACACACCTACAGTTTCTACACCAACAACTACACCTACAAGCTACACCTACACCTACTACCTACACCTACCTACTACAACGCCTATTACCAACACCTACACTTACAACCTACACCTACCTACTCCTATGCCTACTATCAACACCTACACTTACAACCTACACCTACTACCTACACCTACAAACTACATCTAAGGTAGTAAACCTACATATATAATTATGAACTACCTACACCTACCTAACATAAGACTGACTGATTGTTTACCCCCGAAAACCCCCATATACCAAATTTCACCGAAATCGTTAGAGACGTTTTCGAGATCACAGAAATATATAAATAAATAAATATACAAGAATTGCTCGTTTAAAGGTATAAGATAAGATTACTTTGAAGCACAGACTCGAATTCGTGATTGAAGTGTCAGCTCCCACCGAGACGTGGCGCCGCCCCGGCGCCGTGCTGCGCATCGCAATTCGAACTCTCGCAATAAAACTCGTATCTTATTGTGTAAGTAAATAAGATTCAAATAACAGGACATAAAACGGCCACCTCTCAACACGATTGTACCTTTTGCAATGATGAATGAAGTTACATACACTTACTAACATGCTTGCGTTTCATTGCATCGCGTTACAGAATAGATGACTCAAGTTTATCTTTTTTTAAAAGGTGCCAATACCTTCAAAAGACAACAAGTAAAACAATGGGTCAATGTGATGACTGATGGAAAACAATAGTACATAAGTAGGACTTATTTTAATAGAGTTTTGGAAGGACCTCGAAGGGTACTGACTACTGCGTATTCCTTAAACTGACGTAGGTATTATTTCGATATTTATCACCCGTGTTCCGTTGCGACCCTCTTTCTATTGGAGTTCTAACTCCTTTGGTCCGTCTAAGCCTTAACTATGCAAAGGTTTCTCCACGACGCTTAAAGTAAAGAAAACAACAAACCAAATTAAAACACTAGCATATTTTCGGAGGACTATGCAGCATACCTATAAAAACATAGGTACCTTCTCACTTTTTTGCGCAAGGACTCGGTCAGATAGCAAGAGCGAAAGTTGGTGAAAAGGGCCTTAGTTCGTGAATAACATGTCACCTTCCTTATTTCAGGTAGTCCTCCAACCTTCAGAAGCGGGTATAGTCGCAGAACAACTAGTCCACTGCCTTGGCCTGCGATGGGACGCGGCTGATTGGGATGCTCTAGGCTCCTCCATAGGCCACTTCAAATGGACTGCCTTCTTAGCCGTACTCGAGGCCAAGTACTGCTGCGACCAGCAAGTCCATCCAGAGGCGTTAGTGGAAGCCGTGGACGAGTTGTATGACGTATTTATTGAGGATATTATTAAGAAGGTAGGTGGAATTCTTATCAGAATTTCTTTTCGAATTCTTTTTACACTTTACTTTGTCAATGGAACAACAATCTTAATCATAATATTATGAGCACTGTAGATCCTACTACTCCTATTATAAAAGTTTGTAAATTGTGAGAATGTATTTTACACTGACTAAGTATCATGGAATCTAATTCATAAGAAGAGTATTTTTAATTATTATTATTATAATGACAGCATATACAAATTATTAGATTCCCTGATTAATATCTATAATAAATGATGAGTAGATACATTTATAACACACGCAAGGAGGAAAAACTATGGCCTGGAATTAGCAAGTATTGAAGTAAAAGTTCATCCTCGTCTTCTAACAATTTTATAAGAATAAAATAAAAGCTGTAATAAGAATTCTAACAATAAAAGCTGTCTAGAGACTTTTGCCACGATATCTAAGTTCACATGGCGTTACTGACGCTCGCTTCGAAAGACGATCAGCGCGACACTGCGGCTATACGATATGGAAATATGTGTGGTATGTTGTAATTTCCATATCAAAATCCATTTTGATATGGAAATTATTAAAATCACAACTGCTTATAAATTTCAGGGCTACCTTTTCAAGCGCGGCTACCTCCTGCCAACGATGAGGGAATACTGGTGCGTGCTCCAGCCCTGCGCCCTCACCTACTACAAGAGCTCCGCCCAAAAGGAGCAGTGCGGCAGGATAGCCATTGACGAATACTGTTCTGTAGAAGCGACGGCCAGTGATGGCAAAATACAAAGATTCCAAGTCATCACGCCGGACAGAACTTTTGAATTTGGAACTCAGGATCATAAGTAAGACTTTTTTCATACTTTGATAAAAACATTTTAAACTTAAAGTAGATTTTATTGATAAATAAACATGAAAAAAAATCATGTCTCGACTCTCGTATAAGATTCTTATCAATTTAGAATCGAATCAATCATCAAAGACAACCAGATTCCAGCACCAATGTTACTTAGTACCTACATAAGTACACGTTCTCTCATTATAGATCATTTTATGTAGTCCATTCCTATTTGTAGTAGTTACTTTGACAAATTTTGATATGTCACATTTTTAGCAATAATATAGACTATGCTAACTGATATTAAACTGTACATCCTCGAAACAAATATTAAATTGCCACTAAAGGAGAATCACTTAAAGTTATGTTATGTCCATGTTTATAGGTTTCCATAGTTACCTATAGATCAAATTACTTAAAAATAATAATTACTTAATAATAGTGTAGGCTGTATAGTTGCGTATGCAACTTTGTTGGTTACGTTTTTTCATATTAAACCACTTAGCCCACAAGCGGATTTATGTGTCGGCGTTAGTATAAATAAAAAGCACTGTAAATATAACTCTGGACTGATACAATAGAATTGAAAATCGAATACACGGCAGCAATTTGACACCACGACGCTTATGATTTTCAATATTTAAATGCACATTAGCTTAAATTAAAATTAGGCCATTTTGACATTTGTACTGATGATTCACTAGACTTGAATGGACTGAGATTCCAGACCCGCCAGACTACCCTTATATTGATACTGATAAAAGTAAAAGATTAAGTATATCATATTGTAGTATTAGGTCCTTACATATAAAATTGGCGTTTTGTCGTACTGGCCACTTTGATCTAAAATATATTTTCTTTGGTTAGGAATTCCAATTTCAAATTTATACCGCTATTTACTCATCCATTTGTGTTTCAAAAACCATAATTCATTTGTTTTTTCCTCTTTTGGTTTTTTCTTTGCGTCATTCTGTTTACAAAATGGAAAACTTGAAATATCGTATTATTTTGGAGTACGAGTTCCACCGTGGCACCAGTGTTGCAGAAACGGCTCGAAGGATTAATGATGTGTATAGCGGCGATGTCGCAAAAGAAAACACAGTGCGTTTTTGGTTTCAACCTTCTCGTTCTGGAAATTTCGACCTGCAGAACAAGGCCCGTGGACGGCCGGAGACCAAAGATGATAATGAAGAATTGAAGGCTTTCGTGGAAGCGGATCCATCGCAAACCACGTCCGATTTAGCTGCAGGCTGCGGTGTTAGTGATAAAACTGTTTTAATCCATTTGAAGCAAATTGGGAAAGTGAAAAAGCCTGAAAGGTGGGTACCTCATGAATTGAGTGCAGCAAACCGACAAACGCGCGTCGACTGCTGCGTTACATTACTCAACCGGCACAATAATGAAGGGGTTTTAAATTGAATCATTACCTGTGATGAAAAGATGTGAAATCCTGTACGATAATCGTAAAAGCTCATCGCAATGGCTTAACCCTAGCGAACCAGCCAAAGCCTACCCCAAGCAAAATTTACTCAAAAAAAGTTACTTGTGAGCGTTTGGTGGACAATGCCGGTGTCGTTCACTACAGATTTCTTAAATTTGGCCAGACTATTTCCAGCAACTGCAAATCATGATGGAAAAGCTAGCTGCTAATCAACCGAGGTTGATAATTCGCTCTAGGCCACTGCTGCTTCAGGACAACGCTAGACCACACACTGCACAACAGACGGCTACCAAATTAGAGGAGCTTTAATTGGAATGTCTAAGACATCCACCGTACTCACCGGACCTTGCTCCAACAGATTACCATTTTTTTTGTAATTTGGATAACTTATTGCAAGGGAAAAAATTCAACTTCGATAGGGCAGTCCAAAGCGCCTTCATATATATTATTGATTCCTGTCCAATGGTTTGTTTAGTAAAGGAATTAATGAACTACCTATGAGATGGCAAAAGTGCATAGATAGCAATGGTATATACTTTGATTAAATAAATATATTGTGTTTAAAAAATCGACTTTACGTTCCTCCTTGGCAATACGCCAATTTCAATGTAATGACCTAATATTAGCAACGTTAGTAATATATATTTAACGTTACGTTAACGTTAGTAATATATATTCTCTGGTATCAGTGTGTACAATGAACTTTTGCTTACGCACTAGTTTGTACTGTAGGCCAATTTTTAAAAGTTGCAGAAAATTGTACTCACTTTACTAACATTCTGATAAAGTATCAAACTTATTTTTAGGGTTCCGTAGTTTACGTTTCGGAACACTTATGGTTTCGTCATATCCGTCCGTCCGTTCGTCTTCGGCTTACCGTCCAAACGGTTTGTGACAGAAATATGAAACTTTGCATGTGTATCGTTTGTCGACGTAGTGAATACTACGTCGACAAAGTGCTACATTTTATCAGTAAGAATGTGAGGGTAGTCTGGCGGGGCTGGGATCGCAGTCTATAATATTATAGTGACATACTGATGTCACTATAATATTATAGACTGCGATGACATCAGTATGTCACTATAATATTATAGATATTATCATAGATCAGTATCTACTATCTGTATCTTACTTCTATAGCGGAATTTATCTTATTAATTTTCAATACATCAGTAAAATTCTGTGTACCTATATAGTATATGTGAATTGCTAGCCAAATATTTACTTACAAGTAATTTGCTACATAATAAACAGAAGCAGATTACAATGGGTGTCAGCGCTTCGGCAGGCGGCGGCGGCCTGGGACGGCGCGGAGGGTTACCAAAGACGAGCCCGGGCGACCCGCAGGGGGGCGCTGGCCCGCCGCGAAAGAGAGGTGAAGGAGGCCAGGGTGCGCCTGCAGCATGAGGTCCGGGCCAGGCTAGCTGCTGAAGCACAGGCACAGGTATGGCACGGTTTGATATAACTAGGTACTTAGATTAATATACAAAGGCGCGCTACTGTTTCTTGAGGAGTAAACTTTTTGTATAGATATTTTGTCGTGAAACGCAAAAGCGATTATTATTATCTACTGGCTAATTAAACTGTATTTATTACTCAAAAGTGGCGCTTCCGTAAACGGTTAGGAAGAAGATTGGGGGTTGCGATTTCTATTACTATGGTTATCTCTAAATATCTTAAACATATATTGTATGAAGATTGAAGAGGTTAAAAAATGTTAAAAGTTAATTAAAAATATTACAGGAACTAGCAGAATTAGCACAACAAGATAACAAAAAGCTAGAAGAGTTAAAACATGCTCAGACTGAGCTAGAAAGGCTGCTTCAAGAAGAGACCCAAGCTAAGCGAGACGAGGAAATTGTTAGAGCGCTACAAGCAAGGTAAAATACTTATAAAGTCAGTTAAAATACTCACACTCGTAAAAGCTGATGAGTCCAACAAAAGAGTCATAAAACAATTCCTTTCAGAGTTTTAGCGGAAGAATGGGAGAGAAGAGAAGAACTAGAAAGGCTTCAAGAGGAACAAAATAGATTGTTAGAAGAAGAAAGGTTGAAACGACAGCAGTTTGAAATGTTGCAAGCAGAGAAGGAAGCACAATATAGAGGTTAGTTACTAAGGTCCTTACTAATAAAAAGATTTACACAATGGATAACTTAAGCAACGTCGCTGTCTTTGTCTGATGTGTTGGAAAATTCACTTGACAGACAAAGAAAGCAACGTTGTTTAAGTTATCCGTTGTGTAAATCTTTTTATTAGTAAGGGGGAT
Source organism: Phengaris alcon alcon (assembly GCA_037179445.1). Taxonomy (NCBI): domain Eukaryota; kingdom Metazoa; phylum Arthropoda; class Insecta; order Lepidoptera; family Lycaenidae; genus Phengaris; species Phengaris alcon. The sequence goes on along the minus strand of JAYRCH010000646.1, from coordinate 2,717,104 downwards.
TATGTATAAAAAATGTATCGAAAGGATATTGACCAAAACTCTACCAATAATGACCATGTAGTGCATATTGTTTCTAGAGCTCACACAATTCACAAACCTAAAGTGCTCCGAAATAAATCGCTGAAGTCAAGAGATGAAATGTTTAAAGCAATACTTCTATATTTAGATTTCTTTTTTATTGAAATGCTAATAAGTATTTTGTTACAGAAGCAGAAAAAAGACTCAAAGAGTTAGAAGAAGAGAAGCACCAATTAGACTTCGAGCTCAAGGCAGCTCAACAGAAGATTACCAAGACTGAACATCACGCACAGGCGTTACACGTGCAATTAAGAGTGAGTTCCTTTTAGGTTTCTGAAATTTTATAGTAATTACTTAATTAAGAATCAAAAAATGAACCAAGACCTTACTTTTCTGCTGAAATGTCTTCATATCAAGTGAATAATCAATATGTTTTATGTCAATTATGATGATATTTAAATGATATAAAAGCAAACATAATTAAATTGGCTAAAATTGTAAGTTATGAAAAGATAGTTTTTTCCTAATTTCTGTTATTTAGTCAAGTCCTTAGAAAACTGAACACAGACTGGCCGTGGTGAACCATAGGTATTATTATTTCAGGATCTGAACCCAATGTTAAGGAATGGTGAGCGAGCGAGACGGGCGATATCCTTCGTGCCCACTTCCAAGAGTTCATCAGACACCCTCATCGACATCAAAGCCATGAGACATTTGAAGACTTTAGACGACCATGAAAAAGTTTAGTTACGTTTTGTTCAGTTACATCTAGTTTGAGATTTAATAACAGAAACCGACCGAAAAAAATTCACACCGACCTTTGGCAAGGGGCATACGGCTACGGCATACTATTAGATACGGCTAGTATCGGCTATGCGCAGAGTTTTCTCTGACAATTACTGTCACATCAAATATAAATTTGAGTCTTGAGATGATGCGAAGCGGACTCTAGATAGCGGTCGATTTGCATTAGCAGAGTAGTATCTAAGTACAGTAGATATGTACTTTTTAAATTATTCCTTAATTTTGTAAAAAAAAAACAGTGTAGGTCAATATTTATCTAAATCATATTTTGCAAAGCAACGCACTGTAATATATCATGGTCGCCTTATTATGTATTTTATATATCAACGCTTGTATAATCTGGTACTATAATTAAGATCTAAGTAATTAAGCTGTTTTTAAAACAGGTAATTTATATTCGCAGCTAAATAAATGAAATACTTATTCCAAACGCACAAATTCTTTGTATCCTACTTACAATTATAAAAGTGAAAGTTTGTGAGGATGGATGGATGTTTCTTACTTTTTCATGCAAAACTACTGAACCGATTTCGATGAAATTTGATAATGCAGTAGTTTAAGCACCGAATTTACACATGGGCCACTTTGTATCTCGAAAAAAGAACGAAAGTGTTCCCGTTGAACAATATATTTACGCGGGCGGAGTCGCGGGCTTAAGCTAGTTACATTATATAGGTTATTACTTAGTTATATAAGTGCGAGTATTTAAATAAATGTTCATAAAAGCTAATCCCACTATAGTTCTTCTCTCCTGACCGCCTGTGTGTATCAGCTACCATCTAAAATGAGAATGTATAAAAATTCAAAAAAAGCAAAAAAGGACACGGGGCACGGTAGTGGACCCGCACCCGCCAAGAAGGCCAAGCGAAGCGCAAGAACTACAATTTTGTCGAAGAGCTTCGTCGATTTTTTTAACACTCTTAACTTAGGTTTTAATTATACCAGATAAATAAAATTTTCGGGATATGTCCCCAGTAGGGGACTTATTAAACATATTATAATATTTTTATTGCATAGATTTATTGTTTTAAACACTTACGGATTGTGTCGCGGTGGACTTTTATTTTTCCCGACGTTTCGGCTACTTTCCAGTAGCCGTGGACGGCAGGACTGAGGCGTCAATAATTATTGTCCTATTTGTTGAAGTTGTTTAAACTACCCGAAGATTCTTCAATTATTATTTGTGTTCCGATCCACGTAAAACATACTAACAGTATCTTGAAGCCGCAGATGTTTTTAAATTAAATTTTATTTTGTTAATTATTGGATCCCAACTAGATGGCAGCACCCAGCCATCTTCTCGGTTAAAATTAGAGTATTTTTTAATTTCTATAGCCTGGCGTAGCTATACTTTAAAACCATGGAGAATAGAGGTAAGGTGGACAATCTCTCTAAGGCCGAAAAGCTAAAAAGGGTCCGACAAAAGTAATTAAATAATAGTTCCATAACTGGCCATAATGGCGTTAGAGTGGCAAGGGTGTATGATATGAAGTTAGTAATAAGAGATGAAGTAAAGTGAGTTCAGTTAGTTATTTAAAATTTTTGACGACTTTAGTAGATTAAAAGTAGTTAATTCAGTAAATCATGAAAATTCTAATTACTCGTATAGTCGAAAATATTTTTATATATAAAACCGAAGAAGATGCTAAGATTTAATTATCCGTTTAAATTTTGCCGCTTTACTCCCGTCTGCGTCTGTAGCGCCCTCTATTTAACGCTATTTTATGGACACTTTTCATGTATGGAGATGGTACTCCTTACCTCTATTCTCCATGCTTTAAACTTTATTGACATCTAAAAACCCCTGAAATGGTCACTGACTCACTGATGATCATCAAAATTCATAAGGTACTTCCGAATGTCCCAGAAAGCTGAAATTGGGTATGTAAGCTAGTAAATTATAGAAACAACTTAAAAATGATAACAAGACGAGACCAAATAACTCGCACTGTCAAAAAGTTCTTAATCCATGGTAACAAGGCCGTCAATAGAATTTCTAAACAGCCCTATTTTTAAAATGGCGGCCGGGAAATCTTCAGTCAAAACGAATAATTTTTTTGAGTAAATGACAAAACATAAAGAAACTATTTGTATAGGACCGCCGTGATATGATCTGTGGAGTAGTTGACATTATTGTAAGCATAGATATTGTATTTTATTCATTAAAAAGAGGATTGTAAGACTATTTGAAATTGAAATAAGAAAACGTTTTATTTTATTTAATGATGGCGTTACGGCTTAAAACCATTTTCCAGTCTTAAATAAAAGGCGGGAAAATATAATTCTCGTAATAATAATTTTCAACATCGTATTTCTAAATCGTCAATTCTAAAGTCTAGACTCTAGATAAAGTCCAAATAAATAGTCAGTGCAATCAATGAGTCAAGTCAGTCGATTCAGTAAAGTGGTAGAAGCTTTACTGAAAGTTCCTAAGGAGTTTTAGAGGGAACACAAAATAGCACGCTTTTTGAAGTTGTACCACTTGCCCACACTTATGCACGTTAACGAATATTGAATGGTTAATATTCTACCAATATTACAACATTAAGAACAGAAATAACACACATTTATGGAGGAAACACAAAAACAACAACATTACACATTGAATAGGGAATATACAATAAGGTTTTTTATACGTTTTTGCTGGTTATAACATTACCAAATATAATATATATAATATAACACATCCAAAATATTATCGATTAGGCTGGAAGAAATGTTTTAAAATCACAATAATTTTTGGGCGATTTAAACACACCATTTACGCGCGCTTGATTTGTGACGTCGACGCACATATATCTGACAGTCGACAGTTAAAATCATTGTTTGACTTTTACATAGGTACACGAGTTTGATGTAAACAAACAACGAAGTGATTAGTTTACAAAGTTATAACAATAAGTTATAAAATCAACTTATTACCATGGAAAAGAACAGCAACCCATGTTCTGAATATTGTGTCGTCCTTATGTACGAAAACAACACAAAATCTGTACCCGACAAAGTTTATTTTCATATGCCGAAAGGTGCAAGTATTATGAAAAAGTGGTGCAAGGTGATGAGAAGAGACAGTGTATCCTGTTCGAGCACTATATAACTAACTATATACTGTTGTCAAGATCAGTCAGTACATTGAAATAGGTTTTCTACGCATACTATTTTTAGTTACAAACCTCGACGAAAACAACCTAGTCAACGAAAAGTTCGTAAATATATTTAATTCATTCAATAATAAGTAATATCCTAGTGTAAGTACTAAATAAATATATTATATAAATATTATGCCATAATTTGAAGACAAAAAACCATAGAAAACATGAATTAATTTCTTATTCTTCTATTTATGGCAATCGCGGTTGCAAAGGTCTTGCACCATTCTGCCAGTGTCGAAAATTTATAGATTTTTTTCGATTTTATTTATTTACATTATACGAATTATAAAAAAACATAAATTTCGAGGATCAACATTTCTATACTGTTAGATTTATTACACTGGGACTATATCATCCGGAATTCGCCTGGCCTTGGAAAATTCAGAGGACTGAAAACAGAACTATACGCTAATACAATAGAGTTGAAAATGGAGGTTACGAGTGTTGAGCTGTCATATAGGACATTGACATTTGTCTCGACACTCATGTGTTCAATTTTAAACTCTATTGTATTAGCGCAGAGTTCTATTTTCAATGCTCAGAATTTTCTTCGGCCTTCCGGATTCCGGATCATAAATCATAATATATTCCCAAGCCATATACGAAAATTCTGTTTCACTTGACACTGTCAATTGAAATGAAAATGTCAATGAAAATTGACACTGGCAATAGTATAATACCTTCCGCTCTAAATAAAAAAAAAATAGTTTTGAAAGTTCGTTCGTCTGTGCGATGACGTCACGTTTTGTTCCACCAGTAAATATGCGCCTTTGAATTTTTCAAAAAAGCCACATTTTATGATTAAATTTCACTATTAATTCTCGATAAATTTTAAAAATAATTGTATAAGTAGGTATGTTTTTATAGCGATAAAGGTTACAAATAAAAATATTTTATCCATTTTGGTGTCACATACATGATATTCCCTATTCCCCGACAAAACTCTTAACAAACATAATATCTACTTTAGCTGTCAAAAGAAAAATTTTGCGAGCTCATGCTCGGGAAGAAAAGAAATGTTGTTTCTCATAACGACGATGCATCGCCTTGCTGTCTTACAGTAAGACCGGTCCCTACCTATTAGACAGGCTAGGGATTTCCTATGAAGCAACCAGCCTTCGCCACCGGTGTACCGTACACAATGGAACACACTTGTACAAAATATAAACACACACACGTCATGACACATTTTACATGAAAATGATTGTTTTGTGGTATTTATATTGCTCCAGCCACGAAAGCAATTTTTGTGTCGTTATTCTTAATTTCAGTACAGTACACGCCACAACCTGAGAATCGAACCTGCACTCTCTCGAGTGCGAATGAAACGGTCTACCCTAGCAGGCCACGGAGCTCATAACCATCTAAGAAGTCCTGCTATTTTGCCTAGTTATAACTTCTAATCCGCCTTACACCAATTAGAAAATTTCAATCTCTGTAAATAAATGACTGTAACAAGACTGTATGAGAAGTTTTTTATCAAGTTGGCGAGCGATAATTTGAAAATTTATTTAAAAATTAATGCGTCTGATAACAATGTAATTATTTTCACATAATAAATAAAAGTAATCTATAGTTTTACGACAATCTACGCATGCTCGTAACTTTATTAAACCTCGTTTTGTGACCAAAAAGTTTTATGTCCAATAGCGAGGTAAGATGGAATTTCAGCTATATTATAGTGTAATTGCATGTTATCTTCTCAATTGCCTTAGTTTTGGCCAAGAACTATTACGAGTTGAAAATGAATCTAACGTAAGTCTTGATAACGGTGCAAAATATAACAGATACGATGTTCTGCATGCTCCAGCTCCTGAGCAAAAATTTTCAAGCGTAAGTCGCAACAACAAATTACCAGATGGCGAAGATGCGGCTTTAATTGCTGTTTTAAATAATTTGGGGTTGCGATCGAGAAAGCCTTCTAAGAGATATAGATATTATAATAACTATGACGACTATAACGAAGATTATATGATAGGTTTTACAAAACACCAAAATTCTAAAAAAATTAATTCAGATATTTATAATAATTTGACACCAAGACAACTTCAAAAAAAACGTAAACAAAAAAGCAAAAACATAGGAAAAGGTAAAATGATTAGTGATCTCAACTTTCATAACTGTGCTTATGGTGAAAGCCAACCAAAAAATACTGTGATGAAGCCTAAAGGCCATGACGTTCAAACAGGTGCAGATTTATGTCCAAAAGTTGCACTAAATGCGCAAGACAAAGTTGACGATATCATTTTACATAAAAGAGAAAAAGGAAAAAAGAAGAACACAAACGCTGACGATGAAGAAGATATTTACGACGATGATAACTCAATACCTAAAGGAAGTAAAGGAAAAAATAAGAAAGTAACAGAATCTCTTTTCCGCCAAATTATATACGCAGCCAATACTATCTTAGAACTAGTTTATAAAATACAAGTCAACGATAAAGAAAATATTTGTAAGCAAATTGTAAGATATGCAAAATCTATTATCTCTTTAGCTAAGAAAAAATGTATGAAATAAATTTTCTTAACTGTACAGTATAATTTTCTAAATATAATTTGGGGATTAAAATTCATAAGTAATATGAATTTTAATCCCCAAAACTGGTCAATACATCTGGGGCAACCATGTGGGGGTTTCCTCGCGATGTTTTCCTTCACCGTTAGAGCGTCCGTATAATGTACTTGAGATCTGAAAAAGTCTCATCGGTACACGCTCAAACCTGGGAATTGAACCTGCACTCTCTCGAGTGCGAATCAAACGGTCTACCCCTGGTGAGTAGACCGTTTTATGACCGCCACGGAGCTTTTTTACTAAACTAAAATATTATAACAATTAAAATTCATATTGGTGAAAAATATTTACTGTGTAGGGATTAAAAAAAAAATAATTTGTGTGTGTGAATTTGTTGAAATTCGGAAAAATAACGTACAAATCACGCTTCATTAAGTACAAATTACTCACTATTTACCTATTAGTAAGCATCACAGGAGGTAACTTTATCCCGGTCTGGCTGAATTTTGGGCAGATTTGAGCATGCCAGACCAACGGTTTTCAAAAGAGGATTAGGAGACGAATATATTGAAATTTATCTTGATATTGTTCTTTATGACCCTTTTTTTCAAAATTCTTACACGTTCAGAGTGGAAACGGGTCAAGAGTAGGACTGCCAGACTTGCATTTTTATCGGTTTCTAGTTGGCGCGCAGCCTTGTATCACAACAGTTTTCTTGTTCCTTGTGACCTTTTTTTACTCACAAAACCTTCACACATTTTGGTCAATTAAAAAACTCTACCAGGTTTAGAACCGCCAGACCGGCGGTTTTATATCAAACTTTTGGGCCCCTAGCGATCTGCAGTGGTTCAATGCTTGTTCGCGATGACCTCCTTTTTCGACGGCGAGCTAAGTAAGGAAAAGTAGAATATCCCACTAAGATTTTGCAGCGACAAACAAATTAATTTGACAAAAAAATGACCGTAGCATAAGTTGGAGAGAATTTTATCTAGTTAAATTTTGTACAACATAATAATTTTTATCGTAAAATGTGTCTGTAAGAGATATTACCAAAATACTGTTATTTTTAAGATGGCGGATTGAGATAAGGCAATAAGAGGTAGCAAATTTTTAATTCGGAAAGAGTAAAATATAATATCCATTGAAATTTTATTACATTAGGTCTTTACCTATGAAATTGCCGTTTTGTATGAAAAAAATGTAACGAATTTTTTTCATGTATTTTTTATTTGTATTAATCGAAGTAATCACCCATGCAATCAATGCATCTTTGCCAACGCAGTGGCAGTTTATTGATGCCCTTCTTAAAGAAATCAGCTGGACGGGAGGCAACAAATTCTTCAAAGGCATTTTGTACTGCCTCTCGGGTATTGAATTTTTTTCCCGCCAAGAAGTTATCCAAATTCTGGAAAAAGTAGTAGTCTGTAGGCGCAAGGTCTGGTGAGTAGGGCGGATGACGGAGAGCTTCCAGCCCCAGTTCTTGCAACTTGGAGACCGTCTGCTGTGCAGTATGAGGGCGCGCATTGTCGTGCAGGAGCAGCGGAGACGAGCGATTGACCAATGCTGGTGGGAGATGTGCCAGATTCTCCATCATTGTGTTCAGTTCTTCACAGTACACATCTGCAGTAATGCTCACCCCGTTTGGTAAGAAGCTGTGATGAATCACACCGGCGCTAGACCACCAAACAGTGACCATAACTTTTCTAGGGGTAAGTTTTCGTTTAGGGCATTGTTTAGGTGCTGAACCAGGATCCAACCAACTTGCTGAGCGCTTGCGGTTATGAAACAGAATCCATTATTCATCGCAGGTAACAATGCGGTTCAAAATTCCTTCATTTGTGTGTCTGTGTGAGCAGTGCAAGGCACGTCTCGACGCGTACTTCGCGCTGCCGATCATTGAGTTCGTGGGGCACCCATTTTTCAAGTTTTTTTACCTTGCCAATTTGACGCAAATGGACCAATATTGTTTTGACGCTAACGTCGAAAGCTGCTGCTAATTCAGCCGTAGATTGTGTATCATCAGCTTCCACAATTGTCGACCAAAGTCTTCGGACGACCGCGAGGTTCATTTTTCAGGTCGAAATTTCCAGAACGGAAGCGAGCAAACCAATAACAGGTGGTGCGTTGGTTTGTAGTGTTAGCTCCGTAAACGTCGTTGATGTGGTGTGCCGCTTGTGCCGCGTTGCTGCCACGACGGTACTCATATTCCATAATTACTCGAATTTTTAACGTATCCATGATGACGAAAAAGATTGAAATGCGATGAAAATGTAACACTAATCAATAAACAAATGACTACTCTAAACTCTACTGAAAAATAATTCCATGTTTTTAAAATAAAATTAATTTGAGTTTAGAATTCTTAGCCAAACAAAAATTATTTTGATTTGAAATGGCCAGTACTGCAGAACGGCAATTTCATAGGTAAATACCTATTATTCTACAATTATTAATAAATAAAATGTTACAATCAATTTTTTTTTAAGTCGTAGAAAACGATTTATAACTAATCGGAGAAACTAAAACCATACTATAATATCTACCTACTACCTACAAGAAACATAAGACACGAGAAGTAGGCAGTCTCAATTAATCTAATTGGTAAGGAAGAATTTGAAAAACAATTTTAAAACAAATTTTACGTTTGTTAGCAAAGTAATTATTTTCACAGATATAAAAGTAATCAATATTTTACGGCAGTTTACGTATGGCTGTAATTTTATAAACTAAACCTTGTATGTTTTACGTCTAAAAGTAAGGTGCGAATCGCGATGAAATCTCAGCTACATTATCCTGTATTAATTGCATATCATCTTCTAAATTGTCTCAGTTTTTGTCAATTACTACTACCAATTGAAAATGAACGTGATGTTAGGCTAGAAAACAGTGCAAAATATAACGGAAACGATGTTCTGCGAGCTTTAGCTCACGAGCAAGAAGATTCAAGTGTTAATCGCAACAACAAAGATAGCGCAGATGCAGCTTTAATTTCTATTTTAAACAATTTAGGGTTGCGATCGAGAAAGCCTCATAAATTAATATATAAAAGCAATTATGACGATGACGACCAAGATTATTTACTTGGTGATAATTTTTTTTTACAAAGCGGAAATTTTATTCTCCACAATACTTTTAAATCAAGTCGACCTAAAAACAAACTTGATCAAAAAAGTAAACAACACATAGGAAAAGGTAAAAAAACGAATAATAAAGAAATTGATTATGATGATAGCCAACCAAAATATGTTGTGATGAATCCTAACGTCGATGATCTTATTCAAACAGCTGCAGATTTATATGAAAAAGTGCGTGCACTAAGTGCAAAAGCCAATGCCAAAATCGACGATGTCATGACAATTCCAAAAAGAGAAAGAGGAAAACATAAACATGCAAATGATGTCGATAAAGAGGATTCTACTGACGAAGATAATTCAATTCCTAAACGAGGTAAAGGAAGAAATATAAAAAATAAAGCTGACGACGATGAAAATACTGTCTATGATGTATCAATACCTAAAAGAGGTAAAAAGAAGGAAAAGAAAGAAACAGATTATTTTTTTCATCAAATTACTGATGCAGCCAATACTATCTTAGGTCTAGTTCATAAAATACAAGTCGATGGTAATTATAAATCTTGCAGACAGATTATAACAAATGTTAAATCTATTGCTACTTTAGCTAAGAAAAGATGTAAATAATTGCTTAAATTAAGAAATCCATGAAATAAATAAATAATTGGAAATGACATCGAATCTCATAATTCCGTTTATTCTTAGATAATAATTAAAAATATATAACTGTAGGTACTTTTATATTTTATTATACCACTTAGATAAAGAAAGGGACAAGAAAAACCATAACCCTAACCAAGAGCGTGTCTAAGGTGGGTTCCGTAGCTATCAAAGCGCTATAGATATTTTTTTATAAAATTTCAAAAGTTGTCCGATTTCGCTCAAAATAAAGAAAAATCCTAAACCTAAAGAGTTTTTATAATGATATATCAGCATGGAAACTTACAAATGTTTACCTTTTACAATTTAGAAATGCTTGGCAAGTTATAAGCAACTTTAGAGACCGGTTAGTCTTTAGAATGGCAGATATACAGACTAACAGAGTTACAGGACGATATAGCGAAACTCCAGAGTTCCTTGAGTACCACGGAACCCAAAAATGGCCATAGTGTATATTACAACTAGTGAAAACCCGTTTACAACGCCAAAATTTATCCATCAGTCTATGGATTTTTTTCCTATCTTGATAAGTGACAGTTAATAGTATTTTTGTTATCTTAATCTAAACAAAAAGTAAATAAAATATTCCAAATGTGCATTTTTATTACTTCAATTTTTTTATTAATTAAATAATGGTGCCAAATATTTTACACGTGCTTCCCCTTCTTTTGCGCCGCCTCCATTTTCTTTTGCAATTTTCTGAGCTAATAAAAAAAAAAAAAATTGTGAAAGTACTCAAAAATAAAAAGTATTGTAATGATGAAAAACAAAAAATAATTAAGTCTTCTTTTTCTTCTTTCCTTTCCTGCCTGCCTGCGTGTAACAAAATAGGACTATCAAATACTGACTTCTTGCAACCTAAAATAGCTTATAAATGATAATAATAAGTTAGGCTTAATGTAATTTTAGCAATGTTCTGTCATCTGTGTAGTTTACAGAACATTGTAAAAATTACACATTCATACGCGTCTTTGTAGATGATTTCTTACCCGTTTCTTCTCCGCGCGATTTGCGAGCACTTGTCTCCAAGCTGTTTGAATGACCCTCGCGGCATGTTCCAGAAGAAAGTTGTTCATCTTCTCTGTCATTTCCTGATGGTACTCCTTCTCTCTTTCCTCCATCAGGGGTATGTATTCTATGTCTTGTTCTGCAATCTTCTCCTACAAAATCAGTAAAGGATGTGGAGAGGTTTGAAAACCCATCTGCCCCCCCCTAGATGAGGCATATTTTTATCTAAATCAAATTTTAAACACGTCAACATATAGCATGTCAATCGAATGATTTCTTTATGCATGACTTCTTTGATGAATGAAACGACACCCTCTCAAGATAAAATTTATGCAGTCGTTTAGGCTGTAAAGCGTTAGGAAAATTCGGCAGTTGGGTAAAAATCTCTTTGAATCCAAAACCAGTTGGCTATATAAAAACCGGCAACATACTTGCGATACAACTGATGTTGCGGGTAGGCTACCGACACTACCGTCGACTGTGGCCCACGGGCGGCGGTAATCGCTTTCAATGATCAATCAGATAGTCCGTTTGCTCGTTTGCCCCCTATTTCATTAAAATAATATATAAACAGCTTATATGCAAGAAATATATAGGTCACCTCAAGATCTTCGCACTTTTGCATTTCGTCGTCATACTTTTCCGTGAAATCGTCCAACTCAACCTGTTTCTCCCCCATTTCAATGTCATATTTCTGAAGCCACGACAGCAACTGTGTCTCGACTTTAAATCTATTAGAACATAATTCATTTAAACCGTTGCATACCAAAACATACCTATACAGATAATAAACAAAATATATTTTTTTAAGTAACACCCGACTTGTCAAGCAGTGAGCGAGCTGATGATGAATCACTGGCTCGAAACATCGAAAAAATTCATGATAATAGCCCATGTGATGAACTTCGAAGGAAAACTATAACGGCATTAGGCATAACTTTATTGGTTCAGGAGTTAATTATAGAGGCCTAACTTGTGAAATGCGCTTTCGTGAAAAACGAAACTAACGAAAAATATTGTACAATATTAATATAATAGTACGGGAACATTAATACGCGAGTCCGACACGCAATTGGCCAGTTTTTTTGTTTGGTTTGCGCACTACATAAAACATAGACATGCCAACCGGGCGGAATCACCATTTCGATAAGAGCTAGTCACACTAAAGATTAATATAACACTTATAAACTATATTATTTATACACGCTATTTATACACGACTGAATTGGCCACAATATTGATTATTTTAAACTCAACCACAGAATACACAATTAACTAAAATTTAAGAGAAAATTGATTGTTTTTGCATAATAAAGGCAACTGGTAAGAGTACAAAAAAATCTGTGAAATTGAAATAAGTTACAACCATAATAAGCAATTTTAATAAAAGGTAAAATTAAATAATCAACAATGTCAAATGTTTAAATTTTTATCTTAAGTATTGATATGTAGGTAGGTATTAGCCACAAATCTTAAGAATTGATTTTGATTATGTTGTTATTAAACAAATGGTTATTTAAACCTGTTGTCTATGTTGTGTAAACACTTTTATTCGTAATTGATTTCTTATACGTTATAAAATAAAAAAAAAGTATTTACATACCAACCAATGTTTTTTATTTCTTCCCTTCTTTTTACTTTAAAAATGATAAAAATTCAGAATGCATGTTTTTTTTTAGTTTCTAACGAGAAAAAATATTGTATGTTACACATAATATTGAATATTTCCGAAATCCCGCAATCCCGCGAGCGAATCCATACTATATAATGTTTGAGGTCGTTAACCCCAAATTGCACTACCTAATCAGATGACTGATAATTACACGACGAAGCGTAGCTTAGATAAATTCTATCACAGTACCTACTTACCTTCGCATCCTTAGGTTTTTCTCTTCTATAAGATTTGACTTCAACAAATTTTCGTAGGCTTCTCTACACTCGTGTTCTTCTTCACGTAGCATTTCTTTTTTCACCAAATGGGCTCGAGTCGAAAGCACCATATCACGTTCAGATTGTAAACTAAATTAAATTTTATTGTAGGTATTATAGTATGTAAATAATAATTAAAGTAAATAGCTGTTATCTCCTTAATTTTCTATTAAAAAATAATTATTATTTAAATATTAATTAGCTAATTTCCTCGAACATAATCTTTATCGAAATACAACCTAAGTGGTCGCTTTATATAAAAAGAGAAAATTTAAAAAATAAAGGTACTAATTTACAAAAACAAGGTAATAATTTACAAAAACAATTTAATTTAGGTAAGATTTTGATTCTAAGCTTTAGTTTCTATTATTACTAACTATGTACTTTTGTTTATATAAGTACTAGTTCGAAACTGTGCCATGGTCAGTAAATAAAGGATTTAAATTTATTATTTATTTATTTTTATCCCCATAATTTTCTTCCAATTTTCACAAGCATTTATTTGACACAGAATGAAAGGACTGGAACATGGAGAATTTCGTAAGGAGTACCATCTCTCTAAGGCAGAAAAGCTAAAAAGTGTCCGACAAAAGTAATTAAATGATAGTTCCAAAACTGGCCATAATGGCGCTAGAGTGGCAAGGGTGTGTGCTATGAAGTTAGAATTTTTGATGACTATGACTAGTTTTTAGTAGTTAATTCAGTAAATCATGAATATTCTAATTACTCGTATAGTCGAAAATATTTTTATATATAAAACCGAAGAAGATCCCAAGATTTCCGTTTATGATGATCCGTTTAAATTTTTCCGCTTTACACCCTTGCGTCTGTAGCGCCCCCTATTTAACGCTATTTTACGGACACTTTTCATGTATAGAGATGGTACTCCTTACCTCTATTCTCCATGGACTAGAACATTGGGTGCAAATTTGATGCCACTTACGCCACCAGGTGACGCTTTGTGTGCGTTGGGTCTGCCCCTGTTCTTTCACTTTTTGACGCATGTATAGGTGCGCAAAACTTCTGCGCATAATTTTCCGAATTTCAAAAATTTGGGCGCCCTAATAGATATGCGCGCGCACATCTAAATGCACATGCGTGAAAAAAAATCCCAAAAAACGCAGCAATTGATTAGAATTTAGAATTAAATTATTATAGATGTTTTTTTTAATGAAAAAGTTAACATTAACATATTATTTTAAGTAAGCACTTTGTTAGTACAAAAGAGAACGGAAGACCTACACGACTATTGCATCTATAACGTAACTCCAATGAAAAAGTATCCAAAGTAATATTATATCTAATATAATATTTTACTTACATTTTCTTTTTTAGTTCGACTTCAGCATCCTGCTCGAGCGTCGCCAATTCCTTCTCTAGATTAGCGATTACTTTTCCTTTTTCCGCCATAGTCTCCTCGAACTTCGCTTTTTCCGAATTTAAGGTGTCCGTGTAATCTGAAATATAATTATTAATAAAAAACAGGGGATGAGTCTCACTCTCGTGAGAAAAGCCTCACATAAGGAGTTTAAAATTAAAAATGCGTTAACACACTAAAGTTCTACCACAGGAGATGAATTTCTCAGAACAAATAACTACTGTAACTAAAATGTAAATAACAACAAGAAATTTTTTTCGCGGGACATTAGCAACATGGTTTTACTGTACCTTTAATTTTCTTTATCAACCTTTCGTTAGAGGCTTGCAGTTTTCTAGTGCTTATCTTTGAAGCCAACTCCTCCTCAGCCGTTATTTCCATCTGATTCATAATAAGCTCTCGAAAGCGTTCCAGGGTCAGAAGGTATTTTAGTCCTGGTGGCATTTCCTTGCTCAACAAAGACAATTAAATAGTGGTACTTAGTAATCTCTGAATCTCATCTCGATGCAAATTACATTATCACACGTAATAATTTTTTTACTGGATCAGCAGTCAGCATGATGATGTAATACTTTCGAGAGATTTGAACCATAACCTCCGTATCTAACTTCGCAATAAATAGAAATATTTGTAAATTTTCTAACAAATAAAATGTTGTATTTAAATGATAATATAATTTAATACATCCAGCTAGATTAATTACTAAAGTGGGTTCATTTCATATTTTTACCTTCTCATTATCTATGAATTCCTTCTTCATCTGAAACAATGGTAATTAAATTGATTTTGCACTTTTTTCTCCTCATCATTATTTATAGACATAAATATAGCTATTGCATTCAGAAACTCACGTCGTCCACCATCTCTACAGCTACTGTCCGTAGCGCTGGGTAGCTGTGTATGATGTACAACAAATGTCCAAGCTCTGGGTTCAGTCTGTTCTTCAATGGAATGTCGCCCTGTAGTTAGACAATTTTCAAACGTCTATTAATTTCTTTTACTAAGTATGTGGGAATATAGTGGCAAGCCCCAAAGGGAGATCTCCGACCGAGCGAGATGGTATGCTCGGTCAGGCCGAAGCCCACTTGTATGAATTTCAGATGTCGTATATATTATAGTGCCGATCTTAGAAAACTTCGATAGCGCGATTCAGGATTGTGGCGCTAATTGGTCCGCTACAAGTATTATGGAATTTAGGTTGGGATGCCCCAATGGGGCACTCCTAGCAACGTAATGGGCAACCCCGTCCTAACTCATTCTTTTATGGCATACTTCAACACATTTAACCTAATGTTGGATATTATTTAGACGCCCCAAAGGGCACCGAGCGGGTGGAATGCCCAGTCATACCGAAGCACCTTACTGTACTCCTTTCAGTAGTTGTATGTATAGTGCCGTACTGAAATAACTCCGAATCGATAGCGCGATTCAAAACTGTGGCGCTGATTAATTGTCCGCCACAATCTCATGCCTAGAACCGATCATCTGAATATTAAACATAGCATACCTCTTTAAGGTCTTCCATAGCGGAGACATTGAGTAAGCTTATGGAAAATAGTGGACTATCGTACTGCTCGAATATGTACGTCAAGTCTTCCATGTGTTGAGGTGTTAGTATGGAACTAAGAGTTCGATACTCCTGCACTATGTTAGGCAGACATAACGCGAGTTTCGTCTTCAAAACGGTTTCGTCTAGGATTTTACTAATCCGCTCAGCTTGTATTTTACATTCCAGATCTAGCGGCGAGGTTACTGAAATATTGAAGGTATTGCTGAATTGCATAATTATTATGCTGTTATTTCTTATCAATAATTTAAATTACAAAAATACAACTTTCTTACTTTGTAACTCAGATAGAGTCAATTCTACATCTGGCTATATCTATGATTAATCATACTAATAATAATAATAGCTCCCCACACAGATTTCGGTGACGGTGCCGTTTTATTGAAACCAGAGCAGCTACGAAGGAGTTATTTTTAACGTGCCCAAGTGTGTGCGCAATACACAATATATATATATCTCTCTCTGCCTTTACCTTCGATGCATTTTTCCATGCCCACCTAACACATGATTATATTTCTTGTGAGACCTATTGTGTTCTAACCAGATTTGAAAACAACATTTTTTGTTGTTCTAACGCGGGCATCGAACCCACGACCTGCGGGGTCGAGAGCCAACCTCTAAACCCTGGACCGCGGAGGCATTATTAATAACGCCTCCGCGGTCATAACCAAGCTGGTAGTATAAAGAGTCGTCACCTTACCATTATCTTTAGTTAGGACAATACTAATTCTATCGTTGCTGCCTGATTTGCTGCTGTCGATTTTCGAAGTAGCCGAGTAAATAGACGGTGACTGCAGGGTTTCTGAAGATGTGGCATCCATTTTTGTTCTTTCTTGGATTACATTGATTACGTAATCAGTAAATCTTCCCTTATTCCTCACTTATCAATAAATATTTTATTCTGAAATTTTTCAGACAGTTTTATCGAAGTCAAACGATATGGTTGCCAAACAACGCATACTTAAATATGTTGTCTGTATGGAGAAATAAGGACGTCCACATATTTGTCGACGAAACAGGTTACAACTTGTAATGAGTGAATTCTATAAACATTACGTAGGCTGATATTTTTAACAGATAATTAATGGAATCGATCATAGCAAGAACCATTATAATAATAATAAATATTAATATGACCAACGACCAAGTACCTAAAACCACGTTTTGTTGAATTGTTACTATTATTAATTTAAATTGCAAAACATTAAACAGCTTTATTAGTTCTAAAAGTATTTTCTAAGTAGTGCTTGTAACGAAGGGCACCTACTTGTTACTTCGTATTTAGTTCGTAACCACAGTTACGATCGCAATATTTTCCACTACTTTTTACTATGTTTGTCTCGCTATTAATTTGTTGGTTCAATATCTCTATCAGACAAGTGGTCTCCCAAATATTTTATATTTTGTAACTGTAACTCCTTGTGTATTTGAACTTAATGTTATACTTAGTTTGAGATCAACATTGTAAGAATTATCTAGAAACTCATTAGTTTGGTAAGTAGGTACTTTGCACTATCACTGGTACTTTTGACTTTGCGAGAGTAGGTTAGACAGGGTAAAAAACTGTTATTATTTTAAAAAAATGTTATTGATCACGGCATAATTATCTGAATATTTTGTAAACAGATTGAGTACGACGACGACGCCGTCGTACACAATCTGGTTGGCGATCCACGATCAAAATCATCGATTGTGATCCAGATTGATAATGTACGAAGTAGATAGACGGATTGATGCATCTGATCACAAAATATCTCGATTCTAGATATATTTAAATTCCGCGATCAATGATTTTGATAACGGACCGCAATCCAGATTGACTGTGTACGGGGCGCCTAACTCTTTTGAATTTTTAGACACTAACGACCATGCCGAAAAAAGCTAAAGTGAATAAATTGGCGCGTATGTCTGATGAAGAACGCGCCAGGTACCTCCAGCACAGGGCTGACATGGAGGAGGAGGCGCGCAGGAGAAAATACGAACTCATAGACAGATTTATTAAGGTTTGGCTAAGCTTATAAGTGTCCAATAGCCGTATTATATCTAATACATCGGTTTCTAATATGGGGAGGAGGGACTACAAACCTCCATGACCAAGTGCGACTCCAATTCACGAATTGTTATAATTGCAGAACAAACTAGATAAAGAAGAGAATTACAGTAAAATAAATACGGCCAAAATCAACCAAGGATGGAGGTTTATACTGCGGAAGATCAAATGCAACCAACAGGCATTAGAGATACAGGTTAGTCCCTATTCAATATATTTGACGTGATAACGTCTTATCAATCGATAAACGCCGACTGCACGCACGAAAAATTGTCACGTTCCGCCTGAGCCGAGCGTGCAAGCGAGAGCGCGGAACAAGCGATAGAGAGGCACGATCGGCCTAAGAGTTAGGCTTGTGATGACGTTATCACGTAAAATTATCGTCCGTAAACCGATTTATCAGACGACCATTTTTTTCTGCTATTATTTAAGCAGGTAAAATTATCTTTATCTCACCATGCCATAACGTAGATATTAATAAGAACACTGCAGCTCTCTTTAGGAAAGTACCGAACTGAGAAAGTATCGACTCGATAACTGCTACTATTCATTCCAGAATCGGAATGTTGGTAATGACTTGTCGAAAGGTAGGCAAACTAAAAAAGTTAGCAAAAGTCGCGCGCAGTCTGATAAGTAACTAGATAAGAAAATTAGAAAATGGATCATTTTATATTTTAAATCGTAATTCATAATAATTTGTAATTATTTCAGGCTATGATGACAAACTTCAATTTCCTAATGGATCGTAAGAACCGTCTCTTGAATTCCCTGATGCAAGCGATAAACGTTTCTAACGAGCAACACCGACGGGCATTTCAGGCACATACTGAGAATTTGAGTTACTTCATAAGTGCGTCTGTTATAACGTGAATTTCTTTAGTTTTAATATTATAGATGTAGTTAATACCGTTTTAACTAAAGCTTTAATAAATGTTGGATTTTAGATAGCAACCTTATTTATTTTCAGAATTAGGATCTCAGCGTCTTGATAAACTACAAAATGAGTATGAAAATCAAAAAGTCAATCTACTGACCTCTTGGGAGATGGAAGAACAAGACATTACTGACAAGCAGGACAGTGGTGAATTCAAGTTGATCCTCATAAAATTCATACAGACAAGAGACTTTGAAGCTCACAAGAAAAACAAAGAAATTGAAAGAGCTACAGAAAAGAATGATGCAAGGCTTGAGGTATGTTTAAATATCGTAATTCTACCTATCTGCCTATAGCAAAGAATATTAAAGTTCACCTTTTTATGTATTACAAACCGAGAATATTTTAAAAAATTAAACAGTAAAACTAAAAACCCGTATGTTTGCTGACTACCCAGATATGTCATAAAGGAAGTTCCAATAAATACCAAAATAATAATAATTAAAACAGGTTCTGTAAAGGCCGTTTATTAGTTAACACTGAGTGTGCATGAAAAAATCCATGCTTAATTCAATTATAATTAGAATTGAAAGTCATCCTTCCAGTCATCGCAGTTAGCTTTACCTTTTTCCGACAGACAAATTAGAATGTTCTTCGAAAATTCGCATTTGTCGTCTGTGTTTTCTGTAACAAAAATATGTAATAGAACCTAATGTAAACCTAAATAAAACCTAAAACTGAAATGAAAACACTTTTCATCTTGGTTGTCTTGTGAAGAAATCGATGAAGGCCATTAACTAATGGGTTTAATTCTTCGGGCCTTATAGGGCGGGTAAATGGTAAAAAAATCGGGCTCAAAATAGCTGTCGATACATTAAAAAACTATTATACAACTTACCATTTGCAAGTATTTGGAAACACTCCTCAATAGACTCCTGTAGGAAATCTCGCAAGTCTTCGTTCTTCACGTCCCTGGTGATGGCGTGGGTTACCAAATACCGATCAGGCATCCCGTTGTCTCCCGTCTGTAAATAGCATAAACTTATAGTACCTAACTATCAAATCTTTGCTGTTAACCAGTGTTAGCCAGGATAAAAAAACTGGCTAGTAAACCACAGCAAGCTCAAAAATATTTTCAATTTATTTTAGGATCGGTGAATTTGGTACTAATGAAACAATGCGTTCATGAATCATGATCCATCCATGCATCATCCAATCATCCACACGACGATATAGTAACGCATTATTTTGATTGGCCGCACTGTAGTTATAAAGTGAAATTAAGTGCCTACGATTAAACAATTGCCTGTTAAAATAAACACACCGGTATATTAAGCGGAACACAAAAAAAAGGTCCATAATTAAAAAAATATGGTTTTATTTTAAAATCTACTTACTACACTTCTTTTGTTATTTAAAGTTTCATTTCTTTTACTTAAAATGAGATGACATTAAGAACAGATTTTGCGAGTAAAGGCTATTTGTGAAAAATGGTACATTTTTTAACTTTTCATGTAACCGGGAAAAGTGAAAATTAATATTAAAATAACAATTAATTAAATTAGAAAAATGGTGATTAATATCGCGTATTTCCTCCACGTGCTCTTATTAATGTTTCTACCCGTCTAGGCATACTGAGAATGATGTTACCGATGGTCTCCTGGGATAGTCTCCGCCATTCCTCAACTACGGCGATTCGCAGTTCACCCACGTTGGCAGGAGCTGGAATTCTGGACTTAACTTTTCTTTTCAGCAAGTCCCAAACGTGCTCTATTGGGTTCATATCCGGTGATCTCGCCGGCCACTCCATAACAGTGATATTCATATCATTAAGATAAGCTTGAGTTACCCGAGCGGTATGCGGCCGAGCATTATCCTGCATAAAAACAAAATCGTCACCTTCTTTTTTCTTCTAAAACTTCTCTGATATAGCGGTCTGCAGTCAGACTCCCTCTGTAAATCACTACCAAGTCTGTGCGAGCTCCCAAACAAATGCCCGCCCAAACCATTATTGATCCACCACCGTATGCAACTGTAGTTTCAAAATTTGTCTGAATGTATCGTTCTCCTTTGCGTCTGTATATTCTTTGCCTGCCGTCAATTTGATTTAAGAGAATTCTGCACTCATCACTAAACAATACCTTAATCCATTGGTCCGCGTTCCAAAGTCGATGTTCCTGAGCAAAAGTTAACCTGTTTCTACGATGATTTACCTCGAGCCTTGGAGCCTTGGCGGGCACAAATGAACCCAAACCAGCTTCTTCGAACCTTCTTCGTACCATACGTTCACTTACGGTTACACCCCGCACTGCTTCTAACTCATGTCGGGCTTGGACGGCCGTCAAACGGGGGTTCCTACGTATACGAAACCGAATGAAACGATCATCCCTACTCGAAGTGCGTCTTTTTCTGCCTTGTCCTGCTCTTCTCACATAAGTACCGGTCTCCCTGAACCGTTGGATACTGCGATGGATCGTTGAAACTGGTCGACGAAGATCTCTGGATATCACTCTGCAGGTTTGACCATTTCTTCGCATTTCGAGTGCCCTGGCAATCTTCGTTGGGGCTAAGTCAGGCATCATTCAGTCCTCAACTCCAAAAAGATACGCGATAAAAAAAAAAACTAACAAAAACAGTATTTCAATAAAATTTTAAATCAAACTCTGAAGGAAGAAATACTCGAAGTTCGCTCCAGATAAGGTGTATTTGAATAAAATTAAAACAATTGCATAAAATGTGATGTTCAGAAGTTTTCTTAATTTGAAAATATTTCTTTTTAAATTAAATGACGTATAAACCAGCCAGCAACCTTATATGATACTGGTATCAAAACTTTATTTTATGTTCCGCTAAATATGCCGGTGTGTGTATTAATTTAAATCATGTTTACCATAATATGTAAGTTCTCCATCAAGCAATGCAAGGCGCATGCTTTGTCTGCCTGACTGGAATTGCTGGAGTTTCGGGAGTTACTCGTGTTCGACCCCTTGTTATTGTGCGAGTTAGGATTGTACTGACTGCGCTGCCCTGAGTTCATCTCCACGCGACGTTCGCGTTTGTTCCGCCTGTTGTATTGGTTGTAATAGTTGGTTCTTGAGTTGTCCTGAAAATGAATGAATCAATGCCTAGTTAAATGTATTATAAATGACTACCAACTACCATCTGCAGGTCTAAAATGGCCACATTAGGTGAATCGTACTATGAAACATCAACTTTTGAAGAAGTTGCTCTTACAGTAACTTCTAACAATTCTATTTTGACAACTTTCAATAGAAATGCGTAAAATCGTACACAAAATAATAATTGTCTAATTGTCAATTATGAGAATTATTAGAAGTTGCTGTAAGAGCAACTACTTCAAAGTTAGTGTTTCATAGTATGATTCACTTAATGTGCCCATTTTAGATCTGCAGCGCCTCAATTTTTTTACATGCAGCGAAGATCTAGCAGCGTTTCGCGTCCCTTAGTGTAAATTTTAAAATATAAGTTACGTGTTTTCTGTGTCGTTCTAATCACATTTATGAACAAATACGCATTATAGTTAGGTAAGTAACTAAAAATACTAACGTTACTATATTCTTCACTTTGTAAAAAATCATCTCTTCCATTCAATCTATCATTTTGTACGTTTTGATCGTTTCTTCCATATCCATTATTGTCTCTACTATTCAGATTATAGTTTCTATCTCTCCTATCCATATTGTATCTGTCGTTTGAGTCAGATCTTGTTTCTCTGTCCCCATATCTGTCTTCATTTTCGTCTCTACTTTTGCCTCTATTGTTCATTCTATCATACCGATTATCTCTGTAGCTGCTACGATCATTATTCCATACTCCTCTGTGGCTCCAGTCCTCTTGGCGATTATTCTCACTGCTACTGTTGTTTTGTTGTTTCAAACATGTATTGTACATCCTTTTGAGATCAGCATCTTTGTATCCTCCTTCAGAGTGGCAAGATAGCCCCTAAAATATATACTTAAATAAATATTTTATTTTTTTGATTGGATTTATATAAAAAAATTGCAAACCAAAAAGTTAACTGCAAAAAAGATACTCACATGACATCCCAAAAAGAAAGATAAAAATAACACGCATCTCAAACGACCCATTTCAACGACCGAAAACAACTAACCAAAGTAATGGTTATCACAGATATTTATAACACAATTGTAAGTTATAACAAAGGACCATCGGAAAAGCCATAATTATAAATACACAAGCCATAAATTGGCAAATAAATGTGGTTCCTTCGTAAGAAAAAATTAAAAAAGCTTCATTATGTACGATGGCCTTATTGTGAGATCAAAGGCAATGCCGGTGTGTATTTGATGAAACCTATTAAGTAGCGTGCAAATTGCGATGTCTTACAAAACTTATACATTGGCCCAAGAGGATATGGGGTTTAGTGATCGGAAACGCAGTGTTGCGGATGAACAGACGAATCGTCTACTCGCTTTCCAGGCTCATTCCTTAAAAATCAATACGACTTATTACTTAGTAAGACCGGAAAACAAGCAGACAGATCACCTCAGGGTAAGCCACTACCTCGGTTACAGCAAGGATCCCTAGTTTTTTAGAGCGTCACGGCTGCTGTCAGCAGTCGGAAGACCGTGTTACTATGATTGCAGGAAACTATCATTCTACTGTGACGAATCCTTAATAAGCCTTTTTGACGTTAACATGTTAACTACCAGTATTTGGTACCGATCACTCAACCATGATCAAACCATAACCTGGACTGACCAGGGTCGTAGCTACCACTGTATCAGCCATATCAATTATACGGGCCCCCGGGTTACAGGGGCCCCGAACTTGTCAGAAAAAAAAATCGTACAACATTATCTACACATTACAGTCTCTCTTAAGTAGCTCGTAAATTTTGGATGCGGGACGCCCCTAAGGCTCGCTACGCCACTGAACGTCACAAAAACTAACAAGTAGGTAATCATGTAGAGTAATAAAAATATACAAGTCGAGGATACCTACTTTTAATATGAAGAAGGCAAACGAGCTAAGCATATCCTGATGGAAAGCGATTACCGTCTCTCGCAATGCAAGTTTCAAGTGCCTCATAATAAAAAAAAAATCTAAATGCCTTTAATTAGTTTTAGAAATCACTTGCAAAGTATTTTTAAGTACCGTTCATAACTTGTATCATCATTTTCAGCATGAAGCTGAAATCCACGACCTTTGTAAGCCAAAGAAATTGTATATCGACTTGTATTGGGACAGTCTGAAGGAGGTCTACGATTGCTATTTGGAGAAACATAACCCGATCATGGGTCATTATCAAACACTGCTGGACAAAGACAATTATTACCAGCAGGAGATCTTCAAAAATGACATCCACATAGAGCAAGCTTCGGTAAGGATCAAACTATAATCTGGGTGCTAAGAACCCCTTATTCCTTTTTGAGGTGTTTACTATTTTATCCCGATAGGAGAAGACATTAGACAAATTACACATTATACAGTCTGCAGTATATGAGTCGACATATCATTATATGCTTAAATATACTTATTTTTTTCTTTTATCTAGTTCAACTCGTTGTCCATAGTCTTCCAATCCTCTCGCTCCTGCGCTACCATTGACCAGCCTGACTGGTATGCATGATGTATCCAGCTCGTCGCGCATCTTTTTCTAGGCCGGCCATGCCGGCGTCGTACCCAATCTGTAGTGAAATTTCCCAGCGGTCGGGGTGCATGCGGCTGATATAACACGCCACGCACTTTAGCTTAGCAGCCTTCATTCCAATGTCTGTACACCAAAACACCACCCTACTTACACACACATATACCTACTTACAAATAAATTACTACATTAATTCTAGGAAATTCTAAACTCTCTTCAACTGGAATGGATGAAGATGAACACTTCAATGGATATGAAATTAAAAAGAATGAACAAACGAAAAGAAGAACTCGCTATCCGGTATTGGGTAATGAAGAAAGAAGCAAAACTGCATAGGAAAAGAGAAAATGACAGCCTGACTATATTAGTTGATGCAAGTCAGGATGCTATAAATGTAAGTTTTTTAAATGGACATACAGACCTCCTGACTGTAAAAAATTACCACTACCCTCTGGCGTTAAACTTATCTCTCTGCCCTCTGATGTTGTAGGTATGGACACCTGTCCACTGCACTGCACCAGAGGGCAGAGAGTTATCAGTGCATTTCGAGTCTTTTAATCGTGTATTTAACAGTTTATTATACACTACACTACTTACTTATTTTTCAACAGAGACTACAAAAGGTTAAAGACAAACTACAGAAAGTAATCCACTTGTCAGAAATATGTAGCAAATACGAAAACAAGAAAGATTCTGAACATCCGACTGAATTGGATGAAAATGGAACCCCACTTGAATTCCAAAACCTAGATCAAGCACTGGCAGTGAGTGTTTATTTTCTTTATTTTTAAAAAACATGTTCTTTTTTTCAAATTTTAACCTTTTTTGTTTCTAGGATGAGTGCAAACAGTTTAGCAAAATGGATAAATTCCTCTTAAAAGTTAATAGAGTGAAGATTCAGAATATGTGCCTAAAAGCTGAGAAAGCTAAGCTTACAGGGGAGAATACACAATTAAAACAGTATATCAAGAGGTATCTCACAGAGTTGGCGCTGACAGGAGGGAAAGCTCGACCCCACAGTGTGAGAATACAATCAGAAATAGAAAAAGTAGAAACAAGTAAAAAATATTTGTAAGTATGAAATGAAAATTTTGTATTAAACAGAGTTACAGGTTAAGCCAGTGTAAATCCTTTAAGCTGTTTGTAATGATGTTTTTGTCCATGATGACGAGAATGACAACTCTGTGTACTGATCAAAATTGACTAAGCCTGTAACCCTGTATATTTTAATACACCAAGTATTAAATGATAATGCATATAATAGAACGCTTCATTTACATAAAATAGAACTTTTCAGTAATTTAAAACTCATAAGTGACTACAATATTCACATTTAATTTCAGAAACCGTCCAGTCACATGTATAGAAGGAGCATTATCAAATGCAGTATTGCATGAGAGGAGGATGAAGTTGCAAGAAAAGAAAAATAAAGAAATTGGAGGTGTAAGAGCTTATCCCAGAGTCCATTGCTGGTAGATACAACATCTGTATCATCATACAATCTGAATCTTTTTTGAAAATTATTCTACTTTTAAATCAATATTTAATCAACATAATAAAAACACATAAATATAAATAAAAGTATGTATTCAAATATAAACACTTAAACCTAAATACTGTTTTAAAGTTATTCCATACGTTCTACGCCACCCATACTCGAGCTATCTTCACCGAGATTCCAAGGATCATCAAGGGCTGATAATAGTTTTGCAAATGCTTTGTGACCTTCAGTGTCTACATTTTTCGTCATTTCCTCCGAGAACGGCACATATTCATCGCAAAGAATTGACTTCCCTTGAGACATTCCATGTATTTCATACCAGCCTTCGAGTGGCTCATTGATAGGGCTTTTCAACCTCACAAGAACTTCCTGGTCGTCCACAGTTTTTATGGAAAATCCTTCGCTTGATGACACTTTTACAATTTTCCCCCAGATCGTAACTTTGGCGCCATTTCGTTGTGCTAAGTTACTGCCGGTTACACACGGTACAAATTCGTCGTTATCTGGGAATTGTTTGTCTTCGTAATCGTCGTGATCGGCCATTGATGTAAATATCGATAAAAACTGTTTACTTGAAGCAGTAAAATTGCAATTTTTATAACACTGAGAAAGTTTGAAACTCAGCAAACGTACGACAACGCGACAGCACTTTTATTTGTGATCAAAACGACAGCTGTCAAATCAAATCAGAATTTTAACATCAAAAAATGACAGACGACGCTTATACTTTTTATAGAAAAACTAAGAAGCAAACATTTTGCAACAATAAGATACGTATTTGGGATTGCACAAAATCTTAAGTTTTTAATTTTGAACAACGTGTGTCGGGACCAAGTCGGGACAGCTACTAGTAACTAAATATATATTCTTCTTCCAACGTTAGGTTAGGAGTTAGTACTTGTAAGAGCGTCTAACACAATCGGAGCAAGTAAGCGTCGACGTCAGATACAGAAATCGGATCGAATAATGGAAAAACGCCTTGCAACTGCATACAAATTGACTGCGCTCTGCAGTCCAGTCAAAAATATTTTCTTTATTTTATCCACCACCTTCATAAGTCTAACATCAAACCTTTGTAAACTACATCTACTTTTGTTTTTGAGAGTACTATCAGGGAATCTAATTCTTAAGCAGTTGAGATGTCACTTAATTTATTTGGATAAAATGATGACATGCAGTCACAACACAAAAGGCTTGTTGCCAATTTCTTTTTACTGAATAAATGAATAGTACTCAGAAATATGAGTAAATTCTTAGAATAAAACGGTAATTATATTATTTAAAATGATTTTTTTTAAAGGTACTAAGGCGATTTGTAATAGAAATCTCGTGAAAAGCTCCATACAAGTCTAACGTCATGCGTTCTTTACTAGTACCTAGTCAATTAGGTACTGATAATATTGTCAGTCATCATATTATTACGTACAAATTACGACAACGGTTAACCATCTTAAGATATATATTTTTACTCTGTGCTGATAGTAGGTATATCAATTTTAGGTTAATAATTATTACTATAATATTATTATTGTGTTGCTTTACTTTATATGTCGAAAGTTCATCGACTATAAAAAATGTAAAATTATATTTATGTAAAAGACAATATATTGATTAAGTTTTTATTTATTTTAATAATATACAGTTTTCATTCATTACAAAATGTTTTCAAATCAAAAAACCACGGTGTAAGAATAAAAAACTGTTCCTTAAAATTACATTAGTAACTACGCAAAGAAATCTTCTCTGTCAGCGGATAGTGTGGGGGCCGTCGCGTCTTCCATAGCCGCGAAGTTCATGAAGTGAGCTGGTCTGTGTACCTCGTGGTAGAACTCGCGGGGGTTACCCAGTTGTGCACCGTACTTCATGTTCGGATCGTGGCGTACACCTAATGAACAAAAATAATTCATTAGATTTGGTTATACTGTTAGTAAAAACAGAGTTTTTGCAGGCTCATTTTGGGCCCACTCTCCAAAAGTTACGTGTGACACATAATTTATCATTTTATCGGAATTATTGTGCTATATAAAAGTTACTATGGCGCAGGTTACGTATCTAAGTTTGAAATATAACTTATAAAAATATTACACTATCAAAATAAAAAACGAACCCATAAAGTTATAATTCCAGCTTCCTTGAGAAGGCACCATGAAGTAGCCGAGGAATCTGTCTGACAGCAGCATTTGGACTCGTTCATAGTGACTGGGCAGGTAACCCTTGGGGTTGTTGCCTCTATCTGTGTTCTTTGAACCCCACTCGTAACCGCTAGGTGTCAGTTTGTATGCGGTTAGCGAGCAGGAACCAGGTGTGAACGAGCATGTTATAATTATTGTTTTCTCTCCATCCCACGTTGGATTCTCTGCCATTATCTTTGCGTGAGTTGTTATATCCTGAAGAAGATTATGAATAATTAAAAATACAGGTTTAAGTGAATCGTACTATTAAGGCGTAAAAATAGGCTTCTTACATTTTTTTTTGAGACAAATGAATACATTTTAGCACAGCAAATAAAAATGTTAATCTTGATCATATTTGTAACCCCGACCTTTGTTTTCAGTAAATCGTTTTCTGTAAATCTTCTCGTTAAAAAAATAAATAAAATAACCATTAAATTGAATATTCTTGGAGTTGTAACTGTATTATTTGTGAACAAAAATTAGAAAATTAATTAGTTTCGTAATCATCTATAATAAAAGCAAGAGAATTGTCGTTTTTATTTTTCAATTGGAATAATATATTTGTTAGGATTAATTTATTTCAATGATAAAGAATTCGGAAGAGTCGAATGAAACATCGCAAAATGGCGACATGTCATTCCTTCTCTTTCATTTGTATAGAAAACGGTAGTATCGGCTGAGGCGTCTTTGCTGATGGATATATGTCGTTTTGTACCGCACAAAACTCATTAGAATTTATTGTTGAAAGGCCGTTTAAAGTTATTTTACCTCCGACTTGACCTTTATGCTTACGACATAAGGATCTTAGTTTGTCATGCTTTTCTTTCGTCATGTAATACTAATAAGATATGAGTAATTTCGGCGTCTACTGTCAGATATCCGTAGTTCAGCTACATAGGCCATTGGTATTTGCGTTGTTGACCAATTGGTCTCGGATTCGAATCCCGGTCAGACAATTTTTTTAAATACTTTTTCTTTCTCTATCTTTTATAATTTTTATTTTTTTCTCGCATGAATCGAATGAATAATAATATGTATAAATATTATTTTATCTGTTTTAAAGGGTATTTAATTATTATAATCAATTCTAATCCTAATAAATTAGTCCTTCACCACGAGTATTAGGAAAATGTATTCAGCAAACTATGCTTATTATTCACGCGTTGTATTAATTAATTCATTTTTTATTAAATAATACAATTACCACCTTAAAAGCGGCTAGCGGGACCCTTCTAAGTATTTATTTTACGTAATGATTAGTTTTCCGAAGTTATATTTATGTCGTAAATAGTGTATAGCGCAGATTATTAAAAAAAATGGGTATCAAAAAATACGGAGAGCAATAAAGCAAAAATATGTATTGATATATTATTATTTATTTAAAAAACAAGGAAGATAAGAAATATATTAATTTGTAATGAAATTTGAACCTAGACGCTACGCTTTGCCCCAAGCGGGCAGAAATCCGCTAGTCGCACATTACGAAATTGTCGAAATTACGCTTTTGTACATTATGGACACATCACTTTTGAAGTAATTCGCGCAGTTACGGGGACGACACGTCCCCCACTTATCTCCTTCACCACCTTGAATACTTCATAGTAGTCGGCGCTCACCTTGCCTTAACTATCAAATATTGAATAATGACTAATGAGACATAAAAGCATAGCAAGTATTGGTTGCCGAGGACCGGTGCTTATATGTATTATCCTGCACTCATGGAACTCTCTAGATAAAATGACGTCACATACCTGCGGCGACAGTTGCGGCAGCTCATTCGGCTGCGTGTGCATCCAGCCGAGCGGCTGCAGGTGCTGCAGCGCCGGGTGTCGCGGCAGCTGGCGCGGCAGATGCACCGCCTGGTGCGTGCCCCACTGCGGCGGCAGCACGGCGCAGTGCACCTCGCGCACCGCGGGGTTGTCGGGCGGCGCGGTTCCGTAGAGATAGCACGCGATCTGTTACACAAAAACGTATCATTTTTTTACGATGGCAAAGATAGTTAATAGAATCAGGCGTTACTTTGCGGAAATCCATAGCATACAACTAAATCCCGCGAAAAAATACCTACAACCTGGTTAGTCTCGTTAGTCAAACGAAATTTGTTTGCAGGTCCACTTCTTAAGGATGCTCCGGGTTTGGGGCGAAACGCGCGTCGAGTTATGCAACCTGCATGGTGGTGTGGGGCCTTGCACGATCTTGCTGACATTGTTGCTTGTGAGGTGGTGGTGTTTGCACTATCTTGTTTCTAAGTGTAGGTAGTGTCTCCTTGGGAGTGTACACATAAGCAGTGCGGGCACTGCTTATGTGTACACTCCCAAGGAAGGGTGCTTTACAGATGCTTATGTGTCTACTCACACATTTGCTTGCAGGTTGTAGGTATTTTTTCGCGGGATATTGCTATATATAATATTAATTAAATTGTAAGCAAAGATAGTAAAGAAATGACGATACGGTTGTGAGGGTTTGAAGTGCATTTAGGGTGATATCGGTTTTAAGAAATTCGATTCATCATATCAAAGTAAATAGTTATCTTTTAAAAGACTTAATGTTTCAAATTACCTACGCCTTTATAACATTAAGGAATGTAAATAAAAAAAAAAAAAACTGTTTATTTCATAAAAATGAACAAATTACACAAAAAAAGACAATAACTTAAGCTATGAATCTCTAGTAAGATTTTATACATAAGGAGTTGCAGATATGGTTAGAGTGGTGTATAGGGGTATGTATATAAATGTGAGTAGGTGTATGTATGTGCGTGTGCGAGTGAGAGTAAGTGTGTGTGTAGCATCCTAGCCCTACGATAAGTCTTGGGATCATTCATGTGACTACTAGGGTGTCTGCTTTGTGTGTGTGTGTGTCTGTGAGTGAGTGAGTGAGTAGGTCCCCTAGCCCTACGACAATTCTTGGGATCAGTCATGTGACTACTAGGGTGTCTGCTGTGTGTGTGTGTATCTGTGAGTGAGTGAGTGAGTAGGTCCCCTAGCCCTACGACAATTCTTGGGATCAGTCATAATGACTACTAGGGTGTCTAGTGTGAGTGCATTTATACATTTTTCTTATTTAGATTTCTAGAGCTTATACATACTTTATTTTTTATTAGGAACAAACCTTCAGTAAGTAATACTTACTTAAATGTGATTGTTTAGAAAATATTGTTTTAGTACATTCCGAGCTAGATGCCTTTCTTTTTATTAAGTATCTTATGGACTAACTTTCGTGGCAAATCATTAAGTATTTTTGGTAATATACTATTCCATACTCTTTACCCATATTCATTATTGCATCTTGGTACTTCATACAATGGCAAATTATCCAGCTTCCGTAAATGGGCAGACCTTGTTGTTTTATTTAAGTTGTTTATATAGTTACTGTACTAAGTTACAATTGATAACTTTATTTTGTCATAAACACTCGTAACTTTACAGTAGTGGAACAAGTTGTGATAGTTATTTCTGTATTTGAGTTTAATTTTCAATGGGACAATTATCTATAGCCTTATTTGTAAGTTATAAATATTATCTAGATATGTTTTATATCTTGTTTCGTAACTAAACAGACCATAATTTATCACTGAATCTGCTAAACACATATAAAGAAGTCTAAGAGTTTTATAAGGTATTTTGTGTTTGAGTATACATAATTTAGACATGATGACTCTTTGCAAAGAACATAGTCAACATGCGGACTCCCGTGAAACTTGTGGTCTATCACAAGACCGAGGTAAGTGTAGATAAAATAGACATGTACTAATAAAAAAATAAAAAAACTTCTCACCTGCGCTCTCAAATCGGAAATTGTAACAAACTTCTTGAGCAAGTTCTTAGGTAAGATGTATGTATATCCACTCTCTTTGATGTCATCTGAGCTGACATAGATATGATTGGTTCTGAGATGTAGGTTCGTCGCTGAAATCGCCCTGACTCGCCATTCGGTCTTGGAGCTGAACGTCTGTGACTCGTAGTTGCTGGTGGTCGACGTGATGATCTCGTCGCCATGTTTGTTGACAGTTCGCGTGGTGGTAGCGGTCAGTTGGCTCTGCTCCTTGCTCTGCTTCTCAATTTCGGCGATTTGCTGTCGCTGCGCGGACGGCGCAGATATTTCCATACCGAGAATGATGTCTCGGATTTCAGATTGTGTCAGTGATGCTACATTGACACTGAAAAATATGAAGGAAGAGATTTACATGCTAGCATGTATTTCATCATCTGCCTTTGTAAAACGTTTACATGATAAAGAGGTGATTAATGAAGTATATGTACAATACATCAACTCATCATATTATGGAGCCATCATTGTTTTTAGTCACTTTTTATGTAAATGCATTATACTCATTTTTTCCCGGATTATTTATAGCTGTTAAGTTGTTTAGTTTAATATTATATGTAGAGCAAAAGAATATACTCACTTGTTCTTTTTACCATAATCAGCCAGAATGAGATCCTTCAGTTGTACTTCCACCTTGATCCAGTCATCGTCAGACAGTGTGGGCCAGATGTGATGCGGCTCGGTGAGGGTGGTCTTATCTGGTTTGAGCAGAACCTTAGTCCTTTCTGTGTTCACGTGTAGAGCTCGCAGTATTAGAATCAGCCTGCTGAAAGCCTGTGAATAAAAAATAACATTATGTTTTAAATTGTTGCTCAAAATATAATGTTACCAACAAAGAGCAATAAAAATGAACAACCATATAAATAGTAGCATAAAGCCCATCATTTATAGAGCCAGCTACACATGTAACGCAATTTATGCTAGCAATAATTAGACTGTTCAAACTGACTTTTTTTTTTCATATTTATTTACATTGCGTGTATGTCAAGGTAAAACGATAACTTGCAACTAATTGTAATACGCACGATCGACAAATCTGCACATCCTAGTTTGCATATTTTAATTTCTAAGACAAAACGTAGTATGTGTGGTATAGTAAAGTGTAATACAGATTTATAATATTTCATTAACGCCGGATTCTCATGAGAACGATAAGCATAGGCTTGTTACATACTTACTTCACCTTGTCCATAAAATAAAAAAATAAAAAAGCTGTTTATTCAATTTTCCTACGGTTACAGTATAAGTTGTGTTAGTAAAGTAAGAGTTTTTGTTAGTATTTCAGTACGTATTATCCATTTTCTTATTAATCGTTTAAATCTTGAGTTAATCTGGAAAATCTGGAAAATTGACCCCATCTATGGGTATAGGCCTCCCCAATCACCTCGTTCATACAACATAATAATAGGAATACTTACAGTATATGACGAGATAGTCTTCAACCAATCATCGTACAAATTGAACAACACCATCTGTGGCTCCGTGGCCTTGAGGATGAGGTCACCAAACTTCTCCACCTTGAGGCACGCCTGGAAGGGCAGCTGCAGCTCGGAGCCCTTAATCACGATGTTCGGGAAGTCCAGCAAGTGAACCTGGAGTAATCATTCGAATTAAGGACTAAGGGTGTCTAAATATATTTGAGTATAAATATTTTAATTTGGCCCTTTTTTGATATTATATTATCTTGTAATAATAATCTACAGATAAAGACAAATGTTTAGTAATATTAAAAAGTTTATAAACAGCTTTTTGCAAATTAGCTTTAGTAAAAACTATAAAACTTACACTTATGGCTGATTTTTTAATCGTTAGATAACTTTTACCTGAGGAATTTTTATGTTACTTTGACAGATTTTGTATGAAAAATCTGTCAGTCACATAATTATTCCTCAGGTAAAAGATATCTGACAATTGAAAAATCAGCCCTCCATAGGAAAGCTTAATTTTTAGTGTGATAATAATAATTGGTGTATAGGCTAATACGTATTATATGGAATCCGTGTGTGTACCTCAAGTGGATCCAACATTCCCTTTCTGGTGACAATAATCTGCTTAGGTTGTTCTTCAACAGGCAAGGATCGAATCAAAGCCGCTACTTCTTCTGCAGTCTTCCATTTGGCGAGCTGGAAAATTGCGTAAACAATAAGATTGCAACTACTTTCTCAAAAAAGACACTCAGATATTTTTTTATACAATTATTAACTAATTTTACCAAATTTTTTTTTTTCATAGTCTATCGAAGACAAACTACTGTCCGCGCGCGATTTGAGAGCTGAATCTGAGGTCACGTTTTCTTTGACACGAGAAAAGCCACGTACAACAGCTAATATGTCACAAAAATGTTGATTATACCTGTCCGAGACGTTTCTGTCCCGCCCACACGCTCGTGTGGATAATCTTGAGGAACAGTTGTCCAGTGCGCGGGTTGAAAATGAAAATAGCGCCGTTAATTGGCTTCGTCGTCAAATTGCCTTCGAACGTCTTGTGTATCGTCACTCTGTACACATTAGTGTCGTCCACAAACCTAAAAGTAATCAAATACGTAGCTATAGCATACAACTTTTAATTTTAATTATTTTATTATATAAATATATTAAAATTTATTTTATATAATTTAATTCAGTACCGAAACATAAACTATCTAAATAATTTATGTTTCGGTACTGAAATATACTGAAAACCTGCAGATATATACTAATTTATGGTAGTTTAACCAACTTTTATTTGTAAACTCACCAAATAATCTGATTAGAGAACAGCTCTCCGTAGTTCTGACTGGAGAGGTAAGGCTCTGTAGGCTCGGAGGAGTACAGCTGCAGCGCCTTGCGTATACGTTCCCGCAGCACGTAGAGAGCGGGGTTTGCCTTCATAATCTTGGCCATGGCTTGCTGGATCAGGGGCTTGCAGCCCGGGAACCAGTTGCCGTAAGCACTGTAAATTTTTTTAATTAAAAACATGGTAGGGCTCTATAAAGAAGGCTCTACAATAAAGAAATTTGAAATACAAACAAATCTTTAAGCTTTTTTACAAAATGCAGAATTCACATGTATTTTTTACAGCTTAGAATTCATTCTAATTTGGTATTCACACCACAAATTAATTAGGGTTTCATAGCTGTTTTTAGTGACAAAATTGGCAATTAGATTGCTATATAATGCTGTCTAACATCGTCTGATACAAGTTGTAATTGTTTATTATACCTGTGCAAGTTATAAGCCAAGTCAATAGCTATGAGCAGCCCCGTAGGTGAGGGGTATATGGACATATTATCTGTGGTGTAGTCGAGGAACTTGGCGCGCGCGTATCGCTCCACATCGTGGGAATCGTAGTCGCCCCAACGTAGCTGAATGTCGAGCCAGTACTTCTGTGTGGTTGTGTTATCCATTGTGTCCCTGTAACAGAAAAAAATATGGTTAAAAGATAGTTGCAATATTTGTTTTGTATAAAATAACAAGTAACAAATTATGGCTACTGCATGTAATAATTATTAAAAAGTTAATACGCAGGATCATTCAGCTGTATTTGAGCCTATTTATTTCGTTTAAAGTAATGCTAAAGATAAAACTTATATATTTAATTAATACCTATGTATTACTTAATACCTATGTATTAAAAAGTTTAAAGGATTTAAATTCACAACCAAACGATTTGCGTCGCTGCATTGTCTAAGATAGCTATTCGAAATTGAACTTTATTGATTACAAGAGTTCGAATGTCATGTTGAACCGCTCTGCACAGCGCATGTTCAGTGTATGGAAGATGGCTGAGGTCATATGAAACATGTATCTTTTGCGTAGTGAAAAAAGGTTCAATTTGAATAGCTATCTTAAAAATCCAGTGCCGCGTGGCGTCGCGTATCTTTGCGGTGTGAACTGACCCTTAAAGTCAAGCACTTACTTAGTGTCAGCCAGTAGTGACGGTCGCGACACATTCCACTTGTAAGCGGAGAACAGAAGTATATCGGCACAGGACGAGTTCATCTTGTACGATTTACGCGGATGGATAGTTTCCTTCTGCACTGTCTCGATTTCTAGGGCGTCTAGTTCTTGATCGAATACCTTACAGAAAATAAACGATACTTAGTGCAAAATAAACGATTCCACAAAAGATAATTGAAATTAAAAACTTCACTGTGTAAAAAACTAAACTGTGTAAACATAATATTTAATTAATGTAGAATAAACCTATTTTAAAATATTGTCTAAACACTACATACCTTAGCAGTCACTTAAAAAAAAATATACAAAATAATTTCCAATTTAATATTTATATAAGTTTAAAATTACCTGGCACAAGTCCATGACAATAGACTCGTGAACCTTCTGCCACAAGTGAGCCCTGAATATTTGGATGAGAGAGATCTTCAGTGTTGGGATTTTACCGTGCATGAAAATGCCCGTCAAATCCAGTTGTACCTGGGAAAGTAATATTTTTATTGCATAAAATATCGAAAAGGTAAAATTTTACTCAGTTTAATAGTATATTTGTATTCGAAACTAAGTGGCCTGCATTTTTAAAAGTGAAAACTTCTTTTGTTTTAATGCGATTTGGATTTGATGAAACACGAAAGCGTCAATTTTCATTACACGATATTATACAAAGTTGGCAAACATTTTACTGATTTGCTCACTAGGAATATTTTTTAATTAGAAAATGGATATAATATGCATTTTAAAGAAATTAAAAACTGTGCAACTGAATAATATTTCGTCTATTTATTTCTCAAATAGAACATTTGAAATTCGATAACGTACCTGGAAACCGACGTAAACGTTGGCACGGTTGATGGTCGGAGACCACCAGAGTGTGAAACGACGGTTCGGAATCTGGTTCAGACCAGAGCGCTGGGCATTAGTCAGTTTCTTGTACTTCATGGACTCCTCGAAACCTGACGCCTTTTCCCTGTAAAGATAGAAATACACCCAAGTTTTATTTAGATATATAGCTATTCAAATTTTAACTTAATTCACTACACAAAAGATACACGTTTTATATGACATCAGTCATGCACTGCACATGCGCTGTGCAACTAGACATTCGAACTCTTACAATGAAATGTGTATCTTGTGTTATTAATAGAGTTCAATTTTGAATAGCTATCTTAAAAATGCATCTCCGCGTCGCAATAGTTTTGTTTCAGTATGATTTGATCCTAATCTAAAATAAAATGTACTGTTGACCTACAATAGTAAATTTTTAAAGCCTTACGGGAACTATCGTTTTGCATAGTACATCGTCTGTATTTTCCATAGGAAAACGATGATTGACCGAGGAGCATCTTAACTTGGCGGTTTTTCTTACCAGAACAAACCCTCCCAAGTGGGGAAGTAGGTTCCCTTGAACAGAGTATGCTCGAGTATGCCCTCCACACCGCCCAGAGCTTGTATCATGTCGGTGCGGTAGTTGTTCAAGTTCCACAGCTTACCGTCGTGACGTTGATGAGTCCACCAGAATGGATTTTGCTTCAAAACCTGTAAGACAGATTAATCTTTTTAGAAATTAAAATAAGCAAAATATTTGTAAAGAGCTCTCGCGAGCTCTTTACAAATATTTTGCATAATAATAATAATAATAATATAATTATAATTTTATAATAATAATAATTATAATATAATTATAATTTAATATTATAATATAATAATAATATAATAAAAAAGTGCCCCGCGAGGGGCAGCTGGTAAATGTGAATCATTAAAATATTTTGTTGCAAATTATCGTCGCGTCACTGTATACGTCATAAGTACCTCACGTAACGTGACGCCGCCGCACCCGGCATATTATAATTATGCTTTACATCAGAAAAAAAAGTAAATGAAATAGAATTGATAGCCCTTATTAAAACATAAAAAAAATATTACCTGATATTGTTTGAATTCGGTACGAATACGCCATCCCTTGTCGTAAGCTAGAGTGTGTCTGTCCTTTTGGAACAGAGTATTGATTCTAGGAATTCCCCTATCCCACGAATCTTCTAGATCTTCCAAAGTAAGCCGTCTGAAATTAAATTATATAGGACTTGTATTTCATGTATTTAACGTGTTTATATTTTTATTGTATGCTTCGAAATCATATCAGATAGCGTATTATCAGACAGCCGCTGCCCGCGATCGGCGGGTGTCGACCGCCCCCAGAGCACATGAGCCTCTGGTTTCAGGACCCCTACGCGATTCATCATTTCTGATTTATAAAATTTAAACTATAGAGTAGAAAATGTGTTGCATAGATAATATAATATAACTTAAACTTATTTTTAATTTTGAAACTTTAATAGAGGTGTGCTTTTATTTGGTGTGTGTGGTGTTTTTCGTTATAAACCCTATTGTTAACACTATGTACGAAGCAGACACGGTTAGCGGTATAAAAAAGCCACCCGTTTGTAAATTAAATTCCTGGATTGTTTTGTTAATTTTATTAAAAGTAAAGCAATTTTATTATTACCTGTTCTGAGCATTAGCCTCCTGTCGCTTCAACGCGTATTCCGCCCACACACGCTGCGAGTCCACAAACTCGGCCTCCCACGGCTGTATGTAGCGGTAGAGATTGGGGATGAGCTGGTCCTCGTCGTGCGACATGCCCGAGCGGAAGTGGGTGATGCCCACGTCTGTTTGTTTTGACCAACGTAGATCGGACTAGAACAATAACGCATAATGTTAATATCCGTAGAGTAAGATTTACCTACAAAATAATATTCGAGATTTGATGATGAAAGGAAGATAATACTTTTAGATGTTTATAACAAACACATAAAAGCCTGCTTTCTTGAAGTGTGAAATTATCTATTGAATTTTAGACTAGCTCCGCAG
Source organism: Phengaris alcon alcon (assembly GCA_037179445.1). Taxonomy (NCBI): domain Eukaryota; kingdom Metazoa; phylum Arthropoda; class Insecta; order Lepidoptera; family Lycaenidae; genus Phengaris; species Phengaris alcon. The sequence continues at coordinate 2,678,144 of JAYRCH010000646.1, read as the reverse complement.
CGCGGCGCCGCTCGCAATTAGAACTCTTGCAATGAAACGTGTATCTTTTTGTGTAGTAAATAAAGTTCAATATTTCATCGCTATCTTAAAAACTGTGCGCATGTCTGAACTCATTGGGGCCAAACTTTGGACTTTAGAGTATCTAATATAGGTAAAGGAATATTAATCCTATTCATTAGTAACTAGATTGTTTGCAGGGGCGTGCGCTCCTTGTAGGCAGAAATGCAGTGCTTTACTTGTCATGCACAGATATTTTAATAAAACGTTCGCACGTTTTAGATGACTTTAATTAATAGTAAATAAATTAATTTAAAAAATATAATAACTTAAAAACGCCTAATATTTTATAAATAGCAACTCATCTCATGCCGTTGCGTTCTGCAGGACATATCATCGCATGTATGTGTAATTTTCATACTTCGCAAACGCACACACCCATGAATATCGACATGATTATATAGCAGAAACTCCCGCGGCAGGCGATGGCTCTCGGCTATCCGATCGCTTCCGAAAACCGCCGAACTAGCTTGTAGGAAATTATTCGTTGCCTATACGAGGGCGGCACTGAAAATTTCGGGAATCAAAGAAGTGACACAACATTACTATTTAAAAATGTATTTATTGCTTTTCGAAGTATTCTCCGCGAAATTTGACACATTTTTCCATACGATGGAACCAATCATTGAAGCAACCATTCCATTCGGAAGTTGGGGTCTCCAAAATTGCCGTTTTGTAGGCGTCCACAGCTTCTTCAGGTGATGAAAATCTCTGACCACGCAATTTATTCTTTATTTTAGGGAAAGTATAGAAATCATTAGGGCTTAGGTCGGGGCTGTACGGCGGATGGTCAAATAATTCTATGATTTCTTGCTCTAAAAACTCTTTTGTTCTGTGCGCACACCGCGCAGAACTCGCATTGTCGTGATGGAGGATGATGCGGCGGTTGCAGTTCTCTTTACGGAGTTCAGAAACGACCTGTGGCAAACAAATGTTAGCATACCATTCTGCATTAACCGTTCTTTGTCCCTCAAGAGAAATAGTCGCAACATGGCCGGTTTTGGAGACAAACGTGGCCACCTTTTATTTTGCAACACTCCGTGAACGAACAATTTTTGTTGGCTTTAACTCATTTTCGAACACCCAAACTCGTGACTGGTTTTTTGTTTCGGGTTCGTACGCGTATATCCAGGATTCGTCACCTGATACGATGATTCAGCATTTGAGGATCCTGCGTGGAATCTTCCGAGAGTTCTGACGCACCAAGTAACGCGAGCCGCTTTTTGCTCTTCACAGAGCAAATGCGGTATCCATCGGGAAAACAACTTTTTTACACCTAATTGTTCATGCAAGATTATTTGTATTTGACTCATGCTAATGTCTAAAGTTGCCTGAATTTCGCGGTATGTCACATGTCGATCTTCCTCAATCAGCTTACGCACAGCATCAACGTTTTCTTGGGCGACTGCAGTTTTTGGACGACCTTGACGGGGATCATCACTGAGCTTGACACGTCCACGTTGAAATTCAGCAAACCAGTGATAAATTGTGGTTTTGGATGGGGCTTCATCGCCAAATGCAGAAATCATCCGGTCAACACACTGTTTTTGTGTTAAACCACTTCGAAAGTCATAATAAATCATCGCTCTAGAATTTTCTCGAGTCAATTCCATTTTCTCAACGACTAAACAAGTTTGACAAGACCTTGTGACAAGACCGAGAATCCTTTTTTAAATAAATAAATATTATGGTATTCGATTTTTAAAACCAAGGAGTTTTAAATTAAAAAGATTTTAATATGACAGGAACAGTGGAAATATTCCATTCCCGATACTTTTAGTGCAGCCCTCGTAATCCGAGTAAAAATAATAGACGGAAATCTAATAAATCACGTATGCACATTATGCATTTTTGTTTAGCAAGGTTTTATTTGTTTAAATAGAAGAAACGTTTTGTGTTTCGCGGGGGCCATATTTCATGTGATAAGCATTGTTTACAATTTAATCGCTCCAGTTTATTTATAGTTTTCTTAAAAGATTATTCATTTTAACATTTGAAAGTGTGTACATTTAACAGTTTATTACTGAGTTTCTATAATAATTGTAATGAGTTGCTTTTACTAGTGCGATTGTTGATTTTTTTTAAATTTTATTTGATTGTGAGGTTTGTGTTGAAAATGTGTTTATTAAAAATTAAAAATAACAAGTTCTCACAATTGTCATTCAGTGAAAAGACTCAAATTCTGTATAAAGGTAGGTGTACCGGAGTTACAACACTCTGACTGGTGAGTAGTTATAATATTTTAAAATATGCTTATTATTTTACTTATTAGAATTTCTTCCGCCGCGACGATCGATCGCTGTTTTGTCTGCGTTGCCGTAGAAGGTGTACATGAATAGTAGTACATCTAAGACTTGTTCTGTTGGCATGGTTTCGACTTAGAGATCCGTCGCTTGGATGTAGCTATGCTAAAAATCTATAAACGAAAGTTTTTGTGACCGAGTACTTCGCCGCATACCCAGTGTCATAATCCTGTGCACGCCATTGATTGTTTGTGTGTATAAATGGTGTATAAGAGGTTATATTGTATTGATATCAGTACACTATACCTTAGAAAGATAATACACAATAGATAGAAAAATATAATATTATAAACGATGCACATCTTCTTACCTGTGGAATAAGCACGTGTCCCATAGACAACATGCCAAGGCCGCCAAGCTCTTTGGGCGTGTAAAACACGACGGGCGGGAAACGAGAAGGCATTTTAGAGTTGAGACCGATCTTGATACGCGTCTGAATTTTGTTCTCGCATTTGACGAGCAAGTCCAACAGTTCTTGTGTGTTTACGACAGCCTCACGGAAATAAGTCATTAATCCTAAAAATTAAAAATAACACTTATTTTCTAAATCACTTAAATAAATAAATAATTTATATAGCTCAAATAATGATGAATTTGATGAACAGATTATAACATGAACTGAGAGAAGAATGGGAAATTGTCCAATATTATTTAAAAAAAAAAAAACACTAGTTTTTCTGATATAGAGCGCAAATGAAAAGACGGATCGCCAGATGGAAAACGTCAACACCAGAGGAGCCGCAAGTGCGTTTTAGGCTTTTAAAAATTCATGGAATCCGTATTACAAAATCTTTGTTTATCACATAAATTATCATTTGCTTTATGCAGATTAAAGCTTATGATGAATTACAGAGTTCTTACCAATAAGTGCCGTATTCCACTTGCTAGCTTATGATGAATTACAGAGTTCTTACCAATAAGTGCCGTATTCCACTTGTTGACTATCTTAGTGAATGTCGTCGAGCCTGACGCCATGAGAATCTGTCGCACGCGGTTGTGGAAACGCGCGAGCGACTCGTCGTCGACACGCAGGAAACATTGCGCGGTTCTCTCTTTTGTTACTTCATTCTGTAAGTTCCACACGCCGTCGCGGTGAGAGAGCTCTTCGTGTTGGCTTCGGCACTGAAAAATGAGAGTAAATGCTTATTTGTTCATGTTACGAATTGCGTTAGTTTGTATACGAGAAAACGTATAAAAATATTCCTCCATTACTTCAATAAACTATATCTAATATTGTATAGGTATAATCGAGACATATTTTATTAAAAATCTGATAAAATGTTTAGCTAAAACAAATAGCTGGTTTAGATATAGTTTTAATATTACAATACAATAAGATTTACTAATGCGGCAGATTTCTGTAAGCAATACATCGGCATAGATAGTAAAATTTACTTAATACTTACTTTTGGCAATATTCTGCATTCAAAGCCTGCCATGTTGAACAGAAGGTTGGGATTGTCCTTAGAATAAACAGATACGAAACTGTTCTCCCACTGTATAGTTGTCACAGATCGCGGCAAACGGTTTTTGATGTCCCAGAATACGGCGCGACCCCTTGGAAAATAAATAATCCGAAGTTAAAAACTATAACCCGACTACGCAAACTATATAGCCTATTTTACCGGGCCATTTATACGAATCTATTGACCTATTCATTAAAATCGGATAAAAAGTATAGGCGCTACGACGGAACAAACAAACATACATACATAGACTACCAAAATCATTACCCATCGTTTTGGCTTCGCCATAGTCGGGTAAACACAATGTAGTAAGTAAATATTTAAAAATATGAATAATATCATATAGATACATCTATCTTATTCTTTCGCACGTTATCACCGATAGCTTTATATAGCAGTCTCACTCAACAGTCGCTTTTTTCGTCTCATCAAGGTTTGAATCACAACCATGCGAAAGAAGTATTCACTTCAAAAATGACGACAACATGTTTTACCTGTTTGTTATAATATATCAAATATAATAGAAATGTAAGTTGTATGTAAATAAATTCATCAGACCACATTTTTGAATCCATATCACACAATTTTCTAATATTTATAGTTTTAAGTCGTGCTTATTAGATTTATTATGTATATTTATTTACGTTTTTATCGTTTTTTTTATACACTTACAGATTGACGTCATGTTTCATGAGCCGCATGCGGGCGTCGCGCGGCCAGCACTTCTTGTTGTTGTAGCCGACAATGTTCTCATTGTTGGGATCAGGGTGTTCCGTGAGGTAGCGCTGAATCAACTCGCGCGCCTCTTCTGCCGTGAATCTATTGACAAATAAACATATTGGAAATAGAAAAACAATTTCAACATGTATCATCAAGTCTTTCAATATCAAACTAAACATACCGAAGTTGTACATTGTAATACAATATTAGAACTGAACTGAACAACAGCAAGATTCATCTTATTTACTCAAATGTTAACTATCAAGTTTCGTAGTATGGTAATGTCTTTAACAGGATAATTAGTAATTGATGTAAATATTAACTATGCCTTGCCATATATCAACTTACCTGAAGAACACATGTATGCGGTCCACATATCGGCAGTACAGGCGTATAGGATGAGCGGTCTCAGTCGGCGCGTCGCGGAACGCCAGGAAATCGTTAGGCAATTGCGGCGGTCCCGCCATTTCAGACGCGCGCGCCAACCCGAGCACTAGAAGATCTAGTACTAGACCGTAGTATTGTACTACGAAGGAGGCGAATTGGAGACCACGTACTATACCGTAGGAGTTCGTGTGGTTCATGTCCTGAAAAATTTGAATTTATCATGTTTTGAACAGCACAATATGACGACTACTAGAAATAGTGTCATATTCATTAGCTAAGTGAATATTTCACTTTTTCATCAGATCAGATAGCGTATTATCAGACAGCCGCTGCCCGCGATCGGCGGGTGTCAACCGCCCCCAGAGCACATGAACCTCTGGTTTCAGGACCCCTACGCTATTCATCATTTCTGATTAATTTTCTCTTTTATCCTACTAATATTATAAATGTAAAAGTTTGTGATGGATGTTTGTTACTCTTTCACGCAAAAACTACTGGACGGATTTCAATAAAATTTGGTATGGCAGTAGTTTAGGCTCTGGACTAAACATAGGCTACTTTTTTACTTAACTAGACTAGACTTTTAGTTTATTAAAAAACTCAGTGTAACAATATAAATAATATATTAACCAAAATATTTTTCCGTCCACAAAACATCCACAACTACAATATATAGTTTTATAATTATATATTGATAAATTTACACACCTTATAGTTAATTACGACGTTGTTCTTAGCAGTCATATAGTCAGCAATATTGTGGTCCACTATAAGACGCAGCAGTCTGTTCAGCAGCGTCAAGTCAATCTTCTCATACAGTTTCTCAAACTTCGACTCCAGTAGAACATTGCACTCGCCTTCGCCGACCTCCCATACGTCTTGTAAGTTGTTAATTCCTGTGATGTATTTATTAATTTACTTATTGAGGGTCAATGGATGGGTAGTTTGCCCGAATTGGAAATTTAAGAAACTCCTCCTTTTGGAAACTTGTTAAACAATGTGTATATAAATACAAGCAAATTACACATGCGGGATAACTCTGTCTTCCAATTCTTCCCTCTTCAATTGAAGTATTGCAAATCAACCAAAGTGAGGTTTGTAACAAGGGGATGAAAACTTTCATCTTATCTCCTTAGCCACAACACACACTATGGGCAATTGCGACTTCTCTTCTTTTTTCTCACTGAATGATAAACGATTTAAAAATAGTCTACTACATCCTTAAACCAAGTTATAAATATATTTATGCAAAGTTTCATTCAAACCCGGTGGTTTAGGCTTGCATGAATAAGAAACTACTTATCCCAAAAATTTTGGCATGCATAATATTAGTAATTTTATATTTTTATTGTTCTACATACCCTGGCACCACTTGTACACGAGCAGCGGCGAGGGCTCCGTGTCTGCGGGTTTGACCCAGGGCGGCAGGAGGCGGCGTTTGTCGGCCTCGTACCACAGGTACTGGTCGAGGTACGCGTCGGTGATTTTCTCTAGAGGTTCCACATCGTATACGGGTACCAGATGAGAATAGAGATCCATGAATTCTATGCCGACCTGTACACAAGTTACTATATTAGTTTTTAAGGAAATATAGTCTAAATGCAGCTGTTAACCGATCTGTCTTTGTGATTATCCATCAAGTACATTTTATTATGTGAATCAAAGTTTATTATCTAGACTCTAAATGCGTTAAATAATTTTTAATTATGACTTACTTAACAGTTTAGTTACACACTAGCGCACTTACATAAGTGACTGTATTACTTAAGTTTATTATTGATGATTCACATTTGAACTAAATATTTATGTATTTGATTTAAGAAGTCTGCGTGTATTTGAAGAATGGGTAGTTATTTTTAACACAGTTTCAGTTTATGTTTGAATGATAAAAATATTACCTCTCTAAAAGTCCTCTGCGTGAGCAAATGACGCTTAATCCTGGACAAAGCTTCGTGAGGATTGTCGTACGCCTGTTCAATCAGGCCCAACTCTTCTCTTTGACTTTGATTTAATCTTGATTTTACACTGTACGCTTCTTTCAATCTCTCTAAGGCGAGAATAAGCAGCTTGGTGTCGTGTTTGTATGACAGCGGTGGGAACGGTATGGGCGCGAACCTTCTAGACTCCAGCCAGTGAACTGTAGTAGTGTAGATAGCCACGGCTTCTTCAGGTGAAATGTAGGGGCCATCCTTAGGGGAATTAAAAATACATATTGCATTGACTCAGAAGATACAATATTTTTAAATTATACATTTTTAAATATACACAATAAACAGTATGGCACTTGAATGCAATTTTTTTTATTACGTAAATTATTTATTTATGTAATACTCTGAAAAATAAGAAAGTGTACAAAAGGAAAAGTACATTAATTACTATACACTATACATTAATATTTTAAAAGAAAACGTGAATCTTGTGAAATGCCCCATACAAAAGTCACTGCGATTATAATATCACAACATTCTTCGAGTGCTACGAAATCTATGTTCATCTAATATTTCTGAAGTTTGTGAATTTATGTTCATACTTACCATAGTAAATCTTTTAGTTTTTGATGTAAGTAAACTATTTAATTATGTAGCTTTTTTACACTAATTATGTATAAAATGATTCCAACTTTTTTGTAACTTTGAAATGTGAATAATTACAAAACAACACTTTATGTCCTTGTTTTTTTTATTTACTTTTATCAAGTTGTAAAGTTTTTTATTACATAATTATTTCAGAATGTAAAAGGAACAATGTATAATTGTTAAATACCAAATTATACACTACACACACAAAAAACTTGGCTGTTTATAATTTTAATGGGCAAATCAGTTGATTTGCTGCTTAACTAAGCATTTTCACACCACTTTCACAAACTACAAAGTAAAGTCTCATAGTAATAATTAAAGATTACCTTTAGATAGTTATGCTGTCTCTCTTGCTCAGCCTTTAGATACAATCTTGTAAGTCGTCCGAGGTTCTTCTTACACACAGTCTTGTCGACGGTCGCACCCCGTCGTATACGCTCGCGATTGTAGTGAGCAGTGTTCGTCCACCAATCCGCCTTCATCTTCACGTAACGTAGAATCATGTTCTCGATGGGAGTTGGTAGACCTGGCACCTATTACAAAGAGTAATAAATAATAAATAAATATATTCTATGGACGCCAATCTGACCCCGTGCCAAGTACCTTTAGAAGAAAGAAGAGGGAAGTATATTTAATACTTTTATACTATACATAATATTATATTTAAGATTTTAATTATACTATACACATTCATGACTAGGCACAAAGAAAACATTTTTGTTCCCTGACAGGATTTAAGCCGCCGCGGTAACCACTGAGCCAGAGAGGTCGTCAGATTATGTTTATGAAAATTAAGTTGGCAAAATCTGTAGATTAGCTACAGTGTCTACAGTTGAACAATAAAGTATCAGTATTACATAACTGATTTATTTTTAAAGTCATCATATGAAATTCTTTACAATGCAGTTATATTATTACTAGGGTTTGGGAATACCCGACAATATCAAAGTCCCGGGACACGAGACAGACTACTATCAATATCCCGGGACTTGGAGACACGAGACGTCCCGGGACCCAAACCCTAGAGATTCATAACTGCAATAAAGAATATAATCTTACGTGTTGTTTGGAAGGTGGTAAAAAATTAACATGTTATCATTACCTTCCATGGAATATTTGCCTTCCAGCACCGCCAGGCCTCGGACAGATGTTGCAGGATAGTCCTCGCCTTATTCTGCTTAATACCTTCTGGCATCATGTCGACTATGTCGTGCATGACGGACGCGCGCAACTCGAGGTCGAAGTGGGACTCGACGCGCTGCTTGGTCACCGTCTTTGCCACACCTATTGCAGTTGGTCACATTAAATTTGACTTGTTTTGGAGCGATTCCTATACTATTTAAGGTAACTGAAGGCGCAAAAAACTTTTCTTCAGTCAAACAGAACAATTTGTTTTATATGACACGCTTGTTTTGAGAAAATGGGGAACAGAAATAATTTAAAACATTACAAAGTGAACCATTTTGTATAAAGCTTTTTTACATTTTAAACAATTCTTGACCACTACTCTGACCTTTAGAATGTCGTCCCTCGAACTGCCTAGACAGCAGATTGCCGAGCCAGCGTTCCAGCAGAGGCGTGATGCCGCGCATGAAGAACTGCCATACGCGCCATCCCGGAGCCCAGAATCCACAACCAGGTCCTTTGGAAACTGGACCCTGAAATATTTAGTTCATTAAGATTTTATATTTATTACCCCAATAATTGTCATTTTTCCTTTGTTAAAATAAAATACGTACGTATTTCTATAAGGAAGCAAAGTTCGAGTAGCTGACTAATGATATTTATCAAGTTTGAAAAAAAAAAATTAAATATGTCCAGGGTGCAAGAGACCCATCACATATGAAGTTCTTAAAATTTTAAATGATTTTGATAAAACACCTCGTGTTAAGACTGCAATGGATACCCTCCCATATCGGCGAGAGAGGCAACAATCGTCTGGCCAAGGAAGCAATCTGTGATGGCAGGATATGTCCGCTCATATACAACCATACTACACAGAGATTTTCCAAGTTGCTAAACATATTTGTATCGATAGGTGGAGGAAATTTTTTATTGATTGTTCAACCCTTAAGGGTATCTGGTACAGGACTTTGAATAATGAGCCAGGTCTGAACCCATGGTTTGGAGGCGTTAATATTTCCAGAAATAGTTTGGTTGCAACTATGAGGTTGCGTTCCGGCCATGATCATATGGCCGAGAATGGGAAAAAGGAATCCCCTCAGTGTGTTCACTGTGGTGTTACGGAAGACTTGATGCGCTTGTTGGTAGATTGTGGCCGAAATCGTGACCTCAGAAGCAGCCAATTTAATATTACTTTGGCAAAGGCTCGTGGGATGCCTGTTTGTTAATTAAATTTTATATTTTATCTGTGAAGGGTCGCACTTAAAATACATTATTGTCTTTGAATAAAACTATGAGGCTGACATAGATGCGAAGTGCACCATAAGCCTCGTCAAATATATTGATAAAAAAAAAACCAGTAATTTCATCTATTAAACCTCTCAAAGTGTTTCGAGAAATTGTTCTAATTAAAAACAAAAGTTTGTATAAAATACTAACCGTATTAAACCTGTAGTAGATAAGATGTTTTAAATCCTTGCACATACGAATCTGTCTCATAAGTTTATACTTGTATCGGTACATTCCAGTCAGTTGTCCGACATGAGCAAATATATATTGCAGACCATCGGCCAATTGGAATGAGTCTACGTTGTTCAGTCGGTATTGTACATGTGAGTCCACTATGAGTTTGGTCAAACGCAGGATCTCACGACACAAATGGAATGCTGTTAAAAAAAAATGTGCTTGTAGGTATGACATAACAATTGAATTTATATTCCAAGGAGTATAACAATTTTCACAGAACAACTTGAAAAATACAATTAATATTGAAATGTACACATTGTACAAATATAAGATAAGGTGAGAAATAGTTGATAACTTACCATTGCCAAATCGCGACTTCTTACGCTCCTTAGTTGTCAAGGTCTTAACAGGTTTAAGATTGAAATTATAATCCAAATGCAAGTAGTTGAGATTTTTTCGGTGAATGAGCAAGTTGAGCATGTTGTAACCCTGTCTGCACACTTGTAGACCTGCTTCTACCCAATCAAGAGTAGTTGTTTGGAAGAACTTGGTTGATTTGAATGAACGGAAGAGATACCTGATGATAATAAACACATGTTTTAGAGTTGAAATTATATATTATAATAATAACATCTATGGACACTTCGACACCACATCAAACACGACGCACTCTCACACTCAATATACACACACACACACACACACAGGCAAGGTTACATTCCTAAGTAAAAATGTATTTTCTATAGTTAAAATACTTACAATTTATAAAAATAATAACTAAAATATAATATATTATTAATAAAAATAGTAATAATTGTCGGAAGGAAGGAGCGGGATTCTCCTAACACAAGTATTTAACTTAAAAGGAGGTCCCCACACTATGTAATACTATATATATTGTAAAGAAAATAAAGAAATTTTGATTTGATTTGAATCTAGTCCTGAACTAAGTATCCAATGAACTTGTATCACAGGTACCAGACAATGGAAATATATTAATACTTTTATACTATAAACATTTTTAAGATTTTTACTTTCCTATACATATATTTTATACACATCCAAGACCAAGAAACACAGAAAATCTTTTTGTCCCTTCGGCGAGATTAGAATCGACCTGTCTTAAGCGCCGACGCGCTAACGGAGCCACAGAGGACGTCAATATCTCACATAATATTTAATTTATATAGATGTAAGATCTATACTATGTACTAGAAATACATACAAAATATTCGAAATATGCTTACCTCTTCTTTTGTGGCTTTGGTGGTCTGTGCTTCAAAGCATTGAGAACATAGTACTTCAACAGCTTTTGATAGGACACTCTGACTTTTACAGGTTGTCCTGGTGGACAGTGCTCCTTGTACCAGGTCTTTACAAGAGGCACGTCAATAGCACGACGACAGCGACCTGTGAAAGCATCATAAATTAGCTAAATGTGTATGAGAAAAAATAAAAAATGAGTATATAATACCCCTAAAAGTTATTATAAACATTCATAAGGTTGAGTTTGATATTACAATGAAGATTAATATCGGTCTTAAATACTAAAGGCTATTACAACCTTATTTTATTTGTTCCTACATGTCATTATAACCGATTTTCACTGTATTTAATAGTCTTAATTTTTTTTAAAAAAGGTTACCTGATCTCATGTTAAAAGGCCGAGGCGCCCACAATAGAGCTATTCCATTAGCTGTGTTATCAGTATACAACGCAGTCTCCTGTAAGAAAGGTGTAACTTCTTCTGGGAGTAAAAAGTCTTCTTCCTCTGGCACAGGCTCAAGAGATTTGACTGAGTGTCTGTGTGATATGGGATTGATGAGTGGATCAAAATAAAAGGCTGGCAAATCAGGATCCTCGGTTTTTATGTACACTACATTTGGTGTGTGGTACCTGAAAAATAAATTATTGAGAAAATAGTATTTTTTTAGTATTTAGCAACCACCTTAAAAAAAATATAAGGAAAAAAAACTAAAATTTTGATCTTACCATGATAACTGAACAAAATGTGGCAGGTTGTTGTACAAGTAAGGGAAAGCAATCCTATATTCAGTCCTAATTGGTTGACGAATAATAATCTTATTGATATCATTAAACTCATTCCAATCTTCATCACCAGCTGAATTGTCTTTGACTAGCGGTTCAAATTTTGGTCCTCCAGGTATTGCCATATTCAATGCTTTAGCGGTGAAGAAGCTTTTAGAGTCAAATAGATAGAAATAGTTATCATCTACAAGATCTGTCAACAGTTGGTTGGCAAGTCTATACAATGTTGCAATCTGTGGCAAACTCAAGTTCCACTTTCTATAAGTAGATCCATTCACATGCTTTGTACCTAAGAGTGGCTTATGATCGTAAAACCAGGATGCGACTGCTCCATCTTCTTCTGGATCCAGCTCAATTTGAATTGGTTCAAGAGGCTCAACATCTAGAATGTTGTCAGCATAATCAAGTGGAGGTTCCTCATCATCAAATGGAGGGAATCTCATACGCTTGAAATGACGACGATCTCTCTTCTCCCTCCTCATCATGATCCACATGGTGCCCCATTGAGCTATGTACACTGGTTCTATAACCCATGGAATCTCATTCACAAATGTGATAGCTCCGGTGATGTGGTACAAAACCTTGACATCCCTGATCTGTTCCCAGGGCATAGGCATGTTCTCCAGGAGCTTCATTACAGCATGAGGCATGTATTTCAAAGCTCCGAGATAAACTCTCTTATCATGTCTGTATTTACGACTTGTCATATCACCATGGTCTCGGATGATTTTACGAATGTGTTCAGGTGGCATATCTTCCTTTTGCGCATCCACAAAACCAAATTTGCGTTTTTCGGCGAAACGCTTTGACTGGAGTTGAAGCCATTTTTGAGCTGGGAATGAATTGTTGATGGTTTCATAAATAAATAAAATGAGTGAGTTACTCCTACAGTACTTTACCTCTGAATTTTGAAAACTTTTATTTATTTTATAGATTTTGATGTCCTCTTTTCGAATTTCAACTTTGCCACCTTGTGTCTTTGTCGCTAGCGCCACCATCATGGGAAAATTGATTTAATTGCAGTAATTTTATGCTATCTCCTTTTATAATCATTTTACAATTAAAATATGTACTACAAAATTAAACTAGAAAAAAAATCATCCAATTTGTCTTATTAATGTTTTTATTCTTATAAAATCAATAGTTGTTGTATGTGCTCCGCAAACATGACGCTAAGTAAAAAGCAGAGATATTGGTGGTTGTTGCTGTTGGGCCAGAATATCACTTTCGTTTTTAAATTTTCATCATTTATTGAATTACTTTCACCTACGTGTAGCATATCATTGGAAAGGGTATTTTTCAAAATTTTGAATCAATTTTAATTATTGTTTTCAAAAACATTTATATCTTGGTGTTGCAGAACCTGGAAAACTTTTTTGTTAAAATAAATTGTAACAAAATATGATTGATTATATAAATTGTTTGAATTTCAACTTTGTCATGTCATCCCTCAGGAAAAATTGTCGGGATTACCAAACAACCTGTATAATTCACATAAACATCAATGAAAAATACAATATTTCAGAGCTTACTACCTCTTGTAATGATGAGAAGGTGTTTGGTAAAGCAGACAATGTTTCCTTAGGGGTCGGTGAAATGGAAAAGTTTAAATTCAAAGACAGGAGGTGGCAACATTTAAATCCAAAAAGAGGACACCAAATCTATAAAATAAATAGTTTTTATTTTCAGAACAACATGCACATAAAACTACAAATTTTCAAAACTTCCAGATAACTTTCCAGTTAATACCCATTTTCTTTACCAAATTACTGAGCTAATTGTTTCATAACTCCCCACAGCGATTTCGGTGATGGTGGCCAGTTTCATTTAAAACCAGGCTAGTTACGCAGGAGTAATTTTATAGTGCACAAGTGTGCGCAGTACACAAGATCGGACCGAAGCGTCGGATTGTCGTTCGTTGTTTCGTTCGTTCGTTGGTTATCCGCCCCACTGGGTTATGACAGTAAAGGAAGAGAGAGTGCTCTTCTGTACTGCACACACACTTGGGCACTATGAAATTACTCCAGCGTAACTGGCCTTCTTTCAATGAAATCGGCCACCATCACCTGTTACACCACCACATAATTGTTTCATAACATTAATTTTATTTTGTAAGTATAAGATAAATTTCTGTCATGTAAATATTTTTAACAGGGTTATTTTGTATGCAACAACAGCATCTTTCACTAAAGCTTGAATGAAAAATTATATCAGTTGCAAATAATATACCCAATTGGAAATGATTTCAGTTGTATACTTGTAACTGAAAGCTTGGATGTAGTTTTTGGGGTTAGCCTTTAAAAATAGCTATGCATGAATAGAATAACGTGTTTGGTATTTAATGCAAAGATATAAGGCTGTGTTTTTATCAATGGGTCTGAATAAAAACTTCAGAGGTTATATTATATGGATTAATCATTAAACAAATAAAACGTATAATCTGAAAAAAAAAACATCAAAGTAACTCCACTTAAGGTCTATTAATAGTAACTCTAAGAGTAAGTTACCTTTTTCCTTGATCTTTTCTTCGGTTATGTGGTGCGATTTTGGCGGTTGAGCCGGCGGGATCGGAGGCGCCGCTGCCGCGGCTGCAGCGTGAGCCTGCAATGCCGCCTGTTGTGCTGCGGCCAGTTGCTGCTGGGCCATCATCGTGGCCCAGGGGTTTGGCCCCAGCAGGTAAGGCGGCAGCGACATGGCTGCCTATCGGCCCTTCTTCTCTATAAACGAAAACGCGTGGTTTTCACAATAAAAATAAAGAAATAAAAGTTATACCAATTTTAGTTTTGTTAATATGTTCAACTCACTTTTAGAACACTATTATTTGAATAACATTTGGACAAAAAGTATATTTCTTTTGATTAGAAAACAAAAAACACGCAGTTTGCATTTAGCAATAGCATCCAGCGGCCATTTGCTTTTTTAAATATTTTTAATGATGACGAATGGCGATTGGAGGCTCATGAATAGATACAAGCTTTTTGCGTGTTGTCTATGACCTACTCTCCGAATGGGTTTTGAGTGAGCTATCTAGATGGCGCTGTATAATCGAACGAAAGGATACCGTAAGATAAAAGTAGGTAGGTACATAATTTATTTTTATGCTTGCAGTGGAACTGCCTGAGGGTAATGATAACGTATATGAACGTAGAAATAATTAAACAGAAAATTAAAACCGACTTCCAAAGTAAAAATGCACAAAAAAGTATAAAATAAAACTTATTTTCTAAAGAATTCCCCTTTTAAATTCGGCTAAAATTTTAACCATTTCTCTACTCGATCTTCTTAATTTTGAACTCTCGTCTCCGCATGGTAAGAAGTTTAATGATGTTTATTTCTACGTGGGTGATTTTCCTTTTTATTTTTGACAACATCAATAATAAGCAATCCGTGTAAATTTCACTTTTTATTATTATTCTTCTATAATGTACGTTAGAATAATTTCAAAGGCTGTAAGAAAAGTACCATTTTTTTGTACCTTTGGCGCCCTATACCTGAGAATTGGCTCACTGCACAATCTGGCGGGTATACAAACGTTCATTGTACACACTAATACTATATTATGAAATACATTTTATCAATTAGAAGATAAGGGGAGTCTGAAGTCAATCTGAAGGGGCTGGGATCTCAGTCCATTAATCCCTACTATCCCTACTAATATTATAAATGTGAATGTAAGTTTGTTTGTTACGCTTTCATGCGAAAACTACTGAACGGATTTTGATGAAATTTGGTATAGTTTAGACTCTGGATTAAAACATAGGCAAAACATTTTATCCCGGAAATGTACAGTGTTCCCGTGGAATACTCGATAGTATATTTACGCGGGCGGAGCGGCGGGAAACAGCTAGTATTATATAATATATAACAGCGTCATTTGAGAAACCAAGCGAGAATCAGTTAATTGTAATAACATATCAATGACATTTATTATTTAATATATTTAGTGAAAAGTAACAAATTACATGCAATCAGTAATATTTAATCTCTAAAACCTAACGGAGGAGTAAGGAGATCAAAATCCACGTGGCTATCCTGCAACAATTCATTGTTGATTTCCTTTACAGTTTCTTCTATCAATTCTTCATCACTCTGATCGGTCGTATCATCAATATTTTGTGTCAACGCATCAGCAATATCAGATTCGGTGCCACTTAAACTATTTTCATCAGAATTATTTAATTTCCTTGTAATTTCTTGTAATGCTCTCAAATTATTGTCGTTTGATTTTTCAAAAATATGACTAGATCTAGATTTAGGGCTGTTTGGTAATAACATAATTCTGCTACTACTGTGTATTGTACTTGTGTTTAAGTCTTTAGTTATATACTTTAAATATTGTTCTTTTATATTTTCCCTAGAATTTGAACTATCTAGGATATCGTCCGTGCTATTATTTGTAGGATTCATTTCTTTTATATGATCGATGTTTTGTATCGTTTCGTTAAACGATTTGTCTATATCATTTGCTGGATTTACATAAGCATGAAGTAAATCAGTAGACAATTTTACAGAAGTGTAGTTTTCATTACCATCGTCATTGGCCGATGTCTCTTTTTCAACTGAAATTACTGGAGTTTTATCACTTTCAGTAGATATTTCTGGTTTGGAGACCTCAGTCTTTTCAAGTTCAGATGTTTTACTATCCATGTTACTATTCTGTATTTTCATAGTTTCCATTATTCGAGGGTTTTGGATTTTAAAATTGTTAAATATTTGCATTATTCTTTCATCGCTGTTGTGATTCCGTCTATATTCTTTTTGTACATCCGCGTTTAGTTTGTATAACATTTCATTGAAATGTTGTATTGGTGTTCTTATAACTGATGGCTAAAAATAAATAAATATTAATAATAACGGTGGGAAAGCCAGTTTTGGCTGACATACAGCCAGCCTAAATTAACGCTTGTGTTGAATTTGAGGGTATTAGGCTGGGACTATATCGTTCGGAGTCCGGAAGGCCGGGGAAAATTCAGAGCACTGAAAACGAAACTCTGCGCTAATACAACAGAGCTGAGTAAAATGTCAATGTCATTTAAGACAGATCGACACTCGACACTTCGATTTTCAAGTTTATTGTATTAGCGCAGAGTTCTATTTTCAGTGCTCTGAATTTTCCCGCCCCCCCCCTGATTCCGTATCATAATACAGTCTCAGCCTTAGAACCGGAACTAAGTACATAACTTACTGGAATAACTACTTATTTTATTTTTTTATTTATAAAAAAAAACTCGTGTGGTGTTTTGGGTGTTTGTAGCCGATGGCAGTTGCTAATTAACGGATTCACATTCTCGTTTATCGGTCTAGTTATATAAAATATCGTAAAATCAGCCAACCATTTCATTAGCTTCAATAAGTTCAGCTAGTTCCTTCGCTAGATCTACAGTATGTTTAGGCAAGTTAGTTTTAGCAGCCAGTGACAGTCCGTAGTTCTTGACTGTAGTCACTCCGATATTCAACTTGTGTTCGTACACAAGTTTCTTGTCAACCCCTTCGCTGGTTGTAACCTCTTCTTCTCTCACTGAAGTATGGCGGCTGCAAAATTAATACAAATTATTGATATACTCATTCCTTAAACAAATAATAAATATTAAAAAAAGGTATAAAAGAAAATAAATATTAATTTAAATCTTTAGCAGTTTTTTTTTAAGCCGAGGAAATTAAATCTTTAGCAGTTTTTTTAAGCCGAGGAAATAAAACCTTTAGCAGACCGAGTTTATAACTTGGGTATGTACTTCTGAAATTGGCCATGTTCCTAAATCCCTACGGAAGCGACGGACGACTACACAACAGATTAGAGAAAGAAGAACAGATAAACAGCTATATAGTAAGCTTTGAATTGGTTGCACTAATAGAAGCATACGGTTTGTCCACGATTGTGTGGAAAAATTGTAGGTCGTTGAAGGGGACGTCAAAATGTTCGATGTATCGATTTGGATCGTTAAATAAAAGCTGTTTCTACTTTATCTGTGCGTAAGTATATGTATTTTCTACTCTGTGACTAGACTACGTCATTACTTATATCACGATTAGGTACATTGTACGGATGATCAAATAGCTTAATATTTAATTTCCTGATTGTACAGCGTACATATTGGATTAACGGATATACTTATAATTTCATCAAAATCCTTTCAGTAGTTTTTGCGTGAAAGAGCAACAAACATCCATCCATCCACACAAACTTTCACATTTTTAATAGTAGTAGGATGTAAAGAGATTAAAATAATATCTACTTGACAACGTTGCAATACAGATCCTGTAGTCTAGTGAGGTAGAGGAAGTGTGTGGTGAAGAAAGTGAAGGCGTTGCTGAGTATCAGCTCCTCGCAAATCGCCCACGCTATGCTCGTGCCTTCTTCTATGCTTGTCCCCCTAAACATTACATTAATTTCTATTACCTACTTAAGTAATATTGTGTTCGTCATGCAAATTGAAATTTTGTCTGCATCCTTATGTCATAAATCATAATCCTATTTTGCTATCATAATTAAAATATGTAGTAAAGAAAAAGAGAAAAAATATTATTGTTAAACAAAAAAATTAAACCGACTTCCAAAGTAAAAATGCACAAAAAAGTATGAAATAAAACTTATTTCCAAAATAATTCCCCTTTTAAATTCGGCTAAAATTTTAACCATTTCTCTACTCAATCTTCATAATTTTGAAGTCGGTACCAGCCAACTTGAGTAGTGAGTACCTATGTCATCATTATAGTATTTATTGGTTTTTCTTGTGAAGATGGTGGCGATGATGATTACTATAAGTGGTATGATGGCATATGCTTGCAGTTCTATAAACAAAGCTGGAATCTCCAAACATGTATCTATAAGGACTCAGGAGTTCTGTTCAGTACTTTTGGCTCCAGGGTATGCCTTGGTACAAAAGCTTACTTTTTGGTAGCATATGCTTGAGCTACTTCAGAAAAAGTTGAAATCACTATATGTGTCCATATAAATTTCGGAGAGTTCCCTCGATTTATCATGGATCCTATCATCAGGAGCAACTTGTCCGTGTCGGTGTAAAGTACTATGAGAAGTACCTATTATATCATCATAATGTGATGATATATGGTGTGGTGATGGTGTTGATGATTACCATAATTGACATAGTGGCATATGCTTGCAGTTCTTTAAACAACGCCGAAATCCGCAAACATGTATCTAAAAGGAGTCAGGAGTCCAGTTCAGTACTTTTGGATCCAGGGTGCGACCTTGGTGCAAAATCTTACTTTTTGGTAGTATATGCTTGAGCTACTTCAGAAAAAGTTGAAATCACTATATGTGTCCATATAAATTTCGGAGAGTTCCCTCGATTTATCATGGATCCTATCATCAGGAGCAACTTGGGATTATACCCTTTACATTCACAACTTCACAACTTTTTTCGCGATAAAAAGTAGCCTATGTCCTTCATCGTGCACCGATTTTGATGAAATTTCGCACCTGTGCGAAATTTCATCAAAATCGGTCCTGTAGTTTCGGAGCCTACTCAATGCAAACAAACAAACAATCAAATCTTTTCTCTTTACTTAGGTATAATATTAGTAAGCGGATAATGGTTTGTCAACTTACCGACACAGTTCGTCTATTATTACAAGACTAGACGAAGTAAGGCCTTTCAGTATGTGCTGCATTTCCTTCATCTGCAAAATAATATTTCTTGTATATCAATTGGATATTGCTCACTTTACGTACCTAGTACCAGAGTACGTGTTAGCTGAGTATAGTTCTAGTGCTAAAATAATAATAATATATTATATGGACGCTTCACACCACGTCAATCTGGCCCCGTGCTAAGTACCCGAAGAACTTGTGTTACGGGGACCAGACAACGGGAAGTATATTCGACACTTTTATGTTTATATTATATTTATTTAAGATTTTTATAATATTAAATACATTATATATAATAATATATAATACATACACGTCCATGACCCAGGAATATTAAAACCTTTTATCCCCTGCAACCAAATGATGCTGAAGCATAAATTGAGGCACAATTATGAGAATAGGTGTCCTCCTATATACTTTTTTTTTTTACTAGTTATCACGTCCAGCCTGCAAATCCAGCGCCGGTCCTAATGACTGTTATTAATGTCAATTGTGTCAATAATGTACAATTTTTGCCTACAATCCCGTTTCAAGGCCGCCACGCTGGATTTGCAGGCTAGACAGTTAGTAAGCCCCATAAGATGAGGTTACGATGGGACTGACTTACGCTATGTGTCAAAAGTCCTTATATAAGTATATAATAAAAAAGTTTTTCCATAAAAGAGTTACAAGTCCACATTTACACACTCATCCCTCCAATTACACTCTCAATGCTAGGAATTTACGAAATTGTTATACATACCTCTATGACATACGTGGATGCGTTAAATTCGACGCTGTCATTGAAGCCGATCCTGGAGAATATTTTATCGCAGAGACGGAACACCGCGTTGGTAGCCGGCACAAAACATCCAAGCTGCAACACGAGAGACCGGCCAAGTGCAAGTTGGACTCGCGCACGAAGGGTTACGTGCAAAATGGCAAAAAAGTTTGTTCTTATGAGACTGATGGGGGGTCTCACTTAAAAAAAAACAAAAGTATTTATTATATTCATGAGGTGACAGACAGACATACAAACGGACGGACGGACAGCTGCGTCTCAGTAATAGGGCCCCGTTTTTACCAATTGATTACCCTTCCCCTAAAAAAATAAAACTGCCATTGCATAATATTAACATTTTTCAAAATTGTTTCGCCTGATTTCACAAAGATTCACTTTGTGAATTTTTTTTTGGTAATGAATTTTTGATCATCTACGCCAGGCCAGACTACGGCTAGCCGCCAGCTACGATGTCGAACCATCGCTACGTCATCTACGTAGAATCGTAGACGCCTACGAAAGTTTCGTAGCAAAGGCTGAAAATGTAACGCGCGTGTTTCTTGCTAAACTATGTGTTTACATAAGAGTAATATTTTATACTAGATGTTGTTTGCGATTTCGAGCGCACGAAAGGAAATCCCGCGTAAACCGTTCATTTTTCAGCGATAAAACTTGTTAATGTGTGATGAAACTTGTTAATACATTCCCGTGTTCCACTCTATATCTGTGCTTTCCTTCATCTAAATCGGCTCAGTAGTTTCGGAGCCTATTCGATGCAAACAAACAATGCTATACAAATAAATAAAATGAAGTGTCTGTTTTTAATTTCAAACTAAACGCATATTTATTTATTTATTTATTTATTTGGCATATCAACAATACAAACACAAGCTTACATACTTATCATTTTGGTCCATTAACAGTGTTCATATCAATTAAAGACATGCACAACATTGTTTTATATAACACAATACAACATATTTTAGTAAAATTTACAAAGCAAAAAAAAAAGGGTACTTACGTTACAAAATTAAAAAAAGTGTAAAATAAATTAAAATTAATTAAAAAAATAGCATATAATTGTAAATACGGTACATACATCAAAAAAATCAACAAAAAATAAAAAGAAAATTTGTCTGCCTGTCTGTCTGTTTGTTCCGGATAATCTCTGAAACGGCTCGACCGATTTTGACTGAACTTTCACTGGCAAATAGCTTATATTATAAAGAGTAACTTAGGCTACTTTTATCTCAGGGTTCCGTTTCCATTAATAGTTCCACGTAAACAAAGTTTTCGAAACAGTGTATAAGAAAAAGGCGCGTCTCCTGCTCATGTTTTATAGAAACATTACACAGAAAACATGAAACAAAAACATTTGTTTTCATACACAAGCTGTCTTCTGCTATACAAAATGTTTTTGATTGAAACAAAACATTTTGTGTAGACAAAATCATGAGTTCCGATGAGGAAGACGTAAGCACTCGCAGTTTTAGGGATTGCAGATGCAGAATCTAGTAGTACACACGGGGGGTCTAAAAGGTCCGATTAGGTGTTTCATATATTTTTTTAACTCATATTGTTGTATGTGCGCCATTTTACGCATTTCTATTGAAAACTGACATAATTGATGTTTTCTAATATGATGAAATTAGATAAATCATGTAGTCATTTTACCATTTCCCGTTCTTTATATGGAAAAAAATATATGAAACATAAAATGAAACATTTAAAGTGGTCTTTTTAGACCCCCAGATTTCAAGTCAGGCTATATTTACTGACCCGTCGTTTTAGTATTTATCAGGAGCTAGCAGAATAGAAGATCGATTTAGGATTGATAAATAATTTCTTCCGTATTTCTATGTTTAATGGTCATGTGAGTGGTGTAACAGTTGTTAAGAAATTAAACATTCCTTCCCCTCTCTACCCGTGCGGGGAATGTTTTCCGTCCGTCTCGGAAGACAAAAACATTGTGTATTCCTACACAAATGTGTATAGCCACGCCCCAATGTTTCGATGTTTTGTGTAATGTTTCGAAAAAAAAAACACGCGCAGGAGACGCGCCATTAGCTAGTATAAGGAAGTAAGTATATAAGTATACACAAGTGAGTATAAATTGTGTAAGAAAAGGTAGCTTACCTGTGCCATAATCTGCTGTATCGCAACTTGCTTTATGTAAATACTTTTGCCGCCCATATTGGGTCCTGTTATTATTGTAAAGTTATGTTCAGGGCTTGCGAACTGTAAAATAATTTCGTACATGTAGAATATTCATTGAAGAATAGGCTAGTTTTGTCTATCAAAATCAAATGATATAAATTTGTTATTTACATAGTTTCTATCATAAGAAATACGAATACAACAACTGTTTTGTTATATAAATATGCGATTAATTTATAATTTTGACAATAAAACTGTACTTTTATTATCTGTATGTCACGTGACCTAAAACGCCAGCCGCCATATTTTTCTTGTAAGTGACGTCATAAGGACATAATCATATCGAATAAACAACAGCGAAAGTTAAATTTAAAGTTGATGCACTACACACGCACATATGACATTTATTTGGTTCTGTTCTTATGACGTCACGATAATGGTGGCTGTCGTTTTGGCGCAAACATTTATCGCTTAAATTTTAATCATTTTTTCTTTGCATAAAGAGAAAATGCATAAATGCATGCATAAAGAGAAAATTTTCAGGAAAAAAAAAACTAGTTGACTATCGATAATCGATACGAACATTTTAAAATATGTTTGAAAAAAATTTAGAATAGCCTATTCAAGTCACTGGGCCCGTAATTCAGTATACCGTTACTTTCAAACTTTGTATTTTTACAAAATTAAACCAATATCAGAGCCCCAATCCTCTTAGCTTACACTTTTATTTTACTTTTATTGAATTATAAATGAATTGTCTTGGTATCATAAACTGATTTTTGGAGTTTTGACCAGTTGCTTCACAAATCGCCTCACCATTTTGAGTGTTAGATTTGACATTAACATTTGACTTCACACTCGTGTGTTCGATTTTCAGCTCTATTGTTTTATAACGGAGATCTATTTTCAAGTGCACTGAATTTTCTCCGGCCTTACGGATTCCGGACAATATAGTCCAAGCCTAAGTTTCAAAACGGGTTTGACCATTTTGCAGTTTTAAAATGTCGAGACTGGATTGTAACTGTATTACTGTAGGATTTAATTAGCAGAATCGACTTTCTGATCTGTATGTAAATTTAGTTGGCGCGTCTGCTGGACAAAATTTTTTTTTACCCGAATACGGTGAAGCCAAATGGAAGGGTAATGATTTTGGCACTCTAT
The DNA here is from genome assembly GCA_037179445.1 of Phengaris alcon alcon. NCBI lineage: Eukaryota > Metazoa > Arthropoda > Insecta > Lepidoptera > Lycaenidae > Phengaris > Phengaris alcon. The sequence continues at coordinate 2,654,304 of JAYRCH010000646.1, read as the reverse complement.
GTATGTATGTATGTTTGTTCCACCATAGTGCCTAAACTACTGGTCCGATTTCAATGAATGATGTGTCAATAGATTCGTAATAATAGCCCGGGTAACATAGGCTATATAATTTACGTAGTCGGGTTATAGGTTTTTTATAAATACTGTAGTTAATAACTTACTATATCATTTGGCACTGGAAGCACTTGAGTGTTGTAGTCCAGCAGTGGGTGCACGCTGTTCCTCACTTCCATGTACTCGTTGAAGTCGGGTCGTATGTACGAACCGACCGAGCTGGCCTAGGAAAAAGGCGCACCTTAAGAAATCAATAGCTTTTTTACCCGACTACGGCGAAGCCAAAAGGAAGGTTAATGATTTTGACAGTCTATGTATGCACGTTTATTTCACGGTATCACCGAAACTACTGGTCCGATTTTAATAAATGAGGTGTCAACACATTCGTAATAATAGCCCGGGTAACAGAAGCTATATAATTTACGTAGTCGGGTCATAGTGTTTTTGTAAAAACTGTAGTTATTGTTTGAGGAAAATTGAGGAGAATACGATAATATCTGACATGAAAACTTAATAACTCATCCAAAGTAAACATTTATGTCAGTGTTAATGTATGTAACTACGCCACTTTACGGTCTCGGTACGAATAAAGTGTCACTTATGGAACTTTGCTATGGAAGTAAGGTCCAAAAGTGATTTTGTCGAGAACCGTACAAGAGGTACCTACGTAACGAAAAAGAGTTTTTGCCGACAACCGTACCAATACCTACAACTTTGCCGATGCATGAAGCATTTAAACATAATAATATTTTCTACTACTAGCTTTTGCCCGTAACCCCACTCGCAATACAATATCCCACGGGAACACTGTAGGTATTTTTGGGATAAAATGTAGTGTAAGTTTTAATACAGAGCCTAAACTACTACCATAAAAAAATTCATCAAAATCCGTTCAGTACTTTTTGCATGAAACGGTCACGAACATCCGTAAATTCTCACAAACTTTCACATTTATAATAGTAGTAGGATATCCATTCATTCTCAGAAGACTACGCCATCTCCTCAACATAGCACGCGGCACTACACCTATTTTTTTGTATCTATGGACGCTTCACGTCAATCTGGTCCCGTGGTAAGTTCTCGTAGAAGTTAGAACTATATCTATTTAAGATTTTTATTATATTATACACATATTTAATACACATCCTCATAGATGTGTATTAAATATGACTGGGTCATCCCAGAAACAGATAAAACTATTGGTTCCTTCAGCGGGATTCGAACCCGCGTCCTCCGGCTTGAGCGCCGACGCGCTAACTATTGAGTCACAGAGGTCGTCAAAACTTGATGTAATTGATATCACGTTTGAATATATATGGTGCCACACTACACATATATTTTGTTGTGTCCTTATTAAGTGTTTATTAACATTTTTTATTAATTAAAACTCACTTGTGCTAATGCCAATAGGATGTCCAACTCTGCAACACCTTCGCACAGTTTGTAAAGACTTGGCATGAAAGGCCGTAGTTCTTTGAGGAGCGAGCCGATGATTCTAAACAAAGTCACATCTAAATTGTAAAAGCTTTTAAAGTTAATCTTTTACTATGAAAGAACAATTCTTGTATATATATAATCAAAATCTGTCGGAGACCGCTGCAAGTAAATAATGAAATTTAGTATGCAGGGGGTTTTGGGGGAGAAAAATTGGATCTAGTTAAGTCCTCCTTCCATGGAAACCGCACATTTTTAAGTTATAGGTCGGTTATTTTGTCGTGAACAATATATCAATATTTCTGACTCGACTAAAGTCACTCCGTAAGGCAGTTTGGTATACGCATGTATAATTTTTGTATTGCCGGCAAATTGTGTCTCAGGTTCAAACCCGGTCAGGCGAATATTTTTTTAATCTTTTTTTAATCTAGTAGATTTTCCAAGAGCTCCAAGCAAAGCATGGTTGTCCAGGTACTGAAAAGTTTTAACTAATGGTTTATATTGTAGTTACATGTTGCTCATTTTCTGTATCTCGTGAAGGGATTCTCTAGCTTGATGGTCTAGTACTACAAGATCTTCGGTTGTCATTGTCACACTTGCTCCGTTGAAAACGACCTACAATTGTGTTTATCCATTACTTTAATATTACGAGCCTAAGCGTCAGTTCACACCGAGACGCGACGTGACGCGGCGTGGCGATTTTAAGACAGTGATTCATAAGTGAACTTTATTCACTACACAAAAAGATACACGTTTCATTGTAAGAGCCGCGATTTATTCGCTACGCCAATAATACACGCTCAATTCAGTATTTTTTTTTTATTACATAAATGAACATTACTCTGAAAAATAAGATTTTACAGAAGGAATAGTATCTATACCAAAGATCAATATTTTCAAAGATATTGCGAATTGTTTGGAGCACTTTTGTGAGTCTCGTGAAAACGCCCCTTAGTATAAGAGTCGTACAAGCATGTGACGTCACACGCTACTAATGCTGCTACGAAATGTATGGCCGTATGCACTAAATTTCTGATATCTCCGAAGGTTGCGCGTTTGTGTTCATACATACCACAGTGAATCTCTTTGTATTCGATGTATGTAAACTAATTATGTAGGTTTTTTATGTAATTTATTTTTTTAATTATGTGTAGGTTAACTACACATATAATACTAATTCTTTTTACTTTTATCAAGTTGTAATACCTAATTATTTCTTAATTTATTAAAATAAAAAAAAACTATATTTTTACATGTAGGAAAATACGCAATTGCAAGAGATTGAATATTACATATACTAGACCGCCTGCATAGCGCAGCGCGGCTCTTGAATGAAATGTTCTTCTTTTGTGCTAAATAAAGTTCAATTTTGAATCGCTATTTTAAAAAATTCATCGCCCAGTTTTTAAAATAGTTACGTCTCATTTCGGTGTGAGCTGGCCCTGATGGGTAAAATTTCATTTTTACATAGCTATACAAACTTATAACACAACCTATGTACGGTCGTTGAAAGATCCGGTGTACCACTTTTCAACCTTATTACTCAACAATGAGGTTCAAAAGTGACTCGTTAACGGCCCGTTTCAATAACCTATCTACCAATAACTATTTGTTAAAAAACGTCACAGTTGTATCGCAAAAAACCGGCAAATGATTGAATGACGACGTTTTTAAATAAATAGTTATTGGTAGATAGGTGATTAAAACGGGCCGTAAGTCGGCGACTAAACCTAAGCTGTTACTGCCTAATTAAAAAATTAGCGGTATATAATTAAGTAGGTATAAAAAAGTATTTTTTAAAGATTCATGTAATAAATTATTGTTTATACCTGAATAAAAATAGGCGGTAGATCTTCCACATTAAAATACCGTCGCATTTTAGGCGCAACAGGCAATATCATATGGAAACCTTTCATTACATTCTGGTTCAGTCGGAGCTGTAGATCGTAAGTCTCGCTCATTTGCTCCACGATCTTCTGTATGTCGTCTATCAGCTCGGAATACGTTCTTCTAGCAACATCTAGAAGACCGTTAATTTCTGGTTTTATTGCGAAGCACCGTTGGAGACTGCCCATGGTGCCTTTTTCTGGATGCGCGTCGTCTTGTATAACGCTACGAATTCTATCCACTATTTCTTTGTAGTGGGGGTTTTCTAAAGCCTTTGGTAGGATTATAAATGAGTAAAAATAAATTAATAAGTTGAAAAGTATTGGAATTGCTGACTATTCAGTGAACTGTTTACATAAATATTTGCATTTATGTCTAGTCCTTGAATTTAATAATATATTATGTAACTTAGTTTCAGCTCACAGCGAGACCCTGAAATGTAATTGACAATTACACATGAAAGTGTTACATCGATCTGACTTATTCAGGATCTGCACGATTAAGCACGTGTGTGCGACATGCGTGTTTTGTATGAAAACCTGGGCTTCAACCTGAATTTGACATCCTTTCACCTTTGTCAAATTAAGTACGCGTGTTCCCACATCAGAGAGACCTTACACTTTGGCTATGCTTGGCATAAATAGGAAATTACATTTTGTTAAGCGATAATTTAGATTTACCAATTTTATTTTCCTCAACTTTCCACTTTCAACCATTTTGAGTGCACCTAGCAATGTAGGTACCAACTCCATCGTAGTCTTCAGTAGTAGAGTCTGATGTAGTTGCGCTTCCCCGTATTTGTCGGCGTTCTGATGTGGCGTCTCAATACAAAGTAGCAGAATTTTATCAATATCTGTTAATTTTCTTAGCGCATCCTAAAGAATGGGTTTGAAATTGTATAAATACTGGATACTTACATTGGTGTATTGTTAGATGGGACGAGCATACTTTAACGCTGGGACTATATGAACCTGAATCCGGCGGGCCGGGAAAAATTCAGAGCACTGAAAATAGAACTCTGCACTAATACAATAGAGATGAAAATCGAACAATGTTGAGTAAAATGTTAATGTCATATAATTATTATGACAGCTCGATACTCGACACTTCCATTTTCAACTCTATTGTATTAGCGCAGAGTTATATTGTCAGTGCTCTGAATTTTCCTGAGACCGCCGGATTTCCGATCATAACAATATAGTCCCAGCATATAACAGTGCGCGCAATGGGAACAAATTTTTCCCCTTCCTTCACCATTGCATTCCGATTATCGACTTTAGTGCACGAGAAATAGAGTCAACTTTTCCGAGAAACATTATTTTATAGGGTGATGATGTTTTGCGGAAAAGTCAACTCTGTTTTTCGCGCTAAAGTTCATAATCGCAATGCAAATGCTGGGCAACAGAGATAATTTTATTGCCAGTATGCGCGTATACTAATTCTATATCATGCCCCATCTGACCATACCAGATTAATAGGAAAACACGGGTCCCTTATAAGATACTGGAGCACATTAATAATATTATGTTGGTGAAAGTGATTTTAGTTAAATGTTATAGTAGTCAGCCAATCGGTATTTTCACGACGTAAAGAACGACATTTCTGTGTAGCCCAAGAATTACAAAGTTACCTGTAAATCGACGACCAGTCCCGTATCATTTTCAATCAACTCCTGTACAGCATCTAGTCTCGCTTCTATGAGCTCCTTCTTGCACGATGGCTGTAGTATCGCCGCCCGTAACGCCCTTATACCGCCTATAGTGTATGTTGGGCCTAGCACGCCTAGCAGGCAGCAGGTATGGCCCGCTGACGGTATCAGTGGCTGCACCAATTCTAGCTGCGTCGCTGTTCCTACATCTAAAGTTAGGAAGGACGAAAGTGCATGTAATACTTGTGTGGTACCTGTGGCGACGCAAAAGGTAGGACCAGGTGATGATTTATACAAAATAATATTATGATATTTCACATATGAATAAATGAAAACTACGCAGTTTTATTCGGAAATAATTTATCATCATTAATTGCCAAATATTTAGGAAAAGAGTGACTTATGCTTGTCCTGCCCTAAAACGCGACTGACCTAAAATATATTATACCGACATAGACACGAAAGATCATTATGGGCCTGTCGCACAATCTACAGACAAGTGTCTGATAGCTTATTTGCATGTTTTGTCTCTGTCGCTCGATATAAAGAAAGCAGCGACAAAACTTCTGAATAAGTTATGCAACACTTATTAGAATATTGTTAAACAGGCCCTAATAATATTAAGGCAATTTAAATCATACCAATAGTCATAGTATTTTCCGAGGAATGGTATTCTATTTTCAATGATTCTCGAGCAAACACAACACACTGGATATATTCGACGTATTTTAGTACTGCTGCCGCAGCAGTTAGGGCGTAGAACCTAGAAAATAAAAAAAACGGCCAAGTGCGAGGTCACACATGAAGGTACAAAACGTCAAAAAATCATGTTTGTTGTATGGAAGCCCCCGTTAAATATTTATTTTATTCTGTTTTTATTATTCGCTATAACAAGCGGCAACAGCACTGCATCATCTGTGAATATTGCAACTAAATAGATAGTTGTAAATCTCCATAACCGCTTTAGCTAAACTGCGATAGCTCGATAGCTATCACGGTTAAGTATACAGACTGGTGACAGAGAGACGGACAGACAGACAGACAGCGAAGTTTCAGCAATAGGGTCCCGTTTTTCACCCCTTGGATACAGAACCCTAAAAAATATTTATGTACCCTTGTAAAGCATGTTAGGTACATGTTGGCATTAGCATTGGCATGTAGGCACAATCGAAAAATAGAGGTCATATTGTTTTGGCACAATCAAGTTAAAAAGTCTTCTGTCCGTCAGAACTAAAATTGTAGGTTATTAGCATTAAATAATGAGCTCTAGAATTCATATATATTAAGGTTATTTTAATGATTTTAGCACTATTTTAATTTTTAAAACAGACATTGTAATCATTTTTATCACTTATTATACTAATTCTATTTAGCCAGAAGTTAGGAGAGCTACAATTATATCAATACCTTTGATGTGAACACAGGGGCATCCGAGTGACATTCTAACTTGGCATCGACATTGCAGAAGGAATGGATATTTAAAAATTTTAAGTAACCACCGAATTGTCAAGCAGCGACTGATGATGATGAATTATGGCTAAGAACGCTCTCAATTATGGTTTTTAAATTCGTGACATCTGACAGCTTTTTGACATAACAAGGACGTCCGACGGGGGCTACCAAGCGCCGCCTGGTGACAGAAAAAGAATCGGAAATTCTTATTGGCCGTTTTTTATACAATTTACGCCACCAGATGGCGCTTTGTGTGCGTTGGGTCTGCCCGAAATAGCGGCAGAAAAAATATCAAACACCCTCATTATGTCAGATTTCAAACACAAAAACTAGATCAAAGTCGGTTCATCACGGACATACACAGATAAAGATACGACAGACTTATAATGCCCCTCTGTTTTCGTCAGGGTTAAAAATACTAACTTGTGAATAACCTGATGATACACCGCGCTGTACTCTGGTATACATAACATCTGTATATTCTGTCGTCCAGCTGTATCGTTAAAATGCCTTCTTTGAACAGCAGTCAGTTGGACCAGAGGAAATTGTTCTTTGATCAGCTTAAAGAGCTGATTAGGTTGGACGCCCTCGCAAAATGTGTGAGGAACTATTATCTGGATGAAAATAAGTTTCGGTCAAATTACTTTTTAGTATAAAATAATGTGTGAGTGACTTAGAATTTAATTAGTATGAAACAGCAGATTTTTTCACAAATGTGAAATATAATTTCATAGTATATAATATATGCTTAGAAATCACTGTAGAAACCATCAGGAATAATTAATATACGTATTAAAATGAGTATATTTCTATCATTAATGGTCAAATAAGTATCGTCTAACGGCCGTTCTCAATAACTTACCCTAACCTAGCCTATCTATCCGTAATCTAAAGATAGTCAAATCTTTGCTTTTATTTTGTCTTTACTCGCGTTTCAATAACCTACTGACCGATGACATTTCTTACCAAAGCGGCTCATCTATCGTCAGGAGGACGTGTCATGATCATGTCGGACTGTGAGTGAGATATGAGTATCAGCTGTACATGATTTTCAGTTGTATTGTATTAACCTACCTTTTTAAGCCAATAATTGGTCTTAAAATAAAAATTCGATATTAATAACCTACGTATAGTTTTTTATATTTCTTTTCATTTTAGGCTTGAATTTATTTCACTTTTAGACGATAATATGTAAAAAAGCTGAGGTATAATTTTGAATTTCGAACACATTTTTTATTCGGAATGCCACCTCATAATAAGTAGTATAGTTACATTCTCTTTGCTTCGAAATTTTATTTCATTTTAAATTTTACATTCCTTTTCACGTGACATCCAGCGTCAAACTGTTATGTTTCACTATTCAATTTGATTAAATAACACGATAACTATTGTAAAAAATCATCCTCAATTTGAAGTACAATATTTACGGTTTTAAATAATAAATACATTAATTGTAAATTCAAATTCAAATTACTTATTCACACACACACATGAAAATTAAATAATATATATCACGTCGATCTAATCCCGTGCGAACGTAGAACTTGTGTTACGGGTATCAGACAACGGATATATATTTTATACAATACACGCATAATTAAATACAAATAACAATATACAAAATAATAATAATATACATAACTATATTAATACACACCACGCCTATCTAGGTCCCGTGATAAGTTTAACTTGTGTTAGATATATCGGGTATATATTTTATAAAACTACTACTATACATAATATAATATCCTACAACTATAACCTACATTCAAACTCACTAACACACATGTTTATCACGTAAAGCCGGCGACGTGATGCGCGCTTCATTAGGGAGCCTCCCCCTAATCTTTCGGTAAACCACGTTCGTCAGCCAGAATTCCTCCACCTCAAAGGTAGAAGATGCGTTGGTACTCTCACCACAAAGGAACTAAAGTTAATATTGTGGCGAGACTCCAAGCGCTCGACCCTTAAGGAGAAAAACGTCTTCTTTCGGATGTAGTCCACGATGTCCTCGATCTTCGTGGACACACCGCAGACGCTCCTCGGGTTCGCTGGGTGGTGCGGCGGTGGTGCGGCGGTGGTTGCGGACGGTGGGCTTCCTCTTCTTTCTTCTCTCCACCAGTGTGAAGTCCTTCTCCTGCTCTCGTCCTTGCCGAGTCGAAGAGTGTCAACCTTGGGGCCCTCCTTCGCCCCCCTCGTCTTCACCCGCGGGGGCGGCGCGGGACAAGCAGCGACTTGAATATTTTTTCGGTTGAGTCAGTGGACTCAGTTTCGACTCGACCGCAAGCAGCGAGCTGACGGTGGCAGTTGGTGACCCGTACGATTTCGCTGACGCTGACTCGTTAAACTGCGCTCCGTGACGCATGTTTAACGAGTTTATCGGATGCTTAGGTGACCTACATAATTAATTATTAATTTTTAGTTGCAATAATTCACTACCCAACTCTCCGACGGTAGATTCCGAGGCATCCAATCTTCCTCGCTGGACGAGATGCGTCTCGTCCAGCTCTGCCTTCATGATGTTGAACTTGTTTAGCAGCCTGGAGACGTTGACGTTGTCTGCAGATACCACCGGCAGCCTGTGTAGCTCTTTAGCCACAAATACCGGCACGTCCGCTGGATTCGTCCACTTGAGCAGGGAGATAATGTCCTGCAGGCTTCCGTTGCTCCCATCTCTCCTTCGAGACGGTCTTACCGAGCGCTTCGTACAGCATCAGCTTGCCCTTGCAGATCTCCTCGCTGGTGTAGGTCAACTTGCAGAGCTGCACGATGCTGTCGTTGAATAAATATAAACAGGTAATATCTTTGATTGTGAAACGCAAGTTAAAGATAAACAACAGCTCACTGTTTAACGAGGATAGCTATCTTTCTTTAACCTTTGATATGTTATTGAAAACGGCCGTAAGTTGATAATATGTCTTTGACATTATAAGGTATTTGTCCGACCGGTTCTTCCCCTTGATAGTAAAATGATAGCTTACACAAATGTTTGCGGGATAGGCAATAAATTACGACGCAAATTTTGAGTTACAAGGCAATTTATCCTCGTGAACTGCTAAAAAAGGCTGATATCCAGGTAGTCTACCCTACCTCGACGGGGTGGAAGAGGTTGATCTTGGTGAGCGTGTGCGTGTAGAGGAGGGTGTCGCTGAACTGGCATAACACCAGGTGCGGGTGTCGCAAGTCTACCGCGGCCATGCCTATTTCGCCCCGGGCCATGCCTCTACCTTCTGATATAGCTGTGAAATACAGGTTCACTATCACTATCATCGAACACTGACGATCCTCACTAATAATAGAGCACCGGACTTTGAGAACTCCCAGATCTGACCCTCCCAAGGAGTCGAGTCGGTTGGGTGCGTAAGCGCTGACTGGTTGCACCACCACTCCTAATGAGTAAGAGGCTAGAGCACATAGCCTACTATTTTCCAGTTAAATTAGACGAAATATTCAAAAAACCAAACCTAGTATAACGCTTGGTTCTATAAATGATGTGCTGGTAGACCTGATAGACCGAGTACCGCTGTGGCCACCTGCAAGACGACAGTCCAATATCACAAAACGGTTCTTGATTTTGAGAGCTAAAGACGAATAGAAATTTAATACCTCAAGTTTGACAGAAGGAGAATGTAGATTGGAGCAATAAAATATATGGGGTCAATATCATAAATTAACCAAAATGTGGTGTATAATATGCGTATGAACTGTTATCAAGATTCGCTTGCAACGGAAAATGTTTGTTTTTTAGGTATTTAAGAACCATTATCAGTTTGTCAATACAGTCACGTATTGACAAAATGATCACCTAAAATTTGTTTTATTTGGCGTTATCAAGTTTAAAAGTCATGCCATATTAATGAGAGTTTGTAAATTCGTAACATCTGACAGCTTTTTGACACGACAAGCACCGTCGGGCTGCCAAGCGCCGACTTGTGACAGAAAAATAATCGAAAATTCTTATTGAATGTTTTTGATACCACTTACGCCGACAAGTGACGCTTTGTGTGCGTTGGGTCTGCCCCCTATTATTAAAATATCCATTAATTAGTTTATTGCTATCTATCACGCGTCATACGATTTAACACCTCGATGGTGAAGGCGGAAGGGACTTATCTCTGTGGCTCAATGGTTGAACGCGTCGACGCTCAAGACGGAGGTCGCGGGTTCGAATCCCGCGATGGGCCATAGATGTGTATGCATTATGTGTATCCCTTAACTACTATTATAAGTTTGTTATGAAACTTATGAAAGTTTATGAGAATGAATGTATCGATGGATGGATGTTTGTTAGTCTCTCGCAGAGAGAGATCAAGATGAAGATCATATTATGCACTGAAACGAGCACTGATATAGTTTAACATATTATACATTAGTATTAGTATTACATGTTTAGCACATATATAGTGCTAATAAAAAAAATGCAATTAACACAAGGTGTCGTTATTAATTATTATGCGTTCCTTTGAAGAAGGGAAAGGAAATTTCAAAAATTTTTTTTCAATTTCAGAAATTTTCTTCCTTTCCTATGTTACATAATATACAGGAACTAATAAAAATAAAGGGGAAAGATTGTTGCATTGAATAGGCTCCGAAACTACACAATCGATTTTGATGAAATTTGGCACAGATGTAGAGTAGACCACGGGGAAGGATATAGGTTACTTTTTATCGCGGCAAAATGTACGGTTCTTCTGAGATTTCCTTTTGCGCGTACAAAGTTCAACAACAGGGCAACATCTAGTTCTATAGGTAATTACCTAACAAGGCGAAATAGGTAGGGGCCTATTGTGCCCTCCTGCTTCAGGGTCACCTATTATTTCTTCTGTACCCACAAGTGAAAAGGTGTAATATCTTGTGTGTAAAGGTGTAATATGTAAAGGTGTATAATCATAAAGAATATGATTTATAATTAAACAAAAAATGAAAACCGAACCAAATTAACCAAAAAAGTAACATGAAATAAAACTTATTTTCTAAATAATTCTCCTTTTAAATTCGTATAAAATTTAACTATTTCTCTACTCAATCTTCATAATTTTGAAGTAATTACCAGCCCGAACAATATCCTGATAAAACAATATTTTATAGAACTAACGTTCAAGTTGGCTGGCTTAACTGACTTCCAAAAATAGGAGGCAGTTATGCATTCGACTGTATATGTATATATATTTTGCATGTTCAACGATAATTCCGCCGTCTGTGGATCCATTTTCAAAATTCTTTATTTGATGTAAAGGGTATAATCCCAAGTTGGTCTCGTTTTCACCAAAGTGGTGACCTGATAATTTGATCCATGAGGAATCGAGGGAACTCCTCGGAATTTATATGGACACATATGGTGATCTCGACTTTTTCTGAAGTAGTCTAAGTATATGCTACCAAAAAGTAAGATTTTGCACCAAGGTCGCACCCTGGATCCAAAAGTACTGAACTGGACTCCTGACTCCTTCTAGATACATGTTTGCGGATTTCGGCGTTGTTTAAAGAACTGCAAGCATATGCCACTATGTCAATTATGGTAATCATCAAGACCATCACCACACCATATATCATCACATTATGATGATATAATAGGTACTTCTCATAGTACTTTACACCGACACGGACATCGTTGAACATTAGTGATTACTTTGCCGTATGTGAACCTATTTGCAAAATTGTTTAGTTGTCGTAAACGCTAGAATTCGAAATTTGTCCATTGGTCACCAAAGTGGTGACCTGATGATGGGATTCGTGATAAATCGTGGGAACTATTCGAAATTTATATGGACATATATAGTGATTTTGACTTTGTCTGTAGCAGCACAAGCATATGCTACCAAAAAGAAGATTTTGCACCAAGGTATACCCTGGATCCACAAGTACTGGACAGAACTCCTGAGTCCTTAAAGGTACATGTTTGGGGATTCCGGCGTTGTTTAAAGAACTGAAAGCATATGCCATCATACCACTTACAGTAATCATCATCATCATCACCACCTTCTTCACACGATACACCAACATATTATAATGACATAGGCACTAACTACTCGTCAGAGTTTTGTGCAGCGATATCAATGTCTTTGAAATTTTGCGATTGCCAAAATTATATTCGTGATCATCATCATCTCTATAGTGTATTAATTAATGCTGAATATATATGCATAATAATAAATACTGCTACATTTTTGCCGCCGACTATAACAATAGCTAATAATAATTAATTAATAACATAGTATCTAATCATTATCATCGCTGGTGATTGTCTAGTAGGTATACAGATCGGTAATGCATAATTGGGGATATACCACGGCCTATCAGAAAACTGGCATGAGATAACGCTTGAGTTTGCTTTGCCGAGAGAGTGAGAATAGCGGAGTCTTTTTTGTATTTATAGCTTTCTTAAAATGTAACACACATAATAATAATTTAATAAATATAACAAAAAGAGAAAAAATATTATTTTTGAACAAAAAATTAAAACCGACTTGCAAAGTAAAAAAGCATAAAAAAGTATGAAATAAAACGTATTTTCCAAATAATTCCCCGTTTAAATTCGGCTAAAATTTTAACTATTTTTCTATTCAATCTTCTCAATTTTGAACACACACAACACAATGAAATACACGTTTGATTGCAAGAGTTCCAATTTCGAGCTGCACCGAGCTGCGTAGCTCGGCGCCGCTCTTGCAATGATCTTCTTAAGTAGTGAATAAAGTTAAATTTTTGAATCGCTGCCCTATAGATGCAGCGCCGCGCGCCGCGTCATGTCGCGTCTCGGTGTGAGTTAACCCTTAGAGCTTCCAAATACCGTAATAAAACCACTACAATACCGCGACTGCTGCTGCTAATATATCGTAACGCGGTTGGCCTGTTTTTGGGGGTGCTGAAATCATTATCCACGATGTCGGAATCGTTCGCCAATATTCTGGGTCTTGCGCCGCTCCACGAGGCCTGTCTTAAGCTTGAGTCGTTCATTGTTCTGGTGAAAAGATTGTTCTAAAATTAGAAAAAAAAGAGTAGATCGAGAAGAGAAAAGAGTAAAATCTAACCCCCTTAATAATAAAAATGTTAACACCCCTGATGGCTGATTACCACCTCTGATAGGTACGTTGGAAAAGCCACTAGACAGACAAAGACAGCAACATGGCTAGCGTACCCGTGGTATAAATATTTTTATTAACAAGGGGGTTTAATTCTCGAATATATTCTGTCAAATCTATAATAATTTATGGTTCTTAGTTACAGTTCAGTGTAGGTACCTGCATACTACATACCTAATACCATTTATTGGTCCATGCTAATACATAGGGTTCTAAGTTCTAACTACGAACAAGTACCTAGGTGTGAGTCTTCCTGATTGGCTGAATGAATTCAAAAAAGCCTAATAAGTACTTATAAAACAACAAACCATTATCTTCTTTCATATATTTATAAAATAACTTGTCGCTATTAACGTCTAGGTTTGACGGATTTGCGAAATTGTTCCGCTAACATAATGAACATTGACATTCACTAAAACTCTTTAAAACGATTTTTACATTGGATAAGTTCAAATGAAGTTAATTACTTGCGCTTAACAGGAGGCGGTCCGGATGGTGGTCCCATAGACGACTTGCGTGACTTTGAACCAGATCTTTCGGCGCTAAAGTCATATCTAGGACCCTTATTTATTGACCGAAACACATTGAAAACGTTACCAGGTTTCGCCGATAGTACTGAGGTACTCCGGACCCCTGAAATGAGTTTAATGGGATATTTACACGGATAACGCCGCACGATTTTGAAAATCGACCGTTTGAATGGCAATTCTGTGAGGTCGTAACTCGTAAGTGACTAAAGCTGCAAGACCCGAAGAAGTTGGGTAGCATAATTATAGCATTCGACTTTGGCCGTGCGACGGACCGGCAACATGCGGCGGGTGACTAAAATCGACCGTGTAAACAATCTGGTTGCAGCCCTGCAAGCCATCGCTCGGTTATTTAATCTTGAGGGAAATAACTGATCTGCATGCATTTTTGGTCACCTGTGTAAATGGACTAGCGATTCGGCTCAGCGGCGATGATGATTCGTATATCTTATAAAATAACGAAGATACAAACAATTTAAAACATTAGGAAAAAGAGCGATATATCGGCCTGTAACGTCACGAGTTGCACCCGCCATACATTTGTTATTACAAAATGTATGGCAGTATCGTTTTGCAAGAAAGAGTTGGGCAATATTTTTTATTTGCTTATAACATTTAATCGCGTCAACCTAAATACCTATTTCTTTTAAATTTATGTATCTTTATTCAACAATTTTAAAATTCTATTTATAAAAATTTGATATTCCAAGCTAGGCCGGTACTACAGTCAACATTCCAGTAATACTTATTAGTATTAACAATTTAGTAGGTACATACCTTTGGTAGTATTTTTATGAATTAATTCAAATTTGTTTTTCAAACCGGTCTTGATAACTCGTTCTCGCTGAACTACGTTCATTGTATTATTTTATTATATTTATAGTGGGTATTTTTATATTTATAGTGGGTATTTTTGTGCTAGCATATAAAAATTAATTCCTAGATTACGTACATCTAGGCACCTATATAAAAGTGTAACAAAATAAAATTAGTCAGCAAATATCAACATACAGTACCTACAGACAAAGTAGTAAGTATAAAACGGATTAGGGAAAATAATTTCAAATACAAAAAACTTTACTCAGGTATTTGAATAGAGAACAATACTTTTTTTCTTTTTTTATCGTATTATTTGTCAAGGTGGTGACAGTATGGGAAAGTATGTAGCTCGGTATGTAGTAGGTAAGTATGTGATCTAAGGAAAGTGAGGATAGATTCTGTAAATTAAGTACATAACATAATATGATTTTTCATTTTTAACCTACTTAAGACTTCATTAACTATTTATTTGGACTTTGACAAACTTTAACTTTGACTAAGCCAAGATTATATCTCACATCGGTTTTAACAACAGCAGGGCTATTACCCTTCGTTGGAATTCACGTAAATGCCTGTATAAATTCTCCCAGCCAATTGATGTCGGGGTATTACGCAACTATGTACTTACATATGGAACTATGTTGGTCATGACTCATGAAGTCCTGTTGTTGTTAAAACCGATGTGAGATATTATCTTTGTTTAGTTAAAGTTAAAGATATGAATATTATCAATTTTATCGATTGCGAATCTATTAATTGGCATTATATTTTTATTGATGCGTCTAAGTCAAGAACAGAAAAGTGTTTAACACTCAGTATAAAATTCATCAAAAAATTAAAATGCCTATGCAAAGTTCAGTTTTATCTGGAGAATGTTTAGCCATTCTCAAAGCCTTAGAATATGTATTAATGTTTATAGTAACAAAGTACATTACATTTAGTGACTTGCATTACAAGGTAAGTTATCATCTTTGATATCAGGGAAAAACTTTTTAAATGTATTGAAAAGGGATATACTATAGCATTTTCTTGGGTTCCTAGCCACTAGGAATCTTCGGCAATGAAAAGGCAGATGATATATCTAAGGATGCAGTCCAGAGTGGCGACACTCATCCATTTAAAATCTATCCTTACGACCTTATAAATTTACCGACAATCCACTGAAACGAAGATTGGAATAAGAATTGGGAGTTTACTGGACAACATAATAATCGTATGTAAAGGTGTCCCAATCAGAGTGCCCGATTTAATTTTAAGAAAAAACATTTTTTTGAGCGAGAGGTGATATTTTTATTGCGTTATAAAGTACACAATATGTTCCGTTAAGTATGGAATATCCTGCATATGGCCCCCACGGCTCTGGCGGCCGACCCTTGCTCTTTTCAAGAAATTTTCGATGACTTTCTCATCGATGACGCGTTGGATCTCGGCCTTTAGCTCGGGAATTGTTCGTGGTTTATTCGCATAGACCTGAGATTTAATAAAACCGCAAAGGAAAAAGTCGCAAGGCATTAAATCGCAAGATCTCGGTGGCCAGTTGAGATCGGAATTTCGGGAGATTATTCTGTCCGGAAATTTTTCCTCCAATAAATGAATTGCTTCATGGGCGGTTTGGCAGGTCGCGCCATCCTGTTGGAACCACGTGTCGTCCAGGTCCAGTCCTTCCAATTGGGGCCACAAGAACTCTATTATCATGGTGCGGTAACGCAAACCGTTGACAGTTGCAGCATTTCCAGTCTCATTTTCGAAGTACAGCCCAATCACGCCGCCTGCGAAGAATCCGCACCAAACAGTGGCTCGCTGGGGATGCATTTGTTTCTCCTGGATCACGTGCGGATTTTGTAAGCCCCATTTGGTGCACTTTCACGACCGAAAATTACGCGAAGTTTGCAAGCGGCTTCAGCGTAGCTTTCCCCATTTTTGTAATGGGTTTTCACAATGATAACGCGTTGTTCTTTTGTGTAACGCTCCATAAATAATACATGGAGAATAGAGGTAAGGAGTACCATTTCTCTAAGGCAGAAAAGCTAAAAAGTGTCCGACAAAAGTAATTAAATAATAGTTCCAAAACTCGCCATAATGGCGCTAGAGTGGCAAGTGTGATATGAAGTTAGCAATAAGAGATGAAGTAAAGTGAGTTGAGTTTAATTATTTAAAATTTTTGACGACTTTAGTAGATTAAAAGTAGTTAATTCAGTAAATCATGAAAATTCTAATTACTCGTATAGTCGAAAATATTTTTTATATAAAACCGAAGAAGATGCTAAGATTTAATTATAAGTTTAAATTTTGCCGCTTTACTCCCGTCTGCGTCTGTAGCGCCCCCTATTTAAGGCTATTTTACGGACACATTTCATGTATGGAGATAGTACTCCTTATTTCTATTCTCCATGAAGTAATAATCGGAACAATCATAGATGACAGCTGTCAAGTTTCAGAGCTGCCACTTGCTCAGAAAAAAAAATGGCGCCAAATTTAAATTGGCGCCAAGTTACAAATTGCAGCCTTTAATACCAGAAAAGTCTTGGTTTAATAAAATCAATAGTTCCAAAATTGTAATTTCGTCATTAATAAGAATGCTATTGGGATATAATATAGTCATTAACTAAAATTGGTATTTTAGAAAATGATATAATAATATGTTTGTAAATAAGTATTTATTTTTGTAATATTGTAAGTAGTATGTAAGTTTTATGATATTATTTTCTTGATCCTTATCAAAATTTCCGTTCCTTGATTCCATGTTGCTCCTATCACATAATTTACCGCGATAATAGTCTCCATAACTTTACTCAATACTGGCAATAGTTTCACGCTAGTCGCCATATAAAAAAAATGAAAAATAGAAGAGGATGTAATATTTTCATCTAATAGTAATACTCATCTATGAGGAAGAATTTAGCGTCTATGGAATTTAGGTTATAAACAACAATAATATTTGGGTAAAAGTTTTATATTTTTAACTTTTAGTTATAAGTTTCTTAATAAAAACCAAAATTCATAAAATCCTTGGTGAATAGTTTTCATGTACATGCTTTTGAAAGCTAAATGAACCGAGCGAAATTAAACCAACTGAGAAACTAACCTCATTGTATATTTAAAGGTTATTTAACCTTGTTTAGCTGTGACCTCCAGTATATTAATCGCAAAACGAATTGCTGTCAAGTCATGCAATGTGAGATAACACTGCTGGAAGTTAACAGGTGAGTAAACATTGTATACATTATTTTCTATCATGTAACAGCTGTTCAAGAAATACATAAGTTTCTAAAGAGATTAACTCAAAAGACAAATTGAAATTCTCATGTAATAGATAAAAAGTCTGATACCTGTACACATAATGTTAAGATACAAATAAATTCTATAAAAATATCATTTTATGTAATGCCAATTTACTTTGATGTACAGATGGCCTGTTTTATCTCCTCAGTAACATTTAGAACTGGCCAAAACTGGCCTGCACTTATTTTATCAAAGTAAATGTTAAGTATAACATAGAAAATTACCATTTTTAACCACTTTTAACTAGTATTTTATTATGTTGTTTCAATAAGAGATCATCATATATAAATGGTCAAACAGACTCAATGATATTAGTAATAAAATTGAAATAGTCATAGAATTTGGTCCATAAGTATATGAAAAATATTTTATTTTTATTTGGGCAAGTGTATTTAAACCAATTCATGTATGAATTTTTAAAATAAAATTAGTCTATGCAATCCCATTATGTGTAACATGTTGCTATACAATTGGCATTTATAAATGGATGATTTGTACAAATCAATTCAGAAGATTTATCGCCTTTTTCTCAAACAGGCAAACTACATTTTTTATGCTTCTTATTATTTTTACCATGTTTCCTCTTGACTGACCTTGCACCTTGGGCAGACAAGTGCAAACCCTTTCTGTAGGGTTAACTTTACATGTAGTGATAACCTTGTTTGATAAAAATATTAAGTTGGTGCGATAACCTTGTTAGATAAAAACAATGATGTAAAAAATATATCATAACATTATTTATCTGCATAGATATTATTATGAATTAAATTTCTACTTTATTTACATTTACATAAAAATGTTTATAATAATCCTGCACTTTCATGTTCACTGATGATTTAATATAAATCATCATGATATATTATTACCATATAAATTAATCGGTTATTAAATAGGTAAAGGAAATGTTAAAAGAATATTGTGAACGTCAATGAAACGGCATAGTAAAACTAAAATATTGTATTACATACACTATATCCTTAATACAGCTTAAATATTTGATTCAAAGATTCAAATACTTTATTATCAACCAAGTAGAGTACATAAGATACAACTTAGTGCCTTGTGCAGGCATTTGCTTATATTAAAACTTGCCCTGTGTGGTTTCCGGGCTAGAATTGGACCATCCCATATCTTCCCAAGGTTGTCGTAACGAGGGTGTGGTGGTGGTGCTTAGGGACGTTCCTATCTCTCGCTGATCGTAGCGGTTTTGCCGTCATTGAGCACAGGGAGGTAGGAATAAGAGTGCACCTGTGTTCGCACGCACACTGTCATTATAATCTTTCATGCACTAAAAATTTCTCCTGCGCAAACGACTTGGCTTTTTTTTTAATTTTAAATGGACTCTGATATTAAAACTTATAACATAAGTAGTACAGCAATATTTTTTAAACATTTTGTATTGTAGACAGATCAGTCTAACACTATGATGCAAATGTATTCAAAGTTTATTTAATATAAACAGTTAATGTCGTCCACTCACTCCTAATTTATGTACCATGCAAATTGCGATAGACCATAGGGTCTACTGTATGGTACACATGTATAGTGGTTTGTCATCTGCACATCAGCAGCTTTCCTTCTACACTTACATGTTACATTACTCGTTGGACCTAGGGCCTAAACCCGAAGGGATGAAAACACTGCTCCATTTCCATTTTCCACAGTCTACACATGCACGGCTGCTTGGGTATAAATAATGTTTTTATATAATATTATTATGTCACTTTGTAGTTTGTAGTGTTATTTTACCTTCTTCTTCAATTTTATTCTATACATCTATACAGATAAATAAAATTTAAGTGTCTGTTTGTAATTTCAAATTAATAGCTTTTCACTTACTACATATGTAAGTATATTACTTACTGTATATTCGGTATTTACAATAAAATATCAATTGTTAATATTTTTGTCTGTCCGTCTGTCTGTTTGTTCCGGCCAATCTTTGAAACGACTGGACCGATTTTTATGGTACTTTCACTGGCAGATGACTGATGTTATAAGGAGTAACATAGGCTACTTTTATCTTAGGGTTCCGTTTACAAAAATAGGGTTCTATTTCCGTTTCTTCTAAGCAAACGAAGTTGCGGGCATCAGCTAGTCTTATATAAAAACCGGCCAAGTGCGAGTCGGACTCGGGTCAGCTAGTTATGCAACATAATGTCCAGTATTATCCATGCAAGTAGTTAACCTAGTAATCAAGACCCCAGAAGGTCTAATTTTTATACGACATGCATAGTTATAAATAATAATTCTTACCCCATGACCCATCACGTGACTGCTGTTACACACTACTGCGAACTGTTTTGCACACGTCTTTGATGATGAACCTTTTTACAATGTTGGAGTGCCGTGTGCCAAAATACGACGCAATATAAGGTTACATAATTTTATTTCTTCCTAGATAGGAGCGAGTCTCATAGACACATGCAAAGTGCCAAAGGGAAGAAATAGGTTTACATGGTATTGCTACAAAATCCTTTTATAGACATTTTAACAAATGAAAACTACTTTATTACGTACTCACGGCACCGGGGAAGGGGCACGTCATGGTTTATGCACTCCTCTCTGTGGTTATAGCAACGAAAACCGACTAATGCCCTCAAGATGAACTGCTTGCTGTGACTGTAAGGTGTGAATATAAGGGTGTGCCGTCTGCGTGGTCGTGGTACCACGCAGACCCTTATATTAGTAACATGGAGTAAAAGTGCATTACAAAGTCAAAAGCTAAGTATATATTGTGCCATATTACATAATTCATGATATTATGTAGGTACTTGTCTATCTAATGGGACTGGGACCAGCCCCCGTCAACAAGATTTTAGCCACGAAAGAGTTTTAAAACAACGCTCCGGTTTCGTGTACGCGTGGGATTGGCTCCAGAAAGCAGAAGCCATTAAAACTACCATGGATCGTCGCCGAAATAATAATGATATTATCTATAGAGGCTTTCACACCACGTCAATATGGTCCTGTACTAAGTATCCGAAGAACTTGTATCACAGGTACCTGACAACGAAAATAATATATTTGATACTGTTATACTATTCTGTATATATTTAAGATTTTTGTAGTATATTTAATACCTACACATCCGAGACCTAGGGACACAGTATCACTTACTGTCGGCGGGATTCGAACTCGCGGAAAAGCGCGCGCTAACCACTGAGCCACAGAGGTCGTCAAAATGAGCCCACGGATCTTTTAGTTACGGATAGAGCAAACGGAAGTTAATTCGTTAAAATAAATACATATTATATGGTCCACATTAAAGTACCGTCCATCATTAGTCAGCAGAGGTACGCGCACGGCTAATCCACATTAAGCGTGCGCGTACCTCGGGCGTGTAAGTGGCGCGAGCAGCGCCCGCATCGCTGACACACCCGAGGAACGTGCACGCCATTGGCCTAACGATAATGATTAAGAAACCGAACCTTATAATCCGAACCGAACTAGTCTAAGTATGTGCTACGAGATACCCTTTATAACAGACAGGTCACATTTTTCATATATGGCCAAGGGCAAGCTTCTGTGTGAATCCCTCAACAGAGAAAGGAATCAGGGACAAGAATGTTGTTGTTGACTCCTATTTTTCCTTAATCAGTAGTTAATCTACGATTAAGTGCGCAAATCTCAGACAGTTTTTATTTTTATTTTTAGAATTATGCGAATTTGCTAAATAATAAAGCACATCAAAAATTAATATTTTTATATTAGGTATAAGTTATCACATTCATTAAGGAAATTAGGTTGACCGATAAGGTAATTTTGCACTCAACGCAATTTGAAAAACAAGTCTTTCTACAAACATTCCATATTCTTCTATCGCGTGTGAGCGAGACAGGTGCTGGTTAGTCGCCCCTACTGCGAAACTTACTTGTGTCTGAGCATATGTCTTTCAACGGAGACTGCCGCGTGACGTCATTCATAGTACGTAGCTCTCAGAGAGAAGTGATGTAGCTCGTATCGCTCTCTTATCTTGAGGTAACTCTAATATAAGGCGATAGCAATGTCCAGTGTACTTTGTTATGATAATACATTCGTCAGAGGCGTGTTCGCTGTAGTTTCCGGTCAAGTGGGTTTCATTAAATCATATTCTTTTGAAGATAACTAAGTATTATCTTACGATCGAGTTATTGTCAAGAGAAATCATCCGAAATGGCTTTATACAGGTATTTTTATACTAATTTAGAATAATTAAGCTCATGCAACATAATTTGATTTACCGGAACTTCAAAAGCTTCTACAATTGACATATTACAAACAAACTAAGCGTATCGTATTTAAGCATTAATGAAAGTAAAGAATAAAAGCTGTTTAATTCCAAATATTTTTTGAGCAGTTTTGTCACTAAGTACCTACTTATTTAATAAACTTAACTGTCAGTAGCTCTTTAACCAGTTTTCAGGACCAGTTTGATTTTGATTGCCCTTTGGGCCGAAAGCCAAAAAACAGAGTTGTGATTCGCGTATGTAAATATGTTAAAAAGTACCAAATTTATCGCTCGCGTGACAAACAAACGTAGATTTATTGTATATATTAACATTCTATATTGCCAAAAATGTTGTTGACTTCATAAACGATAATATCCATGTTATTTCTATTCATTTATGGTGATTAATGAGTAAATCGTTATTTTCTTAAAGTTCATCAGTGGAATGTAAAAAGTAACATTTTTCTGCATTCATCATGCATCATCAATGCTATTTCAATAAAATTTGATATTATGTGCACACCGTAAATTTTCTTGAGAAGACATTGGCCTAATAACGTTATCGTTCACAATACAAAAGCCGATACCTATTATGTCAATAATAAATAATTATTTATTGACACTGTTTGTGTGTTATCATAATGTAAATTGGCTTAGAATGATAATGGATAAATCCACTAATAATAATTAAAAAAAATTGATTTAATCAACGTTTAAGGTATGGTGAATTTCGACTTTTTCGACTTTCGACTTAAATTTTGACTTGTGAGACTCCGTAATGATTGCGCATTTTAAACAACTCATGCTTATTATTTGTTAATTGGTCATAAATATTACTGTAACCTAGTTCCGAGAAAGCTTTTGGGCCATAATTTTATATTTATGAAAGACGTTATAGTTACTATTTATTTACTTGTCGTGGCGGACCAAATGTGAAATAAATAGTGTGTACCAAATTATGTTCACGACATATTTTGATGGCAATAATTAAATAAAAAAAACAATTATAGGTACGTATTATATAATTAACTCTCTATTCAGATATAAACCTCTTCGATACTGCTGCAAAAACATTTATTTTAAAATGTTTTTGCAATTACATTAATTTGTAATTAATTGCAATTACAGTCTACTAGGCTGATGATTATTTAACAAACTACATAATATGTCGCCCGAGTGCGCGCGCCGCCGCGTCGCGTCGCTTGCCTGTGATGAGGCAGCTGCCTTACCTTTCTATTCGGCTTGCCACGCCCACTTAAGAAAATTACCCTTTATAATAAATTCACCCTGTAAAACATTTCATCTGCCCTCACCCACTTGACACTTCTCACTCACCCAAAATAATTTGATTTACAGTCTGAAGAACAATCTGCAGTACGCGACACTGAAGACGCTGTCCCTAGTGTCAATAAGCGTCATGTCGCCGCAGAAGAGCGTGCAGGAGGTGTTGCGGACGGCGGACTGTGTCTGCTTCGACGTGGACTCCACGGTCATACAGGATGAGGGCATCGATGAGCTGGCGAGGTTTTGCGGGAAGGGGGATGAGGTTAAACGACTGTGAGTTGCTAAATTATATTTTGTACTTTAAACTAAACAATCTTGTATATATGTAATCGGTTTTTAGAAAACAGCTGCATGTATTTCAATGAAAGGCGACCGGTCGCCATACATTTACTGCCTGGTAATTAAAATACGTGGTCACAAAAAATATAAATTGTAAGTTATACTTTATGAACATAGGAACAAAAAAAGCAATAATATTATACATCAAACTCGGGCATAAAAGATAATTGATTAAATATAACCTAACCTATAGTTCAATAAATTGCCCTACTGACGGTTTGCGGAAAAGCGACATCTATTAGTTGTGATATCAATTACGTAATGAAATTAATAACTAATTTGTTTGGAAAAGCTATATGATAACAGATAAATGATAGATGTCGCTTTCACGTCACGAAAACCAAAAACATAATAACTATTTTTCTTGGTATAAATACTAATATTATAGAGGGATCTATTTCACACCCCAAGTATCATTATTTTTACATAAGACTAGTACTAGACTGTTGAACTATAGATAAAGAAAATAACTTTATACTCTAATAAAAAATAAATCTATCTATTGGGCCACTAGATGGAACTTTTAAATTGCCTCAAATTGACAATTTATAGCATGATAACCATAGACGATAAAGATATAACGATTGCCACAGATAAGTACGTATTTTGCACATAAATTCTCTGATATTTCGGAGATTCATAACTTTTTATTCCCTAAAAATATTTTTATTTTATTTTATTTAAGTACTATACACCACACATGTTTCGAAACTTGGCCTTTAGTATGCAGGGAGTTTTGGTGGAGAAAAATCGATCTAGCTAGGTCTTAGGCTGGGACTATATGATCCGAAATCCGTAAGGCCGGGGAAATTTCGGAGCACTGAAAGTAGAACTCGGCGCATTAGCTCAGAGTTCTATTTTCTTGTATTATTAGTACATATTATAGTGTTTATTGTATTAACAATAAAGTTGAAGATTGAAGTGTCGAGTGTCGAGCTGTCATGTATGACATTGACATTTCACTCGATACTTGTGTCTTCGATTTTCAGCAATAATGTATAAGTACATAGTTCTCTACTCCTAACCATGTCGCATTGTGTGCAATTTTGGATATTACCACGTTACCAACGTTTATGTATGTTTTATTCGAAATTCATCTTTGCTAGTGCAAATCATCTTAAAGTAACTATAAACGCCGTATCATCTGATCTTCTTACAGTTACTTTGTTAAAATGATTTGCCAATTGAGTCATAGAAACGTTTGATGACTTGCATGATCTCTGCTCCCACGAGATTGTTACTTAACTAATCACATGACCCTATAACTAATAGGGATGCCAATACACAATTATTATTTTTTCATTGTTTTTGTTGTCACACTAGAATTGTACTAGTCACACTAGAGTTGCTACCTAAAATCACAAATGTACAAAAATCTAGTGTAGGTATATTTAGCGAACGAACAATTTTATAAAATAGAAAGACCTATTGGTAATTTTTATGTGATGAGCGCTAAACCGACACTTCTGTCTATATTATAATTATCTTGTATATTATTTCACAATTCGCATGTTTAAGCTGGTGTCCGGATGAGATTATATTTTACCCAAAATAGAGTTGACTGATGATGTTTACAATAGGTACGTTCTGAATACAGGTGTTTTTGCAATTTCGAATAATCAAACAATCAATACCTCAGCAAATATTGGCTAAACTCGTTCAATATCTAAGATAACGACATAATATTTATGCACTTTAAAAAAAAAATATTTTTAAGCCATTAATATTCTTTATAATGGTATTTATTATCTCCGACATTTTATTAGATCATTTATTTTCTTGACATACCTATAAGTAGAACAAATATTTAATGACATGGTATTTTGACATTTTTCTAACATAAAAATTAAGTTTTGACTAATGAGTGATGATAATAATAAATTATTTGTGGTAATAAGTAATATTAAACTAATTGTGAACATGTTAATATATTTGGAAAGTTAGGAATATAATATTGTTTTATTTATTAATTCGTCAGAATAGGCCGGTTTTGTCGCTAATCGCTATGCAAGATTAGGTAGGTACCTAAATATGGAAATAATAATGTAAATCGTCTATGAACTGCCTTGATGTAAATAATGGGCGTGGTTTGTTTACATTTTAGTACGTACTATCGAACAAGTTGCCGCTCGATCAGGTAAAATCGCTTAACAGCGCCGTTGTATCTTGCGCACGCACTCATATGTAAATATGTTGTTCAACCACGTCTGCACTCGTTGCGGTCCTTTGAGGCGTCTTAGTGCAACGCACAATGTTTAGTGTCTGGTCGAGCATGGAATTTGTTGATATTACATATTATGTTGTTGAAGCATGTAAATGTGAATTTTGTTAATAGGTATATAATTTTAGTAAGTAGGACATTAGCGTTTTTGAAAATAATAAAATAATAATAATTGTCTGTTTATCTTTTGCGAATAGATTCTACGTAATCTAATCTGTTTACTTGACAACCGATTAGAAAAGGATAGAAGGGCCGTGGTGATAATTATTACGGTCTTACGTCTGGGCTCACATTTAGAAGACGTTTATATTTTTTTAAAACATGGCGTTTAGAAATGCTAGACAGTGTCATGTGTATAAGTTTAGAAACGACAATAAGGCTTGCGCTTATTAAATTTTAGGCCGTAAGGTACGCAATTTTACAACTTGAAAGAGGCAAGTAAACTATAGTTGTAATGTGCAAATGACATAAACTTTTCTGTTTTTGTAGAACGACAGAAGCGATGGGCGGCACGATGACGTTTCAAGAGGCATTGAAGAAAAGGCTAGATATTATTAGACCGAGTGTTAGTGAAATTAGAGAGTTCCTAGAAAAATTCCCTGTACATCTTACACCAAGAGTAAAGTGAGTATAATATTTTGTTTTTATTTGTTTCATGCAGGGCCGGATCTACTGAAATGGCTTTATGGCTTCAGCCCCCGTGGATTCAAGGGGCCCCCGGCTAAGTTAAGACAAAGTCAAAAATAAACGATGATGCGAAAAAATCCATTATTTTATTAAATTAAACAGATCGTTAGTATTTTATCGTCTTATTTTTTCCTATACCTTGAGTAATTAGTTGGGTCACTCAGTAGTTTCAGCCCAGGGCCCGCTAAATTTGCGGCCCGGCCCTGGTTTCATGCAACGATTAAAGTTTACTAAACGTCATATAGGTTCCAGACTCCACATAAAAGTACGTTTTAACTTTTTCAGTTTTATTAATCCTTAGTTTTCATCTAGAGTGTCATGAAGTCTTTGCCAGTAGGGTTGCCTATTTTAATTTAAGTGGAGTTGAGTTTTTGATGTTGGAGAACAAAAAATAAAGACTGTTAAATAGTTTAGGCTATCTTGAGGAAAATGCGAATTTATGTTGTCACGTTTCTATTATTTTCCTTTTGTAGGTAGTTGTCAAGGGAAATCCCTTACAACTATCGTAGATGTTATTAAAGTCGTAATATTGCTAAAACAAGGATAATAAATATAAAAAATATTTAATAGTACCAAATAATTGTACCTACAGTATTATTATTCGGAAATACAATATTCGTAATTTATCTTGAATCTATAAAAACCTTGAAAACTGACAATACAAACCTGGGATTAGTACTCTTTTATTCAGAAGTTTTTATTTATAGACGTTACTAGATGTTGCCCGTGACTTCGCACGCAAAAAAAATATCCCGCGGCAACCATACATCTTGGCGCGATAAAACCTACCTACCAAGTGCCTTTGCCTACTCTATATGTGTGTAAAATTACATCAAAAGCGGTCCAGTAGTTTCAGAACCTATTACATGCAAACAAACAAACAAATCTTTTCTCTTTATAACATTACTAGCTTTTGCTTGCGGCTCCGCCCGCGTAAATACAGTATCCCACGGAAACCGTATATTTTCCCGCGATAAAAAGAAGCATATAATGTTCTTCCCCGTTGTCTACGCCTTATCTGTGCCAAATTTCATCAAAATCGGCCCAGCTGTTTCGTATCCCATTCAATTTATAGTATATAGTCATTAAAAGTATGTATAATAAATCTAATTACTTAGTACTTATTAATTTGTATATTTTTGTTTTTTCCAGACAATTAGTCCATACGTTACAAGAGAGAGGCGTGGTAGTCTACCTGGTGTCAGGGGGCTTTAGAAGTCTCATCGAGCCAGTAGCTGAGATCCTGGGCGTGCCAAAGAGCCACATTTACGCGAATAGACTCAAATTCTACTTTAATGGTGAGTGCTTTGATACCACACTTTTATAAATTAAATACCAAACTATTTGGTAAAATAGTTTGGTATTTAATTTAAATTCAAAGATTTCATCACTAGCCCCAATTCTCATTTTTGACTTAGACTTTCATCTTACTTAAATTGAATTATAAGTTAATCGTTTTGTTATCGTAAACTGATTTTGGTGTTTGGCGTTTTGCAATCAAAACAAATATAATTACAGAGATTAAGAAGAATAAGACTATTCACTTATAATTCGAACAAAGTAAAACGAAAGTCGTAAGTTAATTACGAGAATTCGGGTTCTTAACTTTTAATTTTTTTTTCTTTTAACTAAATTATACTATGTTAGAATTTAGAATACGCAAACAAAATAAAACGCATTAGGTGCTTAATAAAAGTATTGTTTTGATCGCGTGCTCAAAATTTTCAATGTCTACCTTGAGATTAAAAAGGCTGATCTAATAATATTTCTTTGCAAATCCTTATCAATTTTTATCGTTGCACTATCGCGTAGGAGGATGTAAACAAGTCCGAAGTACGCATACGACCTCTATACTATTGTTTTTACTGAACACGCGTCACCCGGCACAAATAAAAAAAAAACTTGTACTTGTGTACGTATTGTAAAAAAATCCAACCACCAATCAACTGTAATGCGCGATTTACACGAGTGACTAAAGTCGCACGGCGAAAATCGACCGTCTAAATGGCAATTTAGGCTGCGACTATATTGTCCGGAATCCGGTAGTCCAGGGGAAATTCAGAGTGTTTAAAATAGAACTGCGATAATACAATCGAACACACAAGTGTAGTCAAATGTCAATGTCATATAACTCATTTTTAACGCTATTGTATTAGCGCAGAGTTCTATTTACAGTGCTCTGAAATTTCCCGGGCCTGCCGAATCCCGGATTATTTAGTTCCAGCTTTAATCACATGCGACCTCGGTGAATTGCCATTTACACGGTCGATTTCACGGCGAAAATCGACCGTGTACGGGTGTTTACAGAATTACCCGTGTAAATCCCGCATAAGGTAGTGTGGTGCACATGCCACACTATCCTCGTCAATTTGAGAATACCTTTATAATATTTCAAATAAATATTTGTTTTTTTTTAACTTGTACAGACTAGACAAACTTGTTCTTTAATGCAGTCAACTTTTTTTTTATTCTTACATCACATTGATTTTGGAATGTAGGATTTAGTACACGTATGAAAAGTTCAAGGATTTGTTTTTATTAGGAGGCCAAGCCAAGCATCGGAGAGCTTCATTTGCATTTGTATATTGAAACAAAAATTACGAATACTTTCCTAACTTTTTCTTCTCTATGGCAACTGGCCTAAACTGTCAGTGTCAAGTTGAAAATCCATTCTACTGCTTCTTTTTTATATTTTTTCACTTTTACACTGGCCTCCCTAGCAATAAGGAGTTTGTGTATGATGAAACATGCTCACATCGCATGTTGATAAACAGTGGCACGCCTCCGGGGAATGAGGTCGTCTCTTATCACATGCATGTCGAGTCGAGTACATTCGTCAGATATAAGAAAATTGCACAAGTCCCGCTAGTTAGTGACATGATGCGATGACCCAAAATTTTTGTGCTAGATTTTTCCATTTGCCGGCACAATATGCATAGTTGCATATTGTGCCGGCAAATGGAAAAATCGTAGTAATTACTAAAAAATTTTATCTATAGACGCTCTCACACCACGTCAAACCGGTCCCGTGGTAAGTTCTTGAAGAACTTGTGTTACGGGTACCAAGAAGGGAAATAAATTTAATACTTTAATACTATACATGTATTTAAGATTTTTATAATATAATACACATATTTAATACACATACATGACACAGGAACACAGAAAACTGTTTTGTTCCCTGGCGGGATTTCATCTCCGACTTAAGCACCAATGCGCTAATCACTGAGCCACAGAGGTCGTCAAATACTAATTATGTAGTGATGTAATTTTTATTATTTTTTAATCGAAATTCTAGTTCACACGGAACTTTGATTTACTTATATGTATTTATATACTTAATATTCATGTGTTCAATTCTAGAAGAAGAAGCCCAAACTTACAAATAGAAAAGAGATATTTTCTCTTGTGGTCCATAAGTAATAATCGAGCTCAACAATATTACCTGTCTTGATGTTACCTTAGATAACTCTACAAAGAGGAATTAACATGATCTTTTTTAGCCTTTTGTGACAAGGATGCCTATAAAAAATGGATGGAAATCTTTACAATGGAAAGTTACAATCGTGATACTTAATTTTGCTGAAGTTTTCGATACAACACGTTTAACAAGGAGTTTCATTATATCTGTGAATTGTTCAGATTTTTTTTTGTTTTATCAGATTAAAAAATATTTTTAATATGAAAAATAATATTTTAAAATAATAATTTTAAAATATTATTTTTCATATTGCGCGGTGCGAAACAAAGAGACATCCTATCATAGATTAGACTATCATCGGAAGATATTGATAAAGTTGTTTGCTGGGGATATTTACGTCTTATGATTATTAATCATAAAAAATATAATTATTAATCCACGTATTAAATCAGAGCTTCAACTACTACGATACCAAATTTCATCGAAATCCGTTAAGCAGTTATTACATGAAAGATTAACAAACATCCGTCTATCCATCCTTACAAACTTTCACATCAATAATAATAGTAGGATTGTTCACAATAACATAAGTACCTACCTGAATACTACATGTTAATAAAACATACAAACTACCCTATAAAACCCATAATAATAATATTATGATGTGAAAGCGTACGACGGGGTAAAATATACACGACAGGGTGCGCTGCACTATAAATTTATTTACACGAGCACATTTCTAGAATAGAAAGCTAATTACAGATATCCAATATTAGCTTATCGCTGTCGTCAGACCCCAGTGGACTGACACCTAACTCCTCGTTCACGCGGGCGACGCGTGATATGACATGACGTAATGAGATAGGAGTGACATACGATACGCCATTTTTAGGGGTCCACGGGTACGGCCCGTATATAGGTACGTTTTGCCTTATTGTAGGAGTCGAAAAACTTCATACTAAATAAAATGGTACATAGAATTGCTTATTTTACTAACTTTAAATCAGGTATTATAAGAGATAATTGTCTCTGACTGACGCATTCCTTTAAATATTAAATAAGGCAGTTTATTGTTTCAGAGAAGAATTTGTGATAGTAGGAAGGGCACGTTATTTTATTTTTTTGATTTTTCTACAGCGTAAAGAGACACGTTAGATAATTCGGTAATCTAAATGTAACAATATTATGATGTAATATTAGTTTGTTTCGTCTATGACTCAATTTTATCTGCTCGGTTTTGCGTGCACACGTCAATGTACGCGTACGCAAATCGCGGAGTTGCATAGACAATAGAATGGCCTAGACGCGTAATTGAATTACAATGAAGTAACATTTTATTTGCTCAAAATTATTTTACCGGGTGTAACATTAGTAAAGGTATGTAAAAGTCTTACGTATTTATGATTCAAAAATCGGTTTTGTAAGAAGGAAATATTTTGATATATTTTGTTATTGTAACTGACGATATTATTATGTTGTCATAATCCTTATTATCTCTGTACGACCAATGACTCTTTCAATGTACTTTTAATAGACAGAATAAACCAAACTATGTGGTTCATGGGAACGTCTTGTTTAATATTATTAGTAACGCAAGATTATGAGTAATTATGTAATCCTTATTATATCTACATTTTAATAATTATTAATATTGTGATGACATTTGATTTAATGGATCTATGTATGTATGTATATACAATATTAATAGTCCAAAGTTGAAAATGATTAATTAATTATTATTGATACATTATTTAATAATATAACCAGTATTAATTCCATGTATGTGGTGGTATATCAGAAGTTGGTTGTGGCTAGGTAACTTTAACTAACACAACATTACTATTTAAAAATGTATTTATTGCTTTTCGAAGTATTCTCCGCGAAATTTTGACACATTTTTCCATACGATGGAACCAATCATTGAAGCAACCATTCCATTCGGAAGTTGGGGTCTCCAAAATGGCCGTTTTGTAGGCGTCCACAGCTTCTTCAGGTGATGAAAATCTCTGACCACGCAATTTATTCTATATTTTAGGGAAAGTATAGAAATCATTAGGGCTTAGGTCGGGGCTGTATGGCGGATGGTCTAATAATTCTATGATTTCTTGCTCTAAAAACTCTTTTGTTCTGTGCGCGGTGTGAGAACTCGCATTGTCGTGATGGAGTATGATGCGGCGGTTGCAGTTCTCTTTACGGAGTTCAGAAACGACCTGTGGCAAACAAATGTTAGCATACCATTCTGCATTAACCGTTCTTTGTCCCTCAAGAGGAATAGTCGCAACATGTCCGGTTTTTTTTGCAACACTCCGTGAACGAACAATTTTTGTTGGCTTTAACTCATTTTCGAACACCCAAACTCGTGACTGGTTTTTTGTTTCGGGTTCGTACGCGTATATCCAGGATTCGTCACCTGATACGATGATGTATACAGCATTTGAGGATCCTGCGTGGAATCTTTCGAGAGTTCTGACGCACCAAGTAACGCGAGCCGCTTTTTGCTCTTCACAGAGCAAATGCGGTATCCATCGGGAAAACAACTTTTTTACACCTAATTGTTCATGCAAGATTATTTGTATTTGACTCATGCCAATGTCTAAAGTTGCCTGAATTTCGCGGTATGTCACATGTCGATCTTCCTTAATCAGCTTACGCACAACATCAACGTTTTCTTGGGTGACTGCAGTTTTTGGACGACCTTGACGGGGATCATCACTGAGCTTGACACGTCCACATTGAAATTCAGCAAACCAGCGATAAATTGTGGTTTTGGATGGGGCTTCATCACCAAATGCAGAAATCATCCGGTCAACACACTGTTTTTGTGTTAAACCACCTCGAAAGTCATAATAAATCATCGCTCTAGAATTTTCTCGAGTCAATTCCATTTTCTCAACGACTAAACAAATTTGACAAGACCTTGTGACAAGACCGATAATCTTTTTTTAAATAAATAAACGGTATTAGATTTTTAAAACCAGGGAGTTTTAAATTAAAAAGATTTTAATATGACAGGAACAGTGGAAATATTCCATTCCCGATACTTTTAGTGCAGCCCTCGTATAATCGTATTCCACCTACATTTAGCAGAGACCCGAGCTTCAGTAGTGGGACTATTGGTGATGATAATAATGATGATGATAATAATTGCAGGCGAGTACGCGGGCTTTGACGAGAACGAGCCTACGTCACGGTCCGGCGGCAAGGGGCTGGTGATCAGACGGCTGAAGGAGGCGCACGGCTACCAGCGGCTCGTCATGGTCGGAGACGGCGCCACCGACGCCGAGGCCTGCCCGCCTGCTGACGCCTTCATAGGTAAACTAGGTTTTAGAGCCTTGCTCGTTCTGTACTATTTGAGTGACCAAGACAGACGTAGGCTCACGGCTGCCAGAGACTCGAGGCCTGGCCGCCCGCTGATGACTTCATAGGTAAATACATACTCAGGCTAGATCCTTTTCAAACATTTCTAGTCTTCTAAAGGGTGTCCCAATAAGAGTGCCCGATTTAATTTTAAGAAAAAACACATTTTTTTGAGCGAGAGGTGATATTTTTATTGCGTTATAAAGTACATATGTTCCGTTAAGTATGGAATAGAATATCCTGCATATGGCCCCCACGGCTCTGGCGGCAGACCCTTGCTCTTTTCATGAAATTTTCGATGACTTTTTCACAGAGTGGCGGCTCTATCTCACCGATGACGCGTTGGATCTCGACCTTTAGCTCGGGAATTGTTCGTGGTTTTACCTGCGAGCGACCTGAGATTTAACAAAACCCCAAAGGAAAAAGTCGCAAGGCGTTAAATCGCAAGATCTCGGTGGCCAGTTGACATCGGAATTTCGGGAGATTATTCGGTCCGGAAATTTTTCCTCCAATAAATGAATTGTTTCATGGGCGGTGTGGCAGGTCGCGCCATCCTGTTGGAACCACATGTCGTCCAGGTCCAGTCCTTCCAATTGGGGCCACAAGAACCCTGTTATCATGGTGCGGTAACGCAAACCGTTGACAGTTGCAGCATTTCCAGTCTCATTTTCGAAGTACGGCCCAATCACGCCGCCTGCGAAGAATCCGCACCAAACAGTGGCTCGCTGGGGATGCATTTGTTTCTCCTGGATCACGTGCGGATTTTGTAAGCCCCAAAACACCGACAATTTTGTTTGTTAAAGAACCTGTTCTAATGAAAGTGCGCCTCATCGGTGAAGATGATTTTTTTTCGAAAAATAGGCATCCAGTTCATTCAACACTGAATTTCACACCCATTCAACGAATTGTCGGCGCTGTGCATGGTCTGCTGGTTTAATCTCCTGGGTCAGCTGAATCTTGTAAGGATGAAGGTCCTTCGTTAGAATTCGCTGCGTGGTGTTCCTCGAAAGTTGGAGTTGTTGTGAACGATGCCGAATTGATGTTCCCGGGTTTTAGCGACACTCTCGTTTACAGCAGCGATGTTTTCGAGAGATCGACCGGTACGCCGACTCACAGGAGACTTGCCTTCCATAATCGACCCAGTTTCCTCAAATTTATTGATCACTTCGAATTGTTGACACATTTGGTGCACTTTCACGACCGAAAATTACGCGAAGTTTGCGAGCGGTTTCAGCGTAGCTTTCCCCATTTTTGTAATGGGTATTCACAACGATAACGCGTTGTTCTTTTGTGTATCCATTCATATTTAATAATCGGAACAATCATAGATGACAGCTGTCAAGTTTCAGAGCTGCCACTTGCTCAGAAAAAAATGGCGCCAAATTTAAATCGGGCACTCTTATTGGGAAAGCCGTTATTTGATAACTATAGATAAAAAAGCATAAATATCATCAGCTACAGCTTTTAATGTTTAAAACTGTTATTTTAAAACATTGGTTTAATTTCAGGTTTCGGCGGTAACGTGGTAAGAGATGAAGTAAAGAAGAAGGCGGCGTGGTACGTCATTGACTTCCAAGAGCTCATCGACTCTCTCGCCATACAGACCAAATAAAATACCTAACCAAGTACTAATATCTCCATATCATGTTCAATAACAGTTAATTTTAACAGTTGACATTGATAGTTTTGAAAATATTCGAAAACAATTTCGGAATTTACAAATAATTTACTTTGCTATTATTTTATTTATTTAAATTTTACCTGTTACAAACTCTTATACTATTTTGTATTTCTAATAAAATATATATTGAACGATAAAAAATAAAAGTAGCATCAATTGTACTATCTCTACTATAATAGTTAAATGTATGTGCATTTAAACGTTTAGTGCAAAAGGAAATTGTTATTATTTAGTTTAGTAAATGTATAATTATTATTTAAATGTTAAGCATATGCAAATGTGCATAAATATCTTGTGATTCTGAATGTGATGGTACTTGAAGTACAAACTTTGTTAGTATTGTTAGAACCTGGACTAAGTCCGAATGAAATGTTACATAGATTTGAAATTAAATTATTTTCGAAAATGAAACGTCTAAAATAATTGGATACTTAAATTTTTAACAGATGATTCTATTACGAATCAAGTTAGTATCTCGAAATATTCTTTAGGAAGTATATTTGTTATTTAATGAAGCCGGTTGAAGCGACAGAAATGCTGTATTAAAATCTGGAATTCAATGAAAAAAATATGATATTGATCACAGAGAACAGACAAATTGAATGAAAGTAATATTTTATCAACAGCTGTGGTAAGTTATTTAACTTTCTACAGTTGTTAATAATTAATTTTCACGACACAACATTTTAATTATTTTAGGCACTATAGTTTAACTTTTCTGAATAAAATAAAATATTTGTCTGTTAATTTATTGTTGGTATGACGTTCTTTGTTAATATCAAACATGGCTGTGTACTTCTGAAGAATAATAATTAAGTTTGTAAGACTATATTTTTATAAATAAATGGTTTTAATATGACATCTTTTTTTTTAAACCTACTTCATAATATTAAAATTATGTCTCGACCTACACACACACACTCACATTACAACAAGGCAAATCTTGATTACAAATAAGCGAGTAAAGGGGTCTCTTAATGGGATTTATGGGATTTACAGAGCCTATATCGGCTTTATATGTCTATACAGGTTTTATAGTAGCTATCTCTATATATCTACTATAAAACCTGTATAGACATATAAATATATATATAGTTCTACATATGAATATCTATATAAATCTAAATATATATATAATAGTATCTATGCAACGGTAGAATGCGATACTCGCTAACTTTGTTAAGTGTACCTACACCTGTCAGATTTGGCACTATTTCAAATGCTGGGGGACTTAATAATTTCTGTTGCAAAAATGATATAATATTATTTTGTAAGCTTTTACACATAATTTATATGATACTATAAATTTAAAGATGTGTATAAAAATATAAAACAAGTATACCATATCTATAAGGTCCTTACATATGAAATTGGCGTTTTGTCGTACTAGCCACTTTGATCTCAAATATATCTTCTTTGGTAGGAATTCCAATTTCAAATTTATACCGCTGTTTACTCATGCATTTGTGTTTGGAAAACCGTAATTCATTTGTTGTTTCCTCTTGGTTTTTTGTTTGCGTCACTCTGTTTACAAAATGGAAAACTTGAAATATCGTATTATTTTCGGATACGAGTTCCACCGTGGCACC
Source organism: Phengaris alcon alcon (assembly GCA_037179445.1). Classification (NCBI taxonomy): domain Eukaryota; kingdom Metazoa; phylum Arthropoda; class Insecta; order Lepidoptera; family Lycaenidae; genus Phengaris; species Phengaris alcon. The sequence continues at coordinate 2,617,330 of JAYRCH010000646.1, read as the reverse complement.
AGTGCTGTAGAAACGGCTCGAAGGATTAATGATGTGTATGGCGGCGGTGTCGCAAAAGAAAACACAGTGCGTTTTTGGTCCCAACGTTTTCGTTCTGAAAATTTCGACCTGCAGAACAAGCCCCGTGGACGGCCGAAGACGAAAGTTCATAATTAAGAATTGAAGGCTATTGTGGAAGCGGATCCATCGCAAACTACGTCCGAGTTAGCTGCAGGCTGCGGTGTTAGTGATAAAACTGTTTAATCCACTTGAAGCAAATTGGGAAGGTGAAAAAGCTTGAAAGGTGGGTACCTCATGAATTGAGTGCAGCAAACCGACAAACGCGCGTCGACTGCTGCGTTACATTACTCAACCGGCACAATATTGAAGGGATTTTAAATCGAATCATTATCTGTGATGAAAAGTGGATCCTGTACGATAATCGGAAACGCTCATCGCAATGGATGAACCCTGGCAAATCAGCCAAAGCCTGCCCCAAGCGAAAATTGACTTAATAAAGTTACTTGTGAGCGTTTGGTGGACTAGTAACGGTGTCGTTCACTACAGTTTTCTTAAATCTGGCAAGACGATTACGGCAGATGTCTATTGCCAGCAACTGCAAATCATGATGGAATAGCTAGCTGCTAAACAACCGAGGTCGCTCTAGGCCACTGCTGCTTCAGGACAACGCTAGACCACACACTGCACGACAGACGGCTACCAAATTAGAGGAGCTTCAATTGGAATGTCTAAGATATCCACCGTACTCCCCAGACCTTACTACAACAGATTACCATTTTTTTCGAAATTTGGATAACTTTTAGTAAGGGAAAAAATTCAACTCCCATGGGGCAGTCCAAAGTGCCTTCAAAGATTTTATTGACTGCTGTCCGAATGGCTTTTTTAGTAAAGGAATCAATGAACTGCCTATGAGATGGCAAAAGTGCATAGATAGCAATGGTATATACTTTGACGTAGGTAATAAATATATTTTGTTTAATAAAATCGACTTTATGTTCCTCCTTTACAAAACGCCAATTTCATATGTAATGACCTAATTTATTGTCTTTTGTTTAATTTAAATAAAAATGTTGATGTTGTAGTGTATATAATAATTCTCAGTAATCGTAGAATGTAGAGTCAGCTTACGTTGTTATGTTATGTATATGTAATCGCAATAATATATAACTCCTACGAGAGTCAGTCGTCTGCCCCTCGCCAACTTAACCGGTTGTTAAATAAAGTAATTCAGTACATCAGATATTTAATTTGAAGGCCCCAGCCATTGATAACTAAAATTTTAATAGGCAGGGCCGGATCTACCATGCGGCGACTTCAGCCCAGTGCCCCTTGGATTCAAGGGGCCTCCTACTAAGTCAAGTCAATGTCAAAAACGATAATGCGAAATAAAATAAATAATTTAAAAAATAAGAAATCCCGACTGTAGTCTGTTTTCTCAATCTTTTTTCGGTCTTTTTAGTGTGTTGCTTAGGTATCTGTCTTTTTTGCAGTGGGTTTTTTTAGTTTTATTTTTTTTTTAGATTTTTTAGTTTAAACAACACACACTTGGTCAATTTAAAGCCAAAATACTACTATTTGAATGCATTTAATTAAAATGGTTGTAATTATTCCCGATTAAATTTAAATATATGACATATGTATATTTTTTAAATCTCCTTTTAATTTCCTTTATTTTGTAAAATTTTTGAACTACTTACAATTTGGCGCCAAAATCCGCCATTTTGTATATTTTCTTTGAACTAGTTATCTAAGGACACTTGGGTTTTTGAGCATCCAGAGATCCATCCAGCAGTTTGGAAGATACGTGGGGATAAAGGAATCTACAAACATACATTCATACATACATACAAGATCGGCTTGAAAAACATAACCCAGTCGGGTAAAAATCCATAATTTTATTAAATTAATTGGATCAAAAGTATTTTATTGTCTATTTTTTTTCCTATACTTGAGTAATTAGGTGGGCCCCTATGTACCTATTATGGCTAATAATAGGTACATAGGGGCCCACCTAATTACGGTCCCCGCCCCCTAAATTTACGGTCCGGCCCTGTTCATAGGGCATATGCATAGTTTTTTTTATTGTCTTTTCGAAAGTACATAATAAGCTGTCAAATATTGTCCTTGTAATGGCATATCAACGATTAACCGTTGACGAAATACAGTCATGGAGTTTTTCCGGGGAATTCAATGGGTGACGTTGTGGTTTTTGTATTTCCTTCATAAATTTGTGTTATTTCGGTTCTTAATGTGTAATATTGGTAGAATATTAACCATTAAATATTCGTTAACGTGCACAAGTAGTACAACTTCAAAACACGTGCTATTTTGTGTTCCTCCAAAACTCCCTAGGAACTTTCAGTAAAACTTCTACCACTTAACTGAATCGACTGACTTGACTCATTGACTGTACTGACTATTTATTTAGACATAAATGGGTGCCAATTATTGGCACCCTCACTGAAAAACCATTATTTCACACTAGTTTTCTGTAAGACTGTGATTTTTTTTCGGTCGAGCCAGCCCAATTTCCGCATATGCGCGGCTCACCCGCAGTAAACAGGCTGCTTACCTACTCACAATACTTGCACGCCCAACAATGCCTGACATAAAGTAGAGAGCAAACAATTTACTAAGCAATTTTAAAGGCGCGCCACGGAAGCCACTGTTTAGCCAAGTGTTTTATGTTTTTTTTACATTTTTTCAAAGTTTCAAACATAAATAATAGTATTATGTGATTATATAGTAGGGGAATTTAGGAACACTTGACACTATCTTTTTTCTGTTTTTAACCCTAATTTCCATTATGTTATAGGTCCTATATTTTGAGCTTATAGTAGTTAATATAAGTATGTTACAATTAAATATAATAGTAATTATACAAATGCCAACAAGTTATTTTTTTTTTAAAGTAGCAGGAATTTTTTGTAATTTCACATCACATGGCGTTCTTCGTGGGCGGCCGTTGGGCGTTCAAAGTCAATAGCGCCCTCCACAGTGTACATTTTGGGCCGCGCATCTGAGAGTGCGTTCCAAACTACGGATGGATCTGTGCAGTTTGAACTGCGGGTAAACTGTCGTGCTAATAACTGACATATTTAGGCGAATGTTCCAAACTATGCTTGTTAATGTGTTTTAAAGAGTTTATACTGCAGACAGATTACTTATAATCAGGAGATAATATCCGTGTGCTCGTTTGATCGTTAAAGCCACAATGCCACGTTTTGGGTGTAGTACTTAGTGTGTACTTATATAGATAATCTGTAAGTTATTAAAATATACAAGAAAATAACTTTATTTTCTTTAAAGCAACTTTATTTACAGCGTGATAACCATAGACTATACAGATATGATGACAACGATTACCACAGATAAGTACGTATTTTGCACATCAATTCTCTGATATTCGGTGATTTATAACTAGTCCTGAACATACTTATAATATATTTTTTGTGTGTAATAACTTTTTAAATGTTATAAAACCACATATGTTGGAAACTTGGCCGCTCTTGATGGAAAATCGGGCAGGATTCGCCAGTGTCCTTTGTATATTTGTAAAAATTGAGTAGGTATACGTCGTAGGCTTTGTGTGTGCCCTTAGGTGACAACAGAAATCTATATTTGCAAGCATTTTGGCCACATTGATTGGATACAATAGTTTTCTAGTCAGCAGTCAGGCGTCAGCTCAGCTACATTAGAAACAAGAATATTCGAACATAATTCTATACAGATAATATAACGATTTAATATTATTTCGATCACAAACCAATAGACATACACCTGCGCAATCGAAGTCAGATGTCAACCAATTTAGATATAACGATTATTTTGCACTTCGACTCGTTAAAATAGCCCCGCCTACTCTATTACTGCGGCTGTTATTATAAGAGTAAGGGTATGTTCACATCGAAACGGGATTTGCATTTTTAAAATAGTCATTCGTAACACTAACAGGCATTGGTGGAATTGGGACTTAGCTTCAGATCACACCGAAACGAAATGATACGCGACGCGTCGCTGAATTTTCAAAATAGTCATTCGTAACACTAACAGGCATTGGTGGAATTGGGACTTAGCTTCAGATCACACCGAAACGAAATGATACGCGACGCGTCGCTGAATTTTTAAAATAGTCATTCGTAACACTAACAGGCATTGGTGGAATTGGGACTTAGCTTCAGATCACACCGAAACGAAATGATACGCGACGCGTCGCTGAATTTTTAAAATAGTCATTCGTAACACTAACAGGCATTGGTGGAATTGGGACTTAGCTTCAGATCACACCGAAACGAAATGATACGCGACGCGTCGCTGAATTTTTAAAATAGTCATTCGTAACACTAACAGGCATTGGTGGAATTGGGACTTGCTTCAGATCACACCGAAACGAAATGATACGCGACGCGTCGCTGAATTTTTAAAATAGTCATTCGTAACACTAACAGGCATTGGTGGAATTGGGACTTAGCTTCAGATCACACCGAAACGAAATGATACGCGACGCGTCGCTGAATTTTCAAAATAGTCATTCGTAACACTAACAGGCATTGGTGGAATTGGGACTTAGCTTCAGATCACACCGAAACGAAATGATACGCGACGCGTCGCTGAATTTTCAAAATAGTCATTCGTAACACTAACAGGCATTGGTGGAATTGGGACTTAGCTTCAGATCACACCGAAACGAAATGATACGCGACGCGTCGTTGAATTTTTAAAATAGTCATTCGTAACACTAACAGGCATTGGTGGAATTGGGACTTAGCTTCAGATCACACCGAAACGAAATGATACGCGACGCGTCGCAGAATTTTTAAAATAGTCATTCGTAACACTAACAGGCGTTGGTGAAATTGGGACTTAGCTTCAGATCACACCGAAACGAAATGATACGCTACGCGTCGCTGAATTTTTAAAATAGTCATTCGTAACACTAACAGGCATTGGTGGAATTGGGACTTAGCTTCAGATCACACCGAAACGAAATGATACGCGACGCGTCGCTGAATTTTTAAAATAGTCATTCGTAACACTAACAGGCATTGGTGGAATTGGGACTTAGCTTCAGATCACACCGAAACGAAATGATACGCGACGCGTCGCTGAATTTTTAAAATAGTCATTCGTAACACTAACAGGCATTGGTGGAATTGGGACTTAGCTTCAGATCACACCGAAACGAAATGATACGCGACGCGTCGCTGAATTTTTAAAATAGTCATTCGTAACACTAACAGGCGTTGGTGAAATTGGGACCTAGCGCCTATTATTGATTATCGTTTGTTTAAGGACGCGTTTCCAAAATGTGTTGTTTGACAGTTGTTTTGACGAATGAGTATGGGCTATTTCTGCAGTACTTAAATCCACATAAAATAAACCAAATAAAATAAACCTTATTGCCACGCATTAAGATTTATGAATAATAGCAAAAAACTTAAAAATTTTGAGGGTACCTAGTTTTTATGCTTTTTTGAAATGAATTTTTAATTTTTTTGTAATTCAATGAAATTAAAATATACTTTATTGTGCACGAAAGCGAATTGGTAACCACTTGAGCTTGTGACGGTATTCGGATATGTGTTCAAATTTGCGCAAGCCAAAGATGAACCTGATAGACAGATTTTGAAGGCGCTCAAATTTGTTAAGTTGGTCTTCGGTTAAGTTAATGAAGCAAACATCCGCGTAATCAAGAAGGGAGAGAAATAGTGATTTGGCTAAGGCCTCCTTAGTAGGTACTGGGAGAACATACCGAAATAGTACCGAAGTAGTAGTACACCTTCCTGATAATCTCATTCAGCTAAATAATTGCCAAGATTCTTCACCACTTTACTATATGGTATACCAAGTATTATTAACTGAGACTTAACGGGGTTAATGAGAAGTCCATGTTCCTTACTCCAGTTATATATGACCGATAAATCCTTGCTTACAACACTTACCGCCGCAGGAAATGTATCCAGAGTTGACTGAGTGTAAATTTGTAGATCACCTGCATATAAATGAAAATGAGACAAAATGTATGAAGTGATGCAGTTAATGAAAAGGGCAAAGAGTAATGGAGATAAAACGCCACCTTGAAGAACGCCGGCAGAAGTATAGGCCTAATCGGAAAAAGACTCAGAAATTTTAACTCTCTGCCGTCGACCCACAAGGTAGCTTCGAATAAAACAAATCACTGAAGGTGAGAGGTTAAAAGGCCCTAACAGACTGATAAGAATGTAATGGTCAATAGAATTGAAAGCGTTACTAAAATCAAGTAAAGTTAGGATTGTGAGCTTCTTATTATCAATGTCGGACCGAATATCATCTGGTACTTTGACCAAGGCTGTAGTAGTACTATGACCATTCAGGAAGCCAGATTGATATGTACTGAGAAAATTGTTATGCATGATAAATCTTGTAAGTTGGTGATGTATAAGTCGCTCAAGAACTTTAGACAAGAACGGAAGAATAGATATTAGAGACGGAAATCAGAAATAACTTTAGGACGGGAGGATTTTGGTAATGGGACTATGTGGGCGCATTTTCGTGTATCAGGAAAAGCACAAGTTGATACGCAAAAATTAAAAATGTGTAAAGATTGGGAGCAATTATTTCTCGGATCGGGATAATCATTTTGCGACTGATGCCATCATCACCAACGCAATTCGATGATATTATCATGACATGTCTTTAAACCTCTCCTTCAGTAAATGGAACGAAAGTGAACGATTCGGAGTTTGAAGTTCGCAGAAGAGAGATCTTATTTAAAGTTTGAGAATGGAAAGTAGTTATGATGGATTCGATGGAGAATAGAACACACCAAGAAGTATTTTAGTGCAGTAAGATACTTCAATCTCAATGAGCAAATACTCCAGTGAGCCCGATGGCGAATGTTGTCCTAACGAACTAATGACAGTAAACGGAATATCAGAACTTAAATAGATTGCAACACCACCATCACTTTTCCCAATTCGGCTTTACGATCAGTTTAAAGCCCGGTAGGCTGTAACAAGTTGATGTAAGACAATGCTTAAGCCACGTCTCCGACACAAATAAGGCATTAACATTAACTTGATCGAAGGAAGTCGGCAGGCATATCAGGATAATGAGCCGGTATGCTCTGCGCGTTTATATGAACTGCCATACATTATTTTTTAACTGTGGAAAAGTTATTTATAATCCCTTAGCGGAGAGTATGAAGCACTTATAAAACTCTCATCGCTACATACTGAAGAAGCAGAGAAAAAGTCACCAGAAGAAGTATCGAAACTGTTAATCAATTATAACAATACAAATATTTAGTAAAATAAGATACCTATATAATATACATTTTATAACTTATAAATATAATAATAATGATTACAGAAAGGATACTATCTAGGTCTTGTGGTAACTGGTACTAACAATGCTTTTAACTAAAAAAAAATAGCTTTATGATCTTGCCTGGACCTAATAATTTGTCAGTTATAATATTCCATCTGCTCTTGTTTTTTAGCGTTATTCCCATAACTTCCAGAATATTCTAACCATTTGACTTTAAATTTGTCACTTTTATTCCCCTCTATATTCCCATCTGGCCATGCGTTTTTATTTGTTAGCGGTGCGATATGGCTAGGTAAGCTAAGGCTGCCTACCTCAATGCTATTGCTATGTATGTCTTTAACACACAGCACCCGTACAAAAGGATGGACATTTGTAAAGAAATACTTATTTGGTTAGTGGTTTGTAGAGCGGCATCTCTTATTACCGCAGCCTGCAGCTAACTCGGACGTGGTTTGCGATCGATCCGCTTCCACTTTTTTCCACGCCTTCAATTCTTCATTATCGACTTTGGTCTCCAGCCGTCCACGGGGCTTGTTCTGCAGGTCGAAATTTCCAGAACGAAAACGTTTTAACCAAAAACGCACTGTGTTTTCTTTTACGACACCGCCGCCATACACATCATTATTCCTTCCAGACGTTTCTGTAGCACTGGTGCCACGGTGGAACTCGTACTTGAAAATAATACGATATTTCAAGTTTTCCAGTTTGTAAACAGAGTGAAAGTAAACAGAGTGAGTGTAAAGCAAAGAAAATACCAAAAGAGGAAAAAACAAATGAATTACGGTTTTCGAAATACAAATGCACGAGTAAATAGCGGTATAAATTTTAAATTTGAATACCTAACCAAAGAAGATATATTTGAGATCAAAGTGGCCAGGTACGACAAAACGGCAATTTCATATGTAAGGACCTTTTTAGTTCAATAAATATATAAAATAGTTAGCTACTCAAAAACACCATATAAGTATAGTGTTATGAGTTCAGTTCAAATATATTTTATTGAATTCTAATAATCTTGACGTTCATAAGTGTTACTGTGTGACCTATGTGAATAAATGTTTTTGATTTGATTTGATAAAAACGTGCACTATTTATTACTCGTAAAAAGCACAATAGTTATTTTTTGATTTTTATAATAATAAAATATTAAAAAAGAACAACCAAAAACGATATGATAAAATCATCACCCAAAAAAGGAAAAAGAAAAAAAATTAACCACTATGTAAAAAGGAATCATGGAGTTGTATTATTAAATTCTGCTATCTTTGTATATTTTGAAACGAACAAAATGAGCTATTTAATAGCAGAATAACCTAACCAAGAGCATGTCAGGACAATATGTCTAAAGAGGGTTACGTAACTATCAACGCGTAGGTAATAGTTTTTTTTAAATTACCTCAAAAGTCCGATTTCGTTCAAAATAATTTTCCTAAAGAGTTTTTAGCATGATCTATCAGCATGGAAACTTACAAGTTTCTATCTCTAATAGTTTAGAAATGTTTGGGGAAATGCAACTTACAAACCACTTTGGAGGCTGATTACTCGAACTGGTCGACTTTGTAAAAAAGTCATGTATGAAATCTTGCCTTTATTTTAAAATTACCTATTTAATAATACCCCACACGATGGGGTAGAATGAAAAGATATTTTTCATCCCCACTTCACATGTTGGAGAGCCACCCCTAAAATATAAAATTATTATTATTGTATGATTCCAAAACCGAAATCTATACATAATGTGTAACTATACCTAATTTCATCTATTTATATTCAGAATTACAGAAGCTAGTAGTGCGGACAGACATACATACAGACAGACGGACAAACAGAGCGAAACTATAAGGGTTCCTTGTGTATTACGGAACCCTAAAAATTATCCTAAGCACTACCTCTTTTTGTAAATTTTAGGTGAAGACTGAAGAGGTTCTGGAAATCTGTTTTTGATATGCTAAAAAATCATAATTTTGAATAATATTTTTATCCGATGTTTAGATAAGAATCTATTATTGAGTATTGTTAGTTTTATAGGATAGTTTCATGCTGTAGTGGCAAAATCAACCGAAAAACAGCCAATTTATGTCAAATTTGTAAACGCGCCCTTAAATATCTTGCCTTCTCTTGCATTGATACGAAGAACGAGAGAGATACTCGTAACATGATATTAATTTAAGGATTAACTTTAAAAGGCGTTGGTGAAATCGGCACTTAATCTCAAATAATATTATCTGACCTTAAGGTTGACCCTTAATATAGCCCTATAGGAGCTAGAACTAACAGCACATAATAATAACGACCCTATTATAATCAGTTAATGATTTTGAATTTTGCTAATTAAATGCGTAAACAAAAGTATCATCTTTAGGGTTCCGTAGTAACTACAAGGAACCCCACGGATTTCTAAACTATAAGAGGTAGAAACTTGTAAACCTCAATGCTGATAGGTTCTGCGGAATATCCTTTAGGAAAATTATTTTGAGCGAAATAGGACGATAACTTTTGAAGTACCTACATAATTTAAAGAAAATGTATTGCGCGTTGATTATTACGGAACCTAGTCCTGACATGCTATTGGTTAGGGTTTTCATTTGATGATGCTTTGTTTTATGAATATTTTCTATTCTATTAATAAAATTATATTTCACGACAATAAAATATCCAGCCCGTCCTTATCCCGTCGCGTCTGTAGATAAATAAATAATAATTTTAAACTTCTGAGAAATAATATCTTTACACAACATTTATTACGTCTGATTTTTAACCAAATCTTTAAAAACTAAATAGACAGTTCGGTTAACTTACGTAGGATTAATTTTTCGTCATTTGGATGTTAGGTATTCAATTTATTGTAGGCAACATTTGTCTAATATAACCGTAAATATTTACTTTCTTTACTATCAAAGTCTACCGCATTGACGGAAGCATGTGGCTATAAGGAGCTGAGAACTGACACATCGAACTTTCAACTCTAAAAATATATCTGAGTTGACCCCGCGCGACGCGCGCGCAGTCGCGCCGCCTTCTGAAAGGTCACTCCACGCTGAAAATGTCCTATAGGCTATTGTCTGATTATGTGAAATTATGTGAAGTGAAATATCTCGTGAAACATGACTAGTGTTGTGCTTGTGAAAGGTGAAAAGGCCAAAAATTTGCCACATTTTAATATTGGATTTAAAAGATATAAAATACATTGCCGCGAGAATTTAATATAGGTATTGTGAAATACCTATTTATGTTAATCAGTTTTAAAGTTAAATTATCATTTTTATTATTCTTCCGCTATACTAATCTTTATTATTAGTATAAATACATCTATACTTATAATAAATAGGAAAGATTTGTTTGTATGTTTGTTTGTTTTCATTGATTAGGCACCGCAATATTATATATATTTCTTATTCAATATAAACAAAACAACGCGCCATTAATTAAAAATATTATGTAGATTAAACGTAATAGATATTAAGGTAGGTATACAATTATTACGAGTTTGTTTCTCTGAAAATCTTTTTAGCGCTTTGTGCTTCTCACTGTACCTACTCTACATTATAGGCTCATAAACAATTGTGGTATTATTTCAATTTAAGTAAATTACTAGTCTTCAGTAACTTGGCAAGCTACTACAAGCTATTAACTTTGAATAATAGGGTCAGTTCACACCACGACGATACGTGACGCTACGCGGCGCAGCGTTTAAAGATCTATTCAAAATATAACTTTATTCACTACACAAAAAGATACACTTTTCATAAATGACATCAGTCGTAACTCATACACAGCAACGCGCAGCGCGCTGCAGAGCGCGGTGCAACCTGACATTCGAACTGTTACGATGAAACGTGTATCTTCTTGTGTAATGAACAAATATCTAGTTTATCTTAAAAATGCAGCGCCATGTTGCGTATCGTTTTGTTTCAGTGTGAAATGACCCTAACTGTAATAAGTTGACTCAGTTTAATAATTGGATAACAAAATAGGTAGCGTATAAAACAAAGTACCTAATAGACTTTAAAATTTAATTAGCTATGTAACATTTTCATGTTTCTGTAATGTGTGTTCGCTAACTCTTTATTGATATTTAGTTTAGTTCGTCTGATGGGAGTATTCACGTACGTTTCTTCATTTAAAACTTTTTCTCTATCATTTAATAGGAACTCTATATTTATTTTATCATTCTGCGCTTTATTGTATCTCAGTTTTATTATGGAGTAATCGAAATCTGTCGGAATTTCATTTTGTTTATAAGTAAAAGTACTTGTATCATCTGCATTTGGTTTGTATATTTCTTTATTTTCATCATCTATTAGCTCCTTTGGCATCGTGTTTGGTATACTATTATCTACTTTGTAATTTGTCGGCATAGCTTCTACTGTTCTTAGAGCCAATCTTCTATAATTGTTCTCTAAAATATTGATTTTGTCATTCACGTACTGTATGTTCCCATAGGTTTGTTCCTTGTATTTCCGGGAGCTGTTCTGAGAACAAGATTTACAGTATTCTTCACAGGAGATATCACCGCAGGTCTCACAGGTGCATGTCACATATTCGTCAGAATCATTTTCTTCTTCAGAAGATTCTTCCGATTCTGGTGCTACTGTTGTATGTTGGTAAAGGGTGTTGTAACCATATGGGATAACACCGTACATAATAGGTGGATATTCGTTCGCTCTTCTTTCAAATACTAATAGTAAAATATAAAATATAATTATCTGAAACAAAAATTATCAGCTTATTTATCACGATTCCCGCGGGTTATAATTTTTTATAACCTTTTTTACATTTTGCCAGTATAAAAAGTAGCCTATGTCCTTTCCTGTGGTCTAATCCATACCTGTGCCAAATTTCATCAAAATTGGTCTAATAATTTCTTAGCCTATTCAATGCAAACGAACAAACAAATATTTCCTCTTTATAATATTAGTATAGATAAGACTTTCCAACTTTAAAAAGATATAGGCAGGTATTTAAAACATACCTATTCTATTTATTATTAGCTATATATATTATTAGCTGTAACTCATTTCTCTAACAGAGAAACCAATATATATTACATATATTATATCACATATTGCACATTAAATAATATATTTTGTTATAGAAAGGCATAAACGTTTTATATAAATGCATATCAAACAAAATAATATCGGCATATATAAATTCAATAAATATTATAATATTATTATGAATGCTTCTAAATTTTTACAATCAATTGCAATTTTAAACATACCATTTTAATTTTTCTCCGCTATTTAACACAATTTCGTGCTATTTCTGCGTAAACATCACCGAGAAATTCAGGTGGACTAACAATAGTCTGTATTTGTGGTTTTGTTTTTCTGTAACTGCCTGTCGATTATGTACTAAGGTACAGTACATGTAGTGATTATGTATGAACAGTGTTTACATACGGATAATAAGATTCGGTTTTCCATTAAATAAGACGGGACGGACAAAATGAAAAGAAGCGCTTGCGGGCAGTAGCAGATGTAAATTGACAAATATTATGTAAATTAGCATGGTGACGCGTTATTCCGCATTGCCATAATTATCACAGCAGCTTAACGAACTTACTTAACGGATCAAATATCTTATCAATTATACTAACGGGTAGTATAATTAATCAGATATTTAATGTTGAATACGAACATTGCGTAGATAGCGGGTTTTAGCTAAACCGGCAGCATTAGCCGAAATCATCTATTATTATGTACAAAACACGTACTAATAGTTTGCCGAACTGTCTTTGTATTTTGTGTATTTGGCGAGGTTCCACGAGTGTATTTCAGTGGTCGAGGTCGTGACCCGGCCCCCGCGCCATTTTGTCAATTTACGCACTGACCACACTTGCACATTGTGCTAAAAAAATAATAATTTACGTGATATAATGACCAAATGGGGGGTTTGTCGATAAAATGAAACATACTATTTGGTGTTGAAATCTTTTAGCCTGGAGACGACACACACTGTATTTACCATAAAGAAATTATTTTTAGGGTTCCGTAATACATAAGGAACTCTTATAGTTTCACTCTGTCCGTCCGTCTGTCTGTCTGTCTGTCCGCACTTCTAGCTTCTGTAATTATGAATATAAATCGATGAAATTTGATATAGTTATAGATTGTGTATAGATCTCGGTTTTGGCACCATAAAATAATAATAATTTTATATTTTAGGGGTGGCTCCCCATACATGTGAAATGGGAAGGAAAAATATTTTTCATCTTACGCCATCGTGTGGGGTATCGTTGAATAGGTATTTTAAAATAAAAGTAAGGTTTTATACATGATTTTGTACAAAATCAACCATTTACGAGAAATCGGCCTCCAAAGTGGTTTATAAGTTGGTCCCCCCTGGCATTTCTAAACTATGAGACTTACAAACTTGTAATTTTCCATGCTGATAGATCATGCTAAAAACTCTTTAAGAAATTTTTTTTTGAATGAAATCGGAGAGTAACTTTTAAAGTAATTTAAAAATAAACCTTTTACGCCGTTATAGTTACGGAACCCTCCTTAGACATGTCCTGACATGCTCTTGGTTAGGTTATTATTCTAGATATTATTAGTGCCCAAAAGTGAATAAATACACAATATTTATTTAATATTCTGTATATCTTCATTTTGAATGGTTTTATTTTTTGTTATTGTCTGTAATATTATAATTAATTGTTTTATATTTCTTAGCATTTATAGATAAGTTTTTAAAATAATCTGATAATGTCACTTTTGATGATGATGATGTTCGTTAGTTTTGGCTTTAGGTATGCTCAGGGCGCGCAGGGTGGGCAGGGCGGGCAGGGCGGCGGGTCACGACCTCGCGCGCCAGAATTAGCCCGTGACGACACCGCGCCGGCTGCCGGCTGCCAGAGCCAGTCGCCACATAACCCCACACCAAATAGACAAAACAGAAATAATATAATGAAATATTTATCCTAAAGCACGCGGAAAAAATGACATAAGGAATATATAACGAATATTAATAATTCTTGCAAAATGGATATGTCGCATCCTACTATTTAAATCAGCCAGCCAATTCGACGCTTAGACTAAAATGCGTAAATAAAATTTAAAAAAAAAAACCTTTAACGACTTGACTTATTGAAAGTTAGCCTGTTGGTTCAAGTGGAAGACCGTATATTATTATGTAAATATTTCACTACTAGATGTTGCCCGCGACTTCGTGTGCGCAAAATGCTCGCGGTGCAGGAAATACCGCGGATACCGTATATTTTGCTGCGATAAAATGTAGCCTATGTCCTTCGCCGTGGTCTACTCTACATTTGCGAGTTTCTTACGTTAGTTCCCGAACCGGTAGGCATCACGTAGGGACAGTTCCGTAAGTGTTATTTGATAACATAATATATGGATTTTTTTTTAATTTGATTTGATTTGTGCATCAGCACAAACATAATATTAGTGTAGAAGTATAGATTACTATTACTTGGTGATACAAATGATGTAGGACTTCTAACTTATTTTTCTTAATACAGTAAAAAGTAGTCGTAATATGTGTGCTCATAGTTCCCCTAACCCTAACCAAACACCGTAAAATCATCAAACTAAATGGCTACATGACATTTAGCCATCTGGTTAAACATTGCGCTCAATGAATTGGCTTGTTTTTAACCAAGCATTGCCGATGTTTAATGAGCGATCCAGGAGTCCAATTAGATGGCTTAACTAAGATCAATAGACTGGTCGAAAAAACGAACGAGTAACGACCCTAAGGCGAGGCGAGCGCGCTGCGTGGCAGCGATGCGGGCGCTGCTCGTGCCACTCACGAACCCGAGGAACGCGCACGCCTAATGTGGGTCAGCCTAAGGCTGGCGCTTACCTCGGGTGACCTATCAGTTTGACCATACAGCTAGGCAATGCTGCCAGCCTACTTTAGCCGCAGGTACTTTCTTACTTTAGCCCGCAGCCTCCGACCTGGATTTAGTTATTGAACTATACTCCTTTTTATTTTTATTTAGATAATAACTTATGTAGTTTAGACAATAATTTATTTAAAAAATATGTTTTATCTGTAATTTTATGTAATGTAACCCACTTTAATGTTTAAATTTTTATGGAATCATAATATACTAGCTGTTGCCCGCGGCTCCGCCCGCTTAAATAAAGAATCCCACGGGAACACTACTTTTTCGGGACAAAAAGTAACCTATGTTTTAATACATCTTCATAAACTTTCACATTTATAATATTAGTAGGATAGGGCTAATATAATATTTATTTTTCAAAATATTTTTTACAGCATATTTTTTGTTCATAATACATAAATATTACTATGGTCCCGAGCCAGGAATCGAATAGGATGACGTTAAAAAAATGACATTTTACCCTCCATAAAATGAATCGCGCTATCGAAGTTTTTGTAGTACGGCGCTATATATACAACAGCTGAAATAACTATAAGCGCGCTTTGGCCTGACCGAGCATACCACCTCGCTCGGTCGGAGATCTCCCTTTGGGGCTTCCACTATTCCGACATTGGTGACCCTCGTCAGAACAGATCTCCTTCTGGACATCATCATCACTCCCCATGCGTCCGCACCACGCCATCCAGCTTTAACTTCATCGGGTGTATCAACCACCAGCAGCCTCAACGCACAGCCGCTTGGTCGAACCCTTATCGGCTTCAACGGGCACTCCCACTACAATGACAGGTCAGCAAGCAGAACACATATCTCCTGGTCAGCACGCAGCATCGGCCCCGCACGGCACCATTCCGACTCACTGGAAGCCCGTGCAGCAGCAGCAGCACAGTTCCGATTCACTGGGACTCTCTGGCACTGGCTATTCAAGATTCGACCTCCGATCTTCGGGGGTGTGGGTAGGGGGAGCGATGTGGCGGACCAATTAGCCCCACAATCCTGAATCGCGCTATCGAAGTTTCGGTAGTTCGGCGCTATATATGCAACAGCTGAAATAACTACAAGCGCGCTTCGGCCTGACCGAGCATACCACCTCGCTCGGTCGGAGATCTCCCTTTGGGGCTCCCACTATTCCCATTTCGAACTCGCGACCTCCGGCTTGAGCGCCAACACGCTTACCCAGAGAGAGGAGTCACAGAGGTCGTCAAAATTAAATCCTACTAAGTACTATTATAAGTGTGAAAGTTTGTGAGGATGGATCGATGTTTGTTACCCTTTCATTCAAAAACTACTGAACTGATTTTGATGAAATTTGGTATGATAGTAGTTTAGGCTCTGGATTAAAACATAGGCTACTTTTTATCTCCAAAAAGTACAGTTTTCTCGTGGGATACTGTATTTACGTGGGCGGAGCCGCGGGCAAATGCTAGTTAAATTATAACCCCCTTCCTAATAAAAATATTCACACAACGGATAACTTAAGCAACGTTGCTATCTTTGTCTGTCAAGTGACATTTCCAACGCATCAGACAAAGACAGCAACGTTGTTTAAGTTATCCGTTGTGTAAATCTCTTTATTAGTAAGGGGACGTCTATTATACTAAAGCGAATTTACACAATACACATACAAATCACATAAAATACCGTATTATAGGCCATTTACATGTCAGCGAGGTTTCCACGTTTATCACGGCGTATCGTGTAGTGTACAGTCACAGTTCGCTATCGCTGATAGCTTATCAGCGGTGACCTGCGATACCTACCTGTGGAGTGTAGACAGATTTGTGTGTTGTACCAAAGATGAAACAAATATGTGCAATTCGAATTGCGCTGATGACGTCACGCTTCAGCAAAATCGTCGTTATTTATACTAGAAGTCGCCCTGTGGTCGAAATTCGCCCATAATAATTCATATAAATTTTAAGTTAAACTTTATATGGGTTCTTTTGCCTCTTACATAGAAAAAAATGTAAATGTTGTGACAGATTGACAAACGTCAACGTGTAACAAAATTGTATGTATCAAACGCGTGTGTGTTAATAATCTGAGGTAGTATGTGTTGTCATTATTTTTATTTATTTCTATATTTCTATGCATTCTTTAAAAAATATGCTAATATTTTTTCTGAACTTCTGCGCACTTTTCACCTCATAAACTTTAATTTACCGGCCAATTTCGTACTACTCCCGTTGCACAATCCTCGAAATTCTTCTTCTCGTCTTTGTGAAACGCATCATACTTCTAAAACAAAGTCGTTTTATCTCATTCTTTAAAAGTTAAACTTTCAATTTCCAATTGTTCAGGCGTGTGACCTAAAAGTAAGCGCATAATTTTTTATTCATCAAAATTTTCACTATTTTGCTGCATCGACTCCTGTATAAACGTTGTATTGTATTCTGTATCTCTATAAACGTTGTATTTTGAATCTGACAAACTCACTATTTTCCAAATGCGATGTTGCTCGATCTCACTTTTTAAGGTTTATATTGCATATAAACCCCGCAGTTTTCCAATTGTTCAGACGTATGTTATAAGGCTCTTAACTCTTAACTCTTACACTTATAATATCTTTAAGAGAAATTGTCTGTAAATTGTTAATTTCATAAATTGCATAATTCTGCTGCAGTAATTGTTCTATTTATATCTCACTCTTTATACTCGAGTACCAATAAATTACATGTAAATCGCACAGTTTTCCGATCCTTCAGGCGTGTGACATTTGGTACGAATTTTACTCTAACAATATATAAGAAAAAACTATATATAAAATGCCACATTCTGCTTATGCAATTTCACTCAAACTCGTTCTTTATTACATTGCATGTCAATCGCGCAGTTTTCCGATTGTTCAGGCGTGTGACATAAGGTTAAGAGCCTGCTATCGGCTGTTATCAGTAACCGTGCCCCATTTGTTCATTTGACCTGACACTTAGTTATCAGTGGTACGTCGCGATAAACGTATACCTGTATTACCTTTACGGTTTTTTTGAAAAATATTCTTTTTAATTCCAATGTGCCAGTGTTTTAATGAAAGTGTTTTATTAGGTAATGTCAATATTTGGTAACAGTAAATGCGTGACTCAGACGGTTAATTGTGTTGTCTCATCATGTTTATTTAATTGTGTAGCTGTACTGATAGTTTGTTCAATAGTTCTTTACATACTATAATATGAATTGGCAATTATTGCCAATTATAATAATTATTATCCATTTTCCATAAATGTTCTTACATTAACTGTTTGGAGTCCCTAATCCTCTGAATCCTTTACATGTACCCCCCTATTATTAATAAAAATATTTACACCACGGCTAATCCATGTTGCTGTCTTTGGCTTTTCCAAACGTATCAGAACAAAGACAGTAACATGAATTAGCGTATCCGTGGTGTAAATATTTTTATTTATTATAAAGGAGGGGTAAATTCTGTGTATTTGAGTATATTGTGTAGGCATATAATAAGACCACAAATGGATAAAAAATAGAATTAGCATCGTTACTTTTGAAATTGATATATAAATTCTTTATTAGTATATTCGTTTTTAACTTAAATATTTTCATGATATCTTCACGATATATAAATTGTTTGTAGGGAAATATTAACATCACTTTTGTAAAGTAAACAATACTTTCAAACGGGGGTTTCCCCGACAAAATTCAAATACTGCGTCGCTACTTGTCTGCAAATTTCAATAGCGACTTTTATTCATTTTCGCGTTTGTCAAGTTGTTAAACTGCCATTCGTGTAGCTAAATCCAAAGGCCTTCCTATGCGGGATTTAGAGCTAGCACTTAAAAAACTAAATAGAACTCTGCGCTAATACAATAGAGCTGAGAGTTCTGAGGAATTCAATGGGTGACGTTGTGGTTTTTGTATTTTTTCATAAATTTGTGTTATTTCGGTTCTTAATGTGTAATATTGGTAGAATATTAATCATTAAATATTCGTTAACGTGCACAAGTGGTACAACTTCAAAAAACGTGCTATTTTCTGCCTCCAAAACTCCCTAGGATCTTTCAGTAAAGATCCTACCACTATACTGAATCGACTGACTTGACTTATTGACTCCACTGACATGCTGTTTTTCTGTCGCGACCACTAAAAATGCTCGTGGGAACGTAGCCTTACACGGGTAGGCTTGTACAATAGGCTAGATGTCAAATTTTTTTTAATGCATATTATATATTTTTTTTATTTACCAAAAATAAAAAGATACAATTTTACTACAATATAAACAGCATTTAAAACCACTGAGGTTTGTCCAATGCTGCAAAACAGTCTTATTTGCAATTCTAGTCTAAATACACAGTTGCTTATGTAATATAATATGATTTTAATTTGCATTTTATATATTTTCGGTTAAATTATTTATTACATTTGTAGGTAATCATAAATGAATAGTACTCTTAAATATGAGTAACTTCTCAGAAGAAACGTATACATATATACTTATGATATATAAAAAGTCAACATTTTTAAAGGTGCAGCGATTTGTATACAAACATTTCGCAGATCTCGGGAAAACGCTCCATACTCAAGTTGTAGCTGACCTGTGACGTCACGCCTAGATTAAAGTGTATGAAGTATACGGCAGGAACATATTTGTAAATATCTCCGATATTTGTGCGTTTAAGTTCATACTTACCGTAGTGAATGTTTATTATTTTATATGATGTAAGTAAACTATGTAGGTTTTGTTTACTAATTTAGCAAAAAAAAAAAAGAAAACTTTTTTGTCCTTTTTAGATGTATCTAATTACTAAACTACATAATATAAATATTACATTTTTTACATTTACCAAGTAGTAATGCCTCAATATATCTGAGTATATCTAAATATTTTAGATGTAGTCTTCATCTCTATTATAGCCGCAACGATTTGCCGCACGGCGAAAATTGAAAAAAAAAAAATGTTGATAGTCGAATTGTCATTTAGACGGTCGCTTTAGTCCCGTATAAGTCCAGCATTAGAGAAGGCTAATGGCCGATTTCTTCACTCGTAGTTATCCTACGATTAGAGTTATCCGTTAGTTAACGTGAGTTAACTGGAGATATCGTTTTCTTTACACCAGTTTAAGAAATAACCCCCGAATATTTTTTTCCTAAGTTATAAGTGTTATAAATATTGGGCTGACTTTATACCTGGCAGTTAACTTACTGATGTCAGTGTGTGCGTAAAAACTCTACAATGTAGAGTTTACATGGCACTATACATGCTTGTACAACGATTCTTCGAATGTCAAATATAAAATGAATAATATTTCCTTCCCACTTGTGAAAATTTTGATCGTTTTACACAAATAGAGGTGAATATATATATTAGGGTGGCCCAAAAAAACCGACTATTTTTTGTCGATCTTCCATGAAAATTTATCGGAAAAAAAATTCAAAAAAAAAATGAAAAAAAAATATTAAAAAAAACTTTAAATCATTTAGCGCAAACAAATAATAAGTAACAACTTTTATTAGAACGGAGAAGTAGGTAGTAAATATTTTTTAAGTACATACATTAAATTTGGGTCTAGAGGACCCCTAGAATAGATATATAGCTCATAGTCACACATACATGACCATAGGATAGCTAGCCCGTCGTTCTGTTGAAGACAACCATCGAAATTTTAACCCTGGAATAAGTATATCTGCCGAATAACAAACTCTAGTTTATCTCTCTCATGAAGAAATCGGCCATAATAGATCTTTTTGTGTTTTTCAATCTTCCGTTGTTCAACAAGGATCCATTGATAATTGTCAACGTACTGCTATGATTAGACTATCTCCTTCCCCGTACCAGACGCCGAATGATTACAAAGATCAAGATTAGTTCATTTAAATATTTAAAAAGGAATTCCTTTAATAGCGTTGGTCTAAGTATGTTGAACAGTATTTTGTTCGGTATAAATCTAATTAATATTAACATGATGTGTGGTCACTTTTTACCCGCCTACGGCGAAGCTAAAAGGAAGCGTAATTATTATGGCAGTCTATGTATATGTATATGTCCCACCGTAGTGCCTAAACAACAGATCTGATTTTAACGAATGATGACGTGTCAATTATAGATAGCCCGGGTAACATAGGCTATATAATTGACGTAGTCGGGTTATAAATTTTTATAAAAAGTAGTGATAGATTATTTTATTTATTTTCTAACTATTTTTCTTGTACGGTATTTTGTTAAGGCTTTTTTCTATTTGCTTTCAAGAAGGGATAGAAAGGGAATCATTTGAATGGCATGTTGAAATGGGATTTCTTAATTAAAGGATTGTAATACCTATGGAATATCTTTATAACATGTTTATTATTATGAAGGAAGTGTCCCTTCATGGTCATGAGAAATAGTTGTTTATCTATTGATTACTAACCATCAGATTGCCCACTCGTACGATAAGTGAGCGTCGTATCACTTCGATGAAATTCAGAGTTTAAGTCCAAAGTAATATCGATGGAAAAATGAACGTTGGTATCCATATACTATAATATAAGTTAAAAGGTAAATGGCGAAATCCAATGATTTCAAAAATAAGGATGGGCTGTGACTTGTGTTGCCAGGTGCGATTTGATTAAAATCGGGACAGAAGGCAAGATAAATTGAGACTTGAGTCTATAAATCGAGACTGACGAAAAACTGCACGTATCTTTTTTTTATCTCAAAACGGAACATGAAAAATATTATTTTTCAGATCGATAGGTAGCTTTTCACGTGTAAAATATATTTTAGTTAAATGCGAGCGAGCAGAGCGAGCGAGCACAATTTTTTTCTAATTTCACTTGTTAAATTTTGGTAACAAAGTCCCTATCTGAAAGATTGTAAACTTGAAAAAATTAACAATAGCGCAAAATAGAACAAAGGTACAAAATATACTTTGTAGGTAAAAAGCGAGCGAGCAAATTTTTTTTCCATTTTGCTGGTTAAAATTTGATCAATTCCTATTTCATGAATTTGCATCTTAAAAAAACAAAAGAGTAAAACTGAAAGTAGTTACGTAATGGTAAATTATGTTTGTATATTAAAAACTTAAAAGGGAGCGAGCAACATTTTTATCCTTTTTTGCAAGTTAAATAAACCATAAAGGAAAGAAAAAAATATATAGAAGCCAAAATGAATGTTTAGGAAGTGCCACCGTGCTGCATAACTCATAACTGTAGATTACTATAATTATAAGGTACAGTTCATGTAGTCGACTCCTAAATACGGTACTACTACCCTTCGTCATAGAGAGTTACTTTTTAGTTTTATATTCAAAATTTCCTTCTGTTCAAGACACACACTGTTTCGTCTTCGTCGGACCAAATTAAGATAGATGGCCTCGGAAAATACTCTTTCTGTAATTGCCGCATTTACTATTTTGATTAGTCTGATCGGGATATTTAGCATCCCGATCAGGTGCAAATCGGGGCACCTGGCAATCCTAGCTGTGACGTACATTTCACAAAAATAAATCATTATACAAGATAAAGTTACGCCAACTTGATTTCAAAAAAAATTGTCAAATATATGCGTACTGATTAAACTGCGGAAAGCAAATGTCAAAATGTCAAGATGAATCTTCGACTGCTCCAAACGACCCCAAAAATAGGGCAGTTTAAGTGTAGACACTTTTTGCCTCGACATGCCTCGTCGATAACTTATCGATCTATGGCGAGAACGCTATAGCACCGCCATCTTCTTTTGAAGGTAGACTTAAAAAACATTACGTCAACACTCAACGGTGAGCTTTTTTACAATATGTTATCAATTTTCTGTTTAAATATTTACAGCGTAAAATTTTCAACTACAAATTGTGTTTGTCTTTAAATTAAGTGAATTTAACAAATCAATAAATTGAAGAAATGAAAAAATTATCAAAATTTTAGAAATAAATATTTTAAAAGTGAACTTTGGATGCAGTGCAGTGATACAAAAATATGGAAAACGAAAAACTATCTGACTCTGAATCTAGTCATTCTGACAAGTTGAGTGTGGACTGCAAAGATGAGAAGTACGAGGATGGAAAAGCTGGCAACCACCGAGAAGGACGACTCACTACGATCATCGAACAGCTCAGGTGTCAGAACAAAATGAAGGGTAAGTTTTGATCTATACAAAAAAAATTGCATGTGTTCAAGTTATGAGCTATACATAAAAAATTGCTTGTACATATTTTTAAACACCGACGACAATAGAGGGAGCTTTATAAGTTTGACGTGTCCATTACGTCGTAGCTCCCAAATGTGTGAATCAATTTTAAGGCTGGGACTATATTGTCCGGAATCCGTAAGGCCGGGGAAAATTCAGGCCACTGAAAAAAGAACTCTGGGCTTATTAACTCTACACAACTCTATTGTATTCAATAGAGTTGAAAATCTTACACACGAGTATCAAGTCAAATGTCAATGTCAAATCTGACCACTCGACACTTGTGTGTTCGATTTTACTCAGCTCTATTGTGTGCAGTGCAGAGTTCTATTTTCAGTACTCTGAATTTTCCCCGGCCTTACAGATTCCGTTCAGTATTGTCCCAGGCTCAATCTCTAGTTTTTTTCTTTGAAAGCTGACGTGATCGAGAGCGTTCTTAGCTCGCTTACTGCTTGACAATGACGAGGTTTACATAATTATTTTTTTTCTTTATCTACTAGTGTCAACACAATCTTTTGACCGTTTTGGGGGAGTACACGCTTTTGCTTCACTGTCACACACAACTTATTCATCGGTTTCTGTGGTTTGTTGTCGGTAGTTTATCTATTCAAATTGGTAAATGCGTTTGCGTCATCCAATCAAAAGCGTTGTTGAATAGATTAACTACCGACAGAAAAATCAAAAACCGGCATCCATCGCGTACTGAAAACTGACATATGTAAATGAAACTTATTAAAAAACCTTATCAAAATCAAACTTTTGCCAAATAAAGGGACCACACTAGGCGTAACTACGCGACGCGACTCGACCAAAATATTCTTTGTATAAAATTGTATGAGATACCTATAACGCCACACCATTGCGTCTCGCAATCAATCGCAGACGCGTCTCTCCGCTGCCGCCTAGTGCGGTATCACTTACTTTACTGAAACTTTCGCATTCGCATTTCACCAAAAGCACGGCGAAACTATAATATAACATAATTAAACCAGCGGTAGAATTTATTTTATTTGTGGAGGTTTTCTAATTTTCTTCATTGAAAACGTTTAGTTAATTCCCGTTATACATTTGTCATCGGGGTTGAGCAAAGGTTAGGTGATCTGATAACGTATCTGCCATCACCGCTATTGTTCGGCACTCATTGTGATCTCTAATTGCGCAGACGCGTGTTTTTGTCTCTAATCGGTGCAATAAACGTATCTGCAAAAGTTGTGTCTTCTTTCTATTTTGTTTTCAATTATAGGTTTGTAAAATAGCCAAAAAGTACTAGTACAGTCCGTTCATAGTTATTTTACCTCTGACTGGACCTTATAAATGCCAACGACGTAAGCACAGAGTAGAATATATATATATCTCTACTTAAGTACAGAGAAACAGCTGCAAAAGAAAGATGCAAATCGATCCAAATTTGAAAATTTTGAAGTCCCCTTCAACGGCTCACAATTTTACCACACAATCGTGGACGCACCGTGTGCTTGTAGCAGTGCAATCAAATCGAAAGCCAACTATGAGCTGTTTATCTATTCCTCCTTTTTTAATCAATGCTGATTGCTGATACTACAGTCCGTTCATCGTTATTTTGCACGGACCATAATGTAGATAGATGACATAAGGATAACTTTCATCGAAACTACGAGGTTGAATAAATCTGAACGTACTAATCAAAGAATATATATTACTAACGTAAAGAACCGTCATTAGATAGACTTACATGATTGACAGGTCGCAGCTATGTATGCGTGGCTAGACTGACTATGCCGGGGGTGCGCGCGGCGAGCGGGGCGTGAGTTTTTTCCAGCCAGGACTTTCGTTCACGGGGCTGGCCGCTGTTCGTTTCGTGCTTTTGACATAATTGGAAATATAATTTCATAATATTTATGATAGATTTGTCTGACGCGACGTTTAAAATTATTTTGGTGTCAACAATCAACATGGCTGACATTTGCCATTGCTCGAGCTGTTATTTGTAGAGAGTGTCGCCCCTGTGCTGTAATATAACAAATATCTGTCGCTTTAGCCGAAATAAAATAATGAAATCTCATTTTTTTAGTTCGTAATATAAAACATATTATCAGGCACAATTTTACGGGTTAATAATAATTAAGCAGTAAACATCTGATAATTTTTTACGCTATTGAACTTCTAAATAGTCTTTTAAATGTTATTTTTAAGGACCAATTACAAAAAAAACAATGAAAGCCAGTTCTACTAGTTTCTCCAGTCTGTGTTATTTACCTATTCTGTACTCTAGTAAGTTCCTGTCAGGTGGATTTATGGAGTGTTAGAGGTGCCCATTGTAATAATAGCTATCACGACTTGTAAAGTTAATTTCATTGTTGTGTAAATTAATGATAATTTGATCTATCTAAGGTAGAGCATTAAGGGTGAGTGAGATATGAAAATTGAATTTCGTATTGTAATTAGAGTGTTTGTATGCTTTTGATTTTTTATCCCTAGGAAACATTATTTAAAATAAACCTTCGTTGAATTTGCCGCATTATAAGTAACTTTTTTATTCAATACAAATACGTGTTTACAAAAATACATTTAGCTGGACCTAAAGTGATTTTGTGTATCCGGGTCTCTAGAGTTTATAGTCTGTTACTAAAATAGACCACTTCGTTAGGTAAGGCTTTAAATAACGGGCTGATTGAGGTGACATTATAAACATTTTAATCAACACACGGAGCAGATACAGTCGGCCTGTTAATGAATGTATAAATCTGCCTCCGACCCCGCTTCCGACCGATAGTAGGCTATCGACTGAAATACGGCCCCGAGAACTGCGTGTCTCTTAATTGTTATCTCAACGCTGGCTGATTAAAAAGTTAGCGGTTTGTCTATGCTCTGCGTTGACAGGCATTTGAAAATAGAGAATGTCAAGTTGACGTTTTCTTTGAAGGTATTTGGATAAACTTCGATTTTAAAGAAAAGCGGGAATTTTATACCTGAGGAAAACCCTAGAATAGTGACGGAAATTTTAGAATAGAAAATGTGTAGTTACGGCTGTCGACTATCGACTTTACGCCCATAATAATATAATTAATCGGTCCCTTCAATGTCGCTATAACAGATTTTCTCTGTATTTTAATCAGTAAAACTTCTATAAACTTAAACCATTTGTCATTTAAAGTCCATGATACTATAAAATAATATGAAACACAAATTTTATCATAGCGAACATTAATTAAAAACAATGAAGTAAGTTATACCCCTGCAGGTCCACTTCACTGAAAATGTTCATTCAATATGATATCGTATTCCATTGAAATAAAGTGTAAAATACATGTTTAATAATTAGGAGTTTATATTGGTAGTAAATAAGTTGAGCGCGCAAGCTCAGTGATGTATAGATGGCGCGGCCAGCAGTAATCTGTGTAGTGTAACACCGACAAAGATTAAACAACTGCAATAGAGAAGCCAAAAATTGGCTTTTTTACTAAAGACTATAAATCAAAATCTAATAAATAATATTTTATTAAATCACATTCCTCAAATTAAAGTAAATTGGTGCATTCTGTATGGAGCTAACCTCTGCGCCTTGAGGAAGAGAGATGGTGGCATTCGTCCGATTGCTGTCGGCTCCACATACCGGCGCCTTACAGCCAAACTAGCTTGCAAATCGGTAACTTCCCTCGCGTCATACTTCCAGCCAAAACAGCTCGGTTTTGCCTGCAAAGGAGGTTGTGAGGCCGCCGTTCACTCTTTCAGGACAGCTATCCACAATCAAGGCGATGATGTGTTTCTGAAGGTCGATTTTCAAAATGCTTTCAACTCAGTTGACCGAGGCGCCTTGTTGGCCCAAATTAAATCTAAAGCACCTGCCATTTTACTATTTATGCTCTAGTGTTACAACGACCCCAGCAAACTCATTTACAAATACCACCTCATCTCATTCGAAGTGGGCTGCCAACAGGGCGACCCTCTAGGTCCAGCAATCTTCAGCCTTGCTATACACCCGGTCATCGAGCTTCTAAATTCAAAATTTAATGTTTGGTATTTGGATGATGGGACCCTTGGAAGCGATGCACCCACTGTACTATTAGACTTCCGCACTCTGATCCGCGAGTTCCAAAAAATAGGTCTGCAGCTGAACCTAGGTAAGTGCGAACTTTTTGTGCCAGACAGTTGTGGGGATAGAAACGCGATTATATCCAGCTTTAAAGAAATAGCTCCACAACTGTCTGTCATTGACAAGGATTCGCTGTTCCTTTTGGGCTCACCTATTTTAGACGAATCTCTCCCGGACTTCTTAGATAACAAATTACAAAATTTTAATGAAACTTTAGTCATTAGTTATTAACTGTCACATGGCCTTTACCCTAATCCGTTTTTGCATTTTCGTACCTAAATTGACATATGTCTTACGGTGTTGTCAACTGTAGAAGTTCCCTCAACTTCTCAAACAGTTGGATGATACCATAAGACAAACGCTCTCCACTATTTTGAATACAAATTTCGATGACCGCGCATGGACTCAGGCAACGCTTCCAGTTAGGTTCGGTGGCCTGGGTGTCCGAAAGCCCTCTGACATATCGCTTCCTGCCTTCTTGTCCTCAGTCCACGCGAACCATAGTCTTATCTCCAAAATACTACATCACCCATCCTACTCCAATACAGTTACCTTTCTGGACGAGGCCAAAGACGCCTGGAGCGTAACTAGTGCTTGTAGCGAATTGCCTGACAATACTTTTTCCCAAAGGCACGAGCCACTCTGCAGACTGGTACGGAATAATCTTCTTAATACGTCCTCCAGTCCTGTGGAGCAGGCTCGCCTCTTAGCTGCGGAGAAGTGGGAGTCGGACCTTTGGCTACAAGCTTTACCGTCACCCAATACGGGCACATTGCTGGATCGAACAGCTTTCCGGTTAGCCACTTCCCTGCGTCTTGGCACCCCCCACGTCCCCCCCCATCGCTGTGTTTGTGGTGCAAATGTGGACAGCCTCGGACACCACGGGCTGTCCTGTCAACGAAGCGCTGGCCGCATCACTGCCTGAACGATCTCATCCGTCGGGCTCTTGTCACCGCCGGAGTGCCAGCTGTGCTGGAACCCTCTGGTTTGGCGCGCGACGATGGCAAGAGACCAGACGGTATGACCCTGGTCCCTTGGAGAGTGGGACGGGCTCTTGTATGGGACACTACTTGCGTCGATACACTTGCTCCGTCCCATGTCCAGGGCACCTCGAGTTCTTCAGGTGCGGCCGCCAATCAGGCGGAAAACTTCAAGCGGCGCAAATATGAGAACCTTAGTGGGGATCTCATATTTGAACCGTTTGGGGTTGAAACCTTAGGTACATGGGGTCTGGGTGCGCACAAACTTTTCAGAGAAAGTCTCCAAAAAACTCATTGAAGCCACCCGAGACCCCAGAGCCGGCACCTACCTGGCCCAGAGAATAAGTATCGCAATCCAGCGAGGAAACTCTTTGAGCCTTCTAGGTACTCTGCCTGGTGGGGACGACCTGGGAGATTTCTTTGTTTTGTAGCATTTTAAGTTTTGGAGTAGTTATTATTTTTTTAGTACTTATCTACTTTTATGGTACAATTGATTTTGTCTCAATTGGTGCATACTTTATTGACGCTTATTTGTAAATTTTTGGTCTAAAATGTTTTTGAACCCAGCCTCAAAATCAAATCAAAAATCAATATAATATATATTGTTTCTTTTTGGAAGTATCATTGCGTAAAATATTTTTCAATAAAATTAACTTTTGTTTAATAATTGTACCTTATTTTAAAAAGCTTCCATATCAATAATTTTATTTTGTTTGTAGAGTAAATAGTAAACACCAACTATTTAAACAAAGTCATCCCAATATATTATTAGGTTACTTCTTTACGTCAATCTTAATGCTAAAAACTTTAAACAAAGATATAATAACGCCCACAAAGATATAATAACACCCATATATTATAACGAAAAATCTCTGGAGAGTGCATTTCAAAATAGGTATAAATACTCATCTACATTGAATATAGCTACTCTATGTGGAGGTCGCGTGCGCGCGCGCCGTTAGTGGCGGCGGGAATTTATAATGATCGATGCTCTGTTCCCCGCCGCTTCGGCCGCTCCGGTTACAGGTCGAGCTCCGCCTTCTGTAAATAATCGTGGAGATTACACTGAAGAAAATATCGGGGATCATCATAATCGTCAATGCTATGCATGTGTAGCGGGCACGGGTCTTTCCCCCACTTGAGGATCTACAATATTTTGGAGCATGTTTCGTCATGATGTTTTCTTTTAACGTTTGATATTTAGCATCATTATCATACTACTACTATTATAAATGTAAAAGTTTGTTAGGATGGATGTATGGATGGATGAATGTTTGTTACTCTTTCACACAAAAACTACTGAACGGATTTGATGAAATTTGGTATGGTAGTAGTTTAAGCTCTGGAATAAAATATAGGCTACTTTTTATCCTGAAAAAGTACAGTGTTCCCGTGGTATGCTGTATTTAAGCGGTGGAGCCGCGTGCAAAAGCTAGTCATTATATATCACTACGCAACATTTAGTCTTTAATTTCTAAGATGTAGTCGTAGCTAGACTACTGGTTTGGTAGACTTTCCCTGCCTGTTTTGTTCTGTCTGCAGTTTTCCTGACAAACTTTTCCTTCACGATATTTTATTATCTAGCTTACTTCAGCATAATGTTTCCGCAAATGTTGCACAGTGATTCTGTCCAAGTACCACTTTTAGTTCCGGTTAGCCTAAGTTGGACTGATTTTAATGGAAGTTTCACAGAAAAATTGTAATAGTGTTAAAGCTTACGATTACGCGAATAGGCAATATACCTATCTACAAAAAATGTATCTTTGTCATAATTTTGTTGATTTTTTTTTATTATAACATATAAACATACGAAACAGATCCTAAAACTGTTTAGTCATGATCATGATAAACTAATACGTCGGTTAAAATTAAATTTCAAGCTAGGAGTTTCGCACTTTTCTATTACATGACGCACTCTTGTGAATCAGGGCAGATCAATTAAAGTTAATCATCTCAGTTATCATGGACGAGATATTA
This sequence comes from Phengaris alcon alcon, assembly GCA_037179445.1. Classification (NCBI taxonomy): domain Eukaryota; kingdom Metazoa; phylum Arthropoda; class Insecta; order Lepidoptera; family Lycaenidae; genus Phengaris; species Phengaris alcon. The sequence goes on along the minus strand of JAYRCH010000646.1, from coordinate 2,587,010 downwards.
GTTGTATCGACCCTTCAACGGATTCAGACCGTTATAAGAAAGCGCCTATTAAAATCATAAAGTTGATTACGAGATAATAAAACTCGTTGAAATAAGAAAAACCAACAATAAACATCATTAATATTTTTACAGTCAGTAAAATATAAAAGATTATGGTCTGTAACTATGAGTGGCAGTCAAAGCCGTATAATTTATTAATTAAACTGTTTACTAAAAATATTAATAGTTCAGTCAAGTAAGAGATAAGGGAATTTAAAAATAGAATTTTAAATTTAAATTTTTTTTTAATTCATTTTAATTATTGGAGTCGGTGCCTCTTATAAACTAACTGGTGCAATTAAATGTAAAATATTATTTCAGTGATATTATTGTTAATAAATATTATTTTATTTCGTTAACTTAAGTCATTGTGGTGTTAATTCCGTATGTAGGCACCGACTTCAAAAAGTGAATTAAAATTGTTAAATTCAACTATATTTGAGCTATTAAGTGGGTTGGTTTTTTGAAGGCTTTTGTGTTAAAAATAAAGACGTGAAACATCGTTTTTTTTGGGTTTTTTTTTTATACTTTTTGGTAATAGGTTCTAGGTACCTTTATTTCAGATTTTATGGCTAACTATAGACTATTCGTTTGATTATATTTGAGTTTTCCATTTTTAAATAGTAGGTTTGTCATTGTTCAATTTACTAGTACTGGTATATGTCGGTAGTCATGACTTTTAAATACCTAATGTTTTGTAGAAAATCGAATGATGCTTTTAGGAAGAAATTGTAAGGAATAATGAAAATTCTGAGGAATAAAAGGCAACGACTTGACACTGCAACAAAAGATCGACAGTCGTCTTACAATATCTTTATATTTTGTAGCTGTTTGTAACGCCACGATCTCCGTACAATCAGTGAACCCATCTGATGATCAAACATACATACAAATATACAAGTCCAACTGAGAACCTCCTTTACTGAATTCTGTTAAAAACTTAGCGCGTGTTCTAGTGCTCATTTGTTGATGTCGAATAATCGTATGATTTTCATCGAATCAACTTGATGGAATATTTTATGAGCGTTCTAGAATGTTCTGGATGGCACTGTCAATCGAACTGGCCATGTCACAAATGTAATAGAGATGGCAATATGTTTGGTGGAGTCGTGAAGAGAGAGCGAGACCGATGAAGTGAATGAACAGTATAAATGTAGGCATGTAAAAAGGATTTACATAGAGTTCGAAATATAATAAGCTCCATTATTAACAGCGACAGCCGACGTGGTTTTCAAATTGTAACCTGTTACGTAAGAACCTGTTACGCGTGGGCGAGAATTGGACTACAGATTCACTCTGTGGCCTACCCCTAAGGGCGAGCGCTCACTTCGAAGTCTTGGGACAATGGTTTTGGGGTGACGACTAAGACACCCACAGTTTTAAGACAGTTGTGTCGCTCCTAGACGATTTTGTCTATTAGATGTTTTGTTTCAAGTGTGCGTATCTTCATTATATAAATAATGCGCTCGCTCTAAGAGGCTCGGTTTTCTCTAACTCCCTAATTTGGGAAATAGGCATGTGCATTGTGCGTGTGTGTGTGTGTTATAAGTAGCTAGGCATGTGTAGTAGGAAGGCAGGTATGTTTAAAAGGTTTTACCACAGCGAACTTTAACAATGCTATGAATATACAATCGCAAACACTTTGCAGAAGACAAACAAGCATTTTAAGCGTAAGCTTATCGTGATAGTGGAATGGTATCAGAGTGGCTTGAGACAATAGAATTTGCCAGCTATCTTAGTATTGTTCGTAGTTACGGTCGCAGGTTCCATGTACAGTCGCTGAGATATGGCTAAAAGATAGTAGTAATGATATCTTTGACCCCATCGCTTTTAAAAGCGAAACAAATGAGTGATTGTCTAGATAATTGTAATATAGTTACGTCAACGCATGCCTTTATAATTTAAGAAAACAACACAAAGTTTAGCAAAATATTTTTAGTTTCTGCTGTCACCGCGTCATACTCTTTTTTGTCAAATACCTTAGTTTTTATATGCACGCTCAAAATATCAATGTATTTATGATCTAGGTTTGGGTATTCGATTTTTAGGGCTCCGTAGTACTCAAGGAACCCTTATAGTTTCGCTCTATCCGTCCTTCTGTCCGTCTATCTGTCTGCCCTTCTATCTTCTGTAATTATTAATATACATAGATGCGATTTCATATAGTTAGGTCCTTACATATAAAATTGGCGTTTTGACGTACTGGCCACTTTGATCTCAAATATATCTTCTTTGGTTTGGAATTCCAATTTAAAGTTTATACCGCTATTTACTCATGCATTTGTGTTTCGGTAATTCATTTGTTTTTTCCTCTTTTGGTTTTTTCTTTGCGTCACTCTGTTTACAAAATGGAAAACTTTAAATATCGTATTATCTTCGAGTACGAGTTCCACCGTGGCACCAGTGCTGCAGAAACGGCTCGAAGAATTAATGATGTGTATGGCGGCGGTGTCGCAAAAGAAAACACAGTGCGTTTTTTCATTCTGGAAATTTCGACCTGCAGAACAAGCCCCGTGGACGGCCGGAGACCAAAGTTGATAATGGAGAATTGAAGGCTATTGTGGAAGCGGATCCATCGCAAACTACGTCCGAGATAGCTGCAGGCTGCGGTGTTAGTGATAAAACTGTTTTAATCCACTTGAAGCAAATTGGGAAGGTGAAAAACCTCATGAATTGAGTGCAGCAAACCGACAAACGAGCGTCGAATGCTGCGTTACATTACTCAACCGGCAAAATAATGAAGGGATTGTAAATCGAATCATTACCTGTGATGAAAAGTTGATCCTGTACGATAATCGGAAACGCTCATCGCTATGGCTGAACTCTAGAGAACCAGCCAAAGCCTACCCCGAGCGAAAATTGACTCAAAAAAAGTTAATTGTGAGCGTTTGGTAGACTAGTGCCGGTGTCGATCACTACAGCTTTCTTAAATCTGGCCAGACGATAACGGCAGATGTCTATTGCCAGCAACTGCAAATCATGATGGAAAAGCTAGCTGCTAAACAACCGAGGTTAGTCATTCGCTCTAGGCCACTTCTGCTTCAGGACAACGCTAGACCACACACTGTACAACAGACGGCCACCAAATTAGATGAGCTTTAATTGGAATGTCTAAGACATCCACCGTACTCCCTGGACCTTGCTCCAACATATTACCATTTTGATCGAAATGTTTGCTCGTTAATCATACCCCCTTTAGGAACCCTCCTTATTGAAAATCTGACGTCATGTTCTTGGTTTGGTTATTAAGACTAGGATAAATATATAGATATCTTAGAGGCTGACTTGTTAAAAACTTTAACCATCGACTTAATCCACACCTCGCAAAATAATGGAGGCTTTAATTAACAAGTGTATATAGACCGCAAGATAATGATGTGCGAGAAAATTATTAGAATGTATAATTGAGACCTTTATGCGCTTGTTAAGAGTAGTGCGTATTGCTACATTATTGTATGCTTGGTCGGTGGTCGCTCAGGTGCATCTGGTTTTTATTGCTAGATGGTGTAGGTGCACTGCGGGAAAATATTGTACTATCGCACAAGTTGCCGCTCGTTCAGGTAAAAAATCACTTAATAGCGCCGTTGGATCGTGCACACGACGTAGTTCAACCACGTCTGCAGTCGTTGTGGTCTAGTGCAAAGGAATATGTTTAGAAAGTGGTTGAGCAGGAACTTTGTCGATATTGTACGTAATGCACAGAATAAGAAAATAGCAGACGTGTTTTTCTTTTGTATTCAGGTTTTGAATAAAATTGTAAATGATTGTGGCAAACCAACAGGTCCTAAGTTTCAGAGCTTTTTCTTTTTTGCGAAATATTTTTGTGGACCGATAAAATTCCACAAAAATATGCTTAAAGGTTTTGTATATAATAGCGATGATTGTTGAATCTAAAATCATGTAAATAAATATTAACCTAAAGATGTAATTTTATTTTTCTACATTCCTATTTTTCATTAAAATCATGCTTTAAATTTCTGTACTTTGTTCAAGAGTTCGAGTTTGGCCTAATAATTAAAAACAATAATTTATAGTTTCAGTCAAAGATTTCAAAACACAAAATAGGCAATGACGTACATTTGACAGAACAAATCTTCATACAGTAAAAAGTTACGCCATCTTGGTTTTCACCATACTTCAAATGTCAAAATGGCCCCAAAATGTTATCAAAAGTGGGGCCATTTAAATGGAGACACTTTATGTCTCAACATACCCTGTCTATAATATATAATACGTCTATGGTTTCAGTGCTTTAGTTTAGTCTGTACCTACTGAACTGCATATTTTGTAGTCTGTATTTCACATATTCCGTACATCTTCGATCATGAATTTTATACTAGCGTTACTTATAAGTTTCACTCAAACTACAAACTAGCTTAGGTACTACTTCTTCTTCTTTTTTATAGTTGGCTCCGTAGTGATTCGCCAATGTCAGAGTGAGTGACGTAAACTCTGCTAATTGAGGAGGTCTTATGACAAAACAAGGGTACGGTATGCTGAATAGCGAGGTCTGTTGAAAAAAACCTAGAACAAACACAATCATTTAGGGGTCTTAGGTACTTTAATTTGTGATATGAGCGTTAAGCCGTGTGGCTTAAGCATCATAGGTCAATTTTTGACATTCGCGCTGATGATTCACTGCATTCTTTACTCGAATATAGTGTATAGATGTTTCCTGCGGCTTCGTACGCGCAAAAGGAAATCCTGCAGGATCCGTGTATTGTGGCGCGATAAAATACGTCCTTCCCCGTAGTCTACTCTATATCTACGCCAAATTTCGTCAAAATCGGTCCAGTAGTTTCGATTCGCCTATCCGATGCAAACAAACAAAGAAATCTTTCCTCTTTATTAAAATTAGCATAGAGTACCTACCTGGGAACGATAAAATAATTAAAACTGCACATCAGTTTCCTCTCCAAAATTCTGCATACTAAATTTCATGGAAATACTCGCATACGTTTCCGAGATTCCGATTATATATATATACATGATTTGCTCGTTTAAATTATAAGATATAGTGTAGAAGTATACATACAATACGGTAGTGTACGTCGGCGCTGCAATTATTCATTGCTGATCTCGGCGATGCCGGGTCAAGCCAACGAGAGCGTGGCGAGCATGCGCTTGCGCGGTGCAAAAATTTGCACACCGTAATTACGCTTATGAAACTTCCGGGTATCTTTTTATCTGAAACCAATTAGTGCTTATTAACTTGAGACATTACTAATAATAAATAACGGAGATCGCCCTGTGGTCGATATTGGACCATAATTCATATTTAATTTTTTTAGTTTCAATTTTTAGGGTTCTTTTACCTCTTAGATACGCAATAAAAATGTGTCAATTTTGTTTATGCTATTGACAGTGCCGGATTTACACATTTGCTGCACATAGGCTATTCAATTTTTTTAATTGTACTGGTTTAATTTGTAACAAATATCTATCTGAAAGGGTTTATTTTTTGAAATAATCAACAGCGCAAAATAGACCTTAATATTAGTTTAATATTAGAAATAATATTATTATCTTCGGTATGTTGAAAGCGAGCGAGCGGAGCGTGCGAGTAAAAATGTCTCTAATTTTGCAGGTGTCTATTGGATAAATCCCTATGGACCAAAACAAATGACACACAGTAACACACTACCAAAATCTGCAGAGTCGCATATCTTCTCAATACCAAAAGAATCCAACGCTACCCGCCGGTCTCATCTAAAAATATTGAGTTGAAATTGTATTTTATAATATCAAAACGCTTTGAGAATATTTTGCATCGTATATTATAAACTATACTTTTGCGTTAACTTAAAAATACTAAACGCTCTGTAAACTATAGTTTACAGAGCGTTTAGTATTTTTTTTATTCAGACGTTAAAGTGTAAAGTATACTTTACCTATAGTACTAAAATTTTTTTGATAAATTTTCGAGAATATTTTTTGTATTCAAATAATAATGTTTTTTTTTTATATAATATTTCTGTATGACAAAAAATGTTTCGGCCACATTTGCCGGCCCCTAAAATTTGAAGCTCTAGGCTTCAGCCTACGCAGCCCTATGGTATATTCGCCTGGATATTTACTACATACTATTTACAGATAACACATGATAAAATAAACAATTTACTGACAGGCTGCTGGATTTGCAGACTGAACCGTGAGGATGGCCCTTAAAATAGGTCGAAAATCGTGAAAACATGATTTTTGCATCACGTATTAGAGCGTTTTCACGTTAAGCGATACGATATCGCTTATCGCGCGCGATAATGTGAGAGACAGCTGTATTATTTTTATACTGAAACATACACCTTCTTATTTATTATTTTGCCTCTTAGATAGAAAAAAAAAATCAAATATTGTGACAGATTATCAAGGACGTCAACGTTTAATCAAATTATATCAAACGCACGGTAGGTAGTGTGAGCTGAGGTAGCGATAATAATTATGAACTATAACTAATGTAATAATTAAAAGAATATCAGTCCAGTTCCATTAAAATTACGTAAAATAAAATTTTACACATATTTTTCATGATGAAACCGAACGTCAAAACTCATACGGATTGACACTAATTATTATGAATACACTACGTGTGTGTGAACGAAATCCATGGTAGTGTGTGTTGTTGATATTTTCATTATTTACGCCGTCTCGATTATATCAAATGTCAAAATGGCTCCAAATAATCCCAAAAGTGGGGCCAGTTAGGTGGGGACAGTTTTTGCCTCGATTTGCCTCGTCTATAATATCAAAGTCTATGATTTCAAAGCATTATTTTAAACGAATTTAAGCTTTTCGCACGCCTTCCTCATCATAAACTTTAATTGTGCCAAATTTCCCTCTCATCCGCACGTACAATTCTCGTAAAACTGTACTTGAAATTTTCGCTTAACATATAAATATATAGATAGTAATTATATACTCGTATTATTACCTACTAAATTTATTCTGTTCTTAGTATTTGTTGTTATAGCGGCAACAGAAATACATTAAGTGAAAAGGAGATCAGCGAGTCGCCATACATTTACTGCCTGGTAATTAAAATACGTGGCCACAAAAAATATTTATTTAAGTTGTACTTTATGAACATAGTAACAAAAAAATGTACATCAAACTCGGGAGATAAAAGATAATTGATTAAATATAACCTAACCTATTGTTCAATAAATTGCCCTAGTGGCAGTTTGCGGAAAAGCGACATATATTAGTTGTAATATCAATTACGTAATTAAATTAATAATTAGTTTGTTTGGAAACGCAATATGCTAACAGATAAATGATAGATATCGCTTTCGCGTTACGAAAACCAAAAACATAATAATTATTTTTCTTGGTGTAAATTGTATAAAGGTATCTATTTCACACCCCCAAGTATCATTTTTTTCCATAAATCTAGTACTAAACTGTTGAACTATAGAAAAAGAAAATAACATAATACTCCAATAAAATATAAATCTATCTACGAGTATTGGGCCTAAATTGACAATTTCCATCATGATGACCATATACTATATATATATATATATATGTATATTATGATGACAACGATTACCACAGATAAGTACATATTTTGCATATGAATTCTCTGATATTCGGAGATTCATAACTTTTTATTCCGAAGTTCTAAAAATATAATATATTTTTATATAATAACTTTTTAAGTACTATAAAACCACATATGTTCGAACTTGGTCGCTCTTGGTGGAAAATCGGGCAGGATTCGCCAGTGTCCTTTCAACCGTCTAGCTATCGCGATAAGCTATAGCATATAGCGATACAGCCTAGTGACAGACGAACAGACATACAGCAAGTTCTAAATAATATTTTTTCTGAATAAATGTCTTATTATTATTATTAATAGGGTCCCATTTTTACCCTTTGGGTACGGAACCCTATAAAATAATATTTTTTTACTGACTGTGTCGGTTTACAATCTAATATTCATGTCTTTTCATATTAAAGTTTTTAATTATTATGCTATGTATGAACTATTAAGAGAAATAAATATTTTTGCTAAAAATATGAGTGTCTTCGATGTAGGAAACTCATTACTATCATATGATTTACATGTCATATGTGAGTGTCGTAGTATATACATTGCTAACACTATGAGTTTCGTCGATGTGGGATGTAATTAAATGCACTGCTAACAATTAGAGTGTCTTCGGTGTAGGATATATACATTGCTAACAATGTGAGTTTCATTGATGTGGGATATATACTGCTAACATTGTCCGCGTCGTTGGTGTAGGATATACATTGCTAACACTATGAGTATCGTCGATGTGGGATGTAATTAAATGCACTGGTAACAATATGAGTGTCGTCGGTGTAGGGTATATACATTGCTAACAATCTGAGTGTCATCGATGTGGGATATACATTGCTAACAATGTAAGTGTCGTCCATGTAGGATATACATTGCTACCGGCCGGCACGCGGCTAATATTTTATCTGGGCAGTCTTCATTGCGCCCGATCGAGACACGTCCGTTATAGTGATGGAATTATAATTGTTTTTGTCGAGACCTCTTTATATATTTTTATTAAAATTTACATTATAAGTTATGAACATAATCATTGTCTTATACATAATTTAATTATGAATAGATATCTTCAGATTGTTTTAGTGTATTTACCTGAACACTAATATCAATAACCAGAAATGAATGTCACGGTACATTGTTTTATTTTAGTACCTAACTAGCTTTCGCAATTTCACAAAAAGTGAAAATTATGATATTTCAAATAATATTTAAATCCTTACTAAAAATATTTACACAACGGATAACTAATTATACAATGTTGCTGTCTTGTCTGATATGTTGAAAAAGTCACTTGACAGACAGCAACGTTGCATATTAAGTTATCCGTTGTGTAATTATTTTCAATAGTAGGTTTTTTTATTATAATAAAAATAGTACCCAAATCTGTGACAAGATAATTTAATTTTTATATCGATATTCGACACCCACAAATACAAGCGCAACACTAGAACCGCGAGTGAAAGAGGCGTGCGCGGGTTGCTCTCATTAATCTTTCATTTCTACGTTATATTATTAGAGGAACGGGTTCGCACGGATGCTGCGGGGGACCTCAGGGGAGTTGAGGGGACAGGGGGGACCTGAGTAGAGGGGGACCTGAACCCGATTGAACCCTCGGTAGCACCTGCCGTGTCCGGTCGAGGTTTACTCCTTTTCTATGTACGGCCTATTCCAACTAATGAATAGGCCGATTTCTAAGAAGGTAGTGTAGGAAAATGTCTTTCTTTGTAATTATGTTTGTACTTTGTCTAGTTGGAGTTGCATAAATATAATAATGCATCTGACTGATGCATTTGTTAGGCAAAAATTATGAATTAAGTGGGTGCAAAATGTAGAGTAATAAAAAACATTTTTTTTTCAACTTTTGAACTAATTGATGCTAATAAATGATGTGTAGGTAATTTCGTGGCGAAGTGTGAGATCCGCAGAGTAGTAGACCGCGTACGCAAATGCCTATTATAATTCAGAACAATGACCATATATTTTTATTGCGATTAGTGCCGTAATATGAACCATACCCTCCCTGAATTAATAAAAACCTAATATTTATGTCATTTTTAATTTGTTTTTATTTCTATCAATATAAGGTTCATTTCCATCCATACAAGCTGTCAAATATGTATTTATTAATCTTGACTTTTTGTATTTATTAATCTCGGCGCATCTCGTACGTCGAACGGGATTGTTTTATCACAAAGGTGTTAGCGTATTTGGGTGCATTTGGCGCTAATTATTGTTTTCGTTTAGTAATTAATATGTATTATAGATCAGTAATATTCATAAGGGTAGCCGGCTCGTATGCACGCCTCGCCTAGTCACTAGGTATAGTTAGTCGCCTAGTCACTAGGTAAACACGAACAAGGCATTACAAATATAAGTAAACTCATAAAATACTATCGTGCATTATGGTCACATTATGAATTTCGTCCGGCCGGTCGTAAAGTCGAAGCGTTTGAAATATCTGCGATCGCTTATAAAATAATAAATATCGCTTATCACAAACAGGCTCTTTGTTTCCATTCAAGTGTCCGGATGTCCAGCTGGATGGCTGGACAGCGCGGCTGGACGGCTGGTGCTTATGAAAATTACAACTTACATAATTTGTTTGAATAATTTGCAGCCGATAAACCTTATTCTTGCTAAATAGTTACCTACCTTAGACATAATCGGATACTGTATTATATTTTGTACAAACACCAGACTTTTGAGATACTTTACATACAAAATATTAGTATCTATGTGGTAAGCCGGATCTTTACAATAGGCACAGATAAACTGGCGAAATAAAATATCGCTACGATATTAAGTACAACATTTTAGCATTCCATTGGATTAAAATACATAATCTAACTCAGACTTAATTAAGGGCGTCACAGACGAAGATACTATGATATTTTTTTTTTAGATGCTTGGAATAATTATTGACTGCATATGAAAATATATAGTATCTTAGCTGTCTGTGATAGTTCATACGAAATGTATAGCAAACGATATTTTATCTTGACATAAAATATTATTGTGTCTTCGCCGTCTGCGACGCCCCTGGATACGATTTTAGTTCTACGAGAAAGACATTCTAGAACTAGCCTTACCGCTGTTTATATAAAAGCGCGGTATAACGTGTGCAGTATAAATCATGGACTCACGCTATCAGTTGATTTATACCCGGGCTGTTTCCGTCGCACGAATTAACTCCAATTGTTGACCGCTGGTCAATACAGTCAAGTGCACTGGGGTGGGTATGTTTTTATAAAGTCCCGGACATTGTTAAACCTTATTAGAATAAATACAGCAGCAGCTTTTGCCGTAGCGTTAAATTGCTATGCGAACATTTGTATCCCATTGGACTAGAATTTTGAAGTCCTTTCGTAGCAGACTGCGTTATAAATTATAATACCTTTCTGCCGCGTTGTGGTCTTCCTGTGCGTTGATTATTTCTAATATTTAGAAGATGTTATCTATACTTCTATACTAATACGAGGGCTGCACTAAAAGTATCGGGAATGGAATATTTCCACTGTTCCTGTCATATTAAAATCTTTTTAATTTAAAACTCCTTGGTTTTAAAAATCGAATACCGTTTATTTATTTAAAAAAAAAATCTCGGTCTTGTCACAAGGTCTTGTCAAACTTGTTTAGTCGTTGAGAAAATGGAATTGACTCGAGAAAATTCTAGAGCGATGATTTATTATGACTTTCGAAGTGGTTTAACACAAAAACAGTATGTTGACCGGATGATTTCTGCATTTGGTGATGAAGCCCCATCCAAAACCACAATTTATCGCTGGTTTGCTGAATTTCAACGTAGACGTGTGAAGCTCAGTGATGATCCCCGTCAAGGTCGTCCAAAAACTGCAGTCACCCAAGAAAACGTTGATGCTGTGCGTAAGCTGATTGAGGAAGATCGACATGTGACATACCGCGAAATTCAGGCAACTTTAGACATTGGCATGAGTCAAATACAAATAATCTTGCATGAACAATTAGGTGTAAAAAAGTTGTTTTCCCGATGGATACCGCATTTGCTCTGTGAAGAGCAAAAAGCGGCTCGCGTTACTTGGTGCGTCAGAACTCTCGAAAGATTCCACGCAGGATCCTCAAATGCTGTATACAACGTCGTATCAGATGACGAATCCTGAATATACGCGTACGAACCCGAAACAAAAAACCAGTCACGAGTTTGGGTGTTCGAAAATGAGTTAAAGCCAACAAAAATTGTTCGTTCACGGAGTGTTGCAAAAAAAAAATAGTGGCCACGTTTGTCTCCAAAACCGGCCATGTTGCGACTATTCCTCTTGAGGGACAAAGAACGGTTAATGCAGAATGGTATGCTAACATTTGTTTGCCACAGGTCGTTTCTGAACTCCGTAAAGAGAACTGCAACCGCCGCATCATCCTCCATCACGACAATGCGAGTTCTCACACCGCGCACAGAACAAAAGAGTTTTTAGAGCAAGAAATCATAGAATTATTAGACCACCCGCCGTACAGCCCCGACCTAAGCCCTAATAATTTCTATACTTTCCCTAAAATAAAGAATAAATTGCGTGGTCAGAGATTTTCATCACCTGAAGAAGCTGTGACGCCTACAAAACGGCCATTTTGGAGACCCCAACTTCCGAATGGAATGGTTGTTTCAATGATTGGTTCCATCATATGGAAAAATGTGTCAAATTTCGCGGAGAATACTTCGAAAAGCAATAAATACATTTTTAAATAGTAATGTTGTGTCACTTCCTTGATTCCCGAATTGTAAAGAGAAACACTTTGTTTGTTTGTTTGCATTGAATAGGCTCCGAAATTACTGGAGCTATTTTGATGAAATTTGGCACAAATATAGAGTAGACCACGAAGAAGGTAGGCTACATTTTACTGCGTCAAAATGTACGGTTCTCGTGAAATTTCCTTTTGCGCGCACGAAGTCACGAAAAGTTTCTAGTTATACACACAGCACCATTCAAAGTAACAGGTATTGATTTAGCTGGTCCATTGATACTGAAAAATAATTCAAATGTTGGATTGTTCTATACACATGTGCAGTATACCGAGCTACACATCTGGAACTTACTGACACATTATCAACGGCTGGATTTATAAGCACCTTGAGGAGATTTATTAGTAGACGTGGAAGACCTAGAAACATTTATACAGATAATGGTACAAACTTTGTAGATACTGTAAATCTTCTTAAAAAAGTTAACTGGAAAGAAGTAGAGGAAGAATCAAACAGTTACAATATACAGTGGAGATATTCGGTACCAGCAGCTCCGTGGTGGGAAAGATGGTGGGAAAGATTAGTAAGAGTGGTAAAAGATATGCTTCGTAGAATATTAGGAAGAGTTTCAGTTGACTGGATTGAGTTATCTACGATCTTGTGTGACTGTGAGGCAGTTGTAAACAGTAGACCACTTACCTATGTTGAAATGGGAGTAGTAAGACCGTTCACTAAGTTATATTAAATATTATTATACTATGTCAAAGATACTTTCACAGTTATAATATACAGTATGGATATTTTACCTTAAATTGAAGTTTTGTATAATAGTATCGTTTTTGAATTGAAAATATCTTATCTACAACAGCAATTACTATAAAGCTTGCACATAAATGATTCTTGCTTTAGTTTTATTAACATTAAATCTGTAACGATCCATTTCATACTTCCTAAGTCCATCGATAGCTACAACACATGAGATTTATACTTACTACTGTAGTAGTTATTTCTAATTCCACACAGATTTCTAACTAGTTCCTTCTACTGTCCACGTATATCATGAATAATGGCGTCCGTACACGCTGAATCGGCTACCAATTACCGAGTGTGAAGGGTGCTCGATAATTGAATGCATTGCTCGCGGCGGCGGTGAATACGACCATGATCCATCGGTTAACCCTAACCGAGGATAGCACCTACTTTTACCTAGAGTATACTTAATCTAAAACCCGTCATTAGAATTATATAAAATTGCGAAACTGTTTTATTTTACCGACCTTTACATTTCCTCAAAAATATCTAAAACCTGTATTCGCATTTTCTTTTGAAACAATATACTATTATTATAAAAAAATAATATCGGTGTTTTTCAAGGAGGGTATATTTAAAACTAGACGTCCCGCGAAGTCTAATTGTTTGTATCTAGTGTCAAACCTAAATCTAGAATCACCTTGAGTTTCTACAATACAAAACAAGCTAAGTACACATAACATATTAAATAAAGCATTTATTACTTCATAAATAATGCGTAAAATCATTAATAAAACATATATGTGCGCACGCGCCGAGATTACGGATAAAAAAAAATACATTATTCTAACCTTTGGGCATATTATATTAAAAACTTTAAGCTCAACGCGCATGATTTCCATTAACATTATGATTTTATTGCCAGTACTACCAACAATAAATACAGCAGGTTAAATGGAGTCGCCGGTTATATTTCTTAAATGCTACAGATATAAATAAAACAGTTTCTTTTTAAAATGTTGTCAACAAGGGAACAAATTTGCTAAATAATTGCTTTCGTGTAAACCATGCACACTTGAGAACAAGTTTTTGTTAAAAGGTGTTTCAAATGAAATAGAACGTCGTATCCATACACGTATATACTGCAGACGAGTGTTAGGTATAGATATAGTTTAATAGTCATCATCAGAAGCCCTACAGAAGCTTTTCAAAATCAAAATCAAAATTTTTTTTATTCAAAATTGGTATTTTTAAATACTCTTTTTAAACGTCGATACTACGTGATGCCTACCACCGGTTCGGGAACTAACCCAGCGAGAAGAGCCGGCAAGAAACTCGTCTGGGGCCATCTTTTACCAAAAAGATGGAAAATTATTCTTTTAAAATCAAAATGATTACAATGTTTACTTATGTCTATGTAACAGATAATAAGATAAGATAAGGAGCCACCTTATTCCTAAGGTGTGCCGTCTTGAATGAAGTCATTAATTTTATAATACGCTTTGGCACACAAACGTTCTTTAACTACTTTTTTAAACTTATTAATGGGAAGGTTTTGAACCTTTTCTGGGATTATATTGTATAAGCGTATACATTGGCCTTTAAAGGATTTACTAACTTTGTTTAGTCTGAACACTGGCATATCTAACTTGTTCTTATTTCTAGTGTTTACACAATGATTATCACATTTCTTTTTGAAGTTGTTTAGATTCTTTCTTACATATAACACATTTTCCAAAATGTATTGAGATGCGACGGTCAGAACTTTTATTTCTTTAAACTTTTCCCTTAGAGATTCAAAAGTCGACATCTTATAAATAGAACGTATAGCACATTTCTGCAGCACAAATATTGTATTAATGTCCGCAGCGTTTCCCTACAAGAGGATGCCGTACGACATTATGCTATGAAAATAGCTAAAGTAAACTAATCGCGCGGTCTCTATGTCGGTAATTTCTCTAATTTTTTTAACAGCGTATGCTGCAGAACTCAGAACGAGCTCAGAACAGAACTTTTATGAACTTATACAATATACTATAATGAAATCGGTCACATTGATATCACTGAGCAACATACGCTACTTATTTCACGACCAAAATCTACTATACACTACCGGGAAGTAGAAATTTCGTTATACGGGAACGAAGCAGCCGAAGCCAATTATAATTGACCAATGATTTCAAAATTAAGCATAGGCAATGACGAAAATTTTACAAAAAAAATCTTCATACATGGAAAAGTAACACCATCTCGATTTCAGAAGATTTTGTCAATTAATATGCGGACTGATTTTAATGCAGAAAGCAAATGTCAAAATGTCAAGATGACAAATGTCAAACCTCGACTGCCCCAAACAACACCAAAAGTGTGGACACATTTTGCCTGGAAATGCCTCGTCTATAATATATAGGTCTACGTAATTGACTGTAATTCTATCCGGACAAGTGAGTGGTGACCCTAAGTCGCGTGCGCGGCGCGTGCCTCCTAATGATACCTTCACCTTTACTACGCCAGCAGCCAGCCGAGTGTATCGTCGAGTCAACGGTTCTCGCACTAGTGTGAGTGTGTGGCTTCACGTGCTTTTTACTTATTTGGGGTGAATTTTATGTGATTTTATAACAATATCTACTATTATGTATAATATTCTACCCGTCCTAACCTACAGTGCTCAGACGTAAAGGTCTCAGCTCGGGGTTTGTCAAAGAGCAATAAAGGGCAGCATTTTGGGAGTAAGACCAACCGACCGATTAAGAAACTCGCTCCAAAACGGACGTGTTACAAACGCTAGTATGAAAGTCGCTAGGCTAAAGCGGGTCATATCAGCCGCATGCATCCGACCGCTGGGTAAAGATTACCACAGATTGGGTACCAAAAGACGGACGATGCCGCCGTGGCCGGCCTAGAAAAAGATGGCGCGATGAGCTGGATGCGAGAGGAACGGAAGACCTTGGGGGAGGCCTTTGCCCAGCATTGGGATAGCATAGGCTACTAAACAAATCTACTATTATATTCTAATATTGCCCGCGACATCTTTGGCATGAAAGGAAAATAATATGTCAGGATATACATACTTTTAAAGGAAAAATTGGCCTATTCGTTAATCTACATGTCTCTTTACGCCCAATTTCGTTCAGACCCGTCGTTTTTTACGTGAAACACAAATTTACACATTCTCACGAGTTCCGCAGTTGTACCATTAGCATAGACGTGTAATATATATTATAGACGAGGCGTGTCGAGGCAAAAACTGTCATTAAATGGCCCCATTTTGGTTTTTTGCGGCTATTATGACATTTGAGATATGGTGAAATCAAGATGGCGTAACTTTTTCATGTATAAAGATCTGTTCTGTCAAATGTACGTCATAGCACAGATTATTAAATAGTTACAACGTAAGTCATTGCCCATCCTTAGTTGCGAGTTGCGAGACTTGCGAGTATACATATACAAACCTTATGCTGCTTTTTAAGTTATTACCAATGATTGATGACTCTAAACTCTCAACTTTTCTAGAGCAGAAGATTGCCAGTTTACGTTATTTATTTAATCAGTATTATATTATATTGATCTAAGCTTACCTATTACTTGCAAGTGGCAAGCAAGCTTTGAACTTTCTTGTACAATCTTGTAAAATCAATGTTTCATTTTTTTACAATCTTTCATATCCGTAACATATTTTTTTAAACATACAGACAAACATCTACACATTTACGTCTTAAGCACATTGTTTGGCTTATGATTACAGGTTGACAAATAGCTCGCGCGCGCAGCGACCCGCGTCGCTTCCCGTATGTGATTCTTGCGCACTCGAGGGCGAGTAATGACAGCGTAATATGCGGCAGTGTGTAATGTAACTGACTTTAAATATTTTTATTAATATTTATGGGCCGTTATGCTCTATGCGACAGTGTGTATCTGAGTTTTTTTTTTCAATGAGCCTTTAAGGTCAGTTTAAGCTTATCTATAGATAAGACAGTGTGTAACTCAATTCATTTATTTCTATTACCGTCTGCGGCCAGTATGCGTGACAAATTCAAATCATCATTCTCACGTCTTTATAGTTTTGAGGGTACACAAAATTAGAACACCCGTATTCTCAAACTCTTCTTAAAATTAAGTGAACCTTTGATGACAGCCTGTTGCCGTCTCTGTTTGGCACAATAGAGATAAACAAAATTAAAAAATAACCTCTGAAAGGACAAGCAGTGAGCGAACTGATGATCAATAGCTAAGAATACTCGCGATCATGTCAAGTTTCAAACATTCTCTCTCGAGCGAAATTGGTTCATCTGTTAGGGCACTACGGTCACAGATTAAAGAAAGACGAACAGATAAACAGCTACTTAGTTAGCTTTCGATTTGATTACCCTACTGTAGTAACAAGCATACGATGTGTCCACGATTGTGTGGAAAGATTGTGAGCCGTTGAAGCGGACGTCAAAATTTTTAAATTTGGATCGATTTCGATCGTTCCATGAAAGCTGTTTCTCTGTACGTAAGTATATATTTTCTACTCTGTGCTACGATGCCACGTACAGACACAGACACACACAGATTTTGGGCATATGTCACACTCTACTTTCTGTCACAGTCTTTTAGAAGAGTTTTGTAGGTGTAGTAACATATTTTTTTTCTTGATTATTATTTCTTTAGAACTTGTATAATTAGGTTTTAAACAACAACTCTTTTCTAGTCTAAAGACGGAAAGTTGTATAAATCATTTGTATCTTTAAATCTAATTCTATTTTTAACCTAAGTAGTAGTTATGACGACGCGCGTCAGAACTCAGAAGTAACGGAGTGAAAACAAGCGGATCTGTAATAAATTCTTACATATTGTAAAAAAACATGAATGTGCTGTACGTTAATGTATACATGTACTTGCGAAATATGGTTTAAATCATATTAATTAGGCAAGCGATTCACAAAGTTAGAGCTTTAGTTTTGTTTTTCTTTTCAACTAAATTATATTTAATACACCATCTTTTAAACCGTTACAAGATAATGACGGTAATTTTTAACAATTCAAATATTATACAAAAATTTAAACTTGAAGTATATACATGTGTTTCTTCAACTTTCAGCTGAGTGTAATAAAATAGTTTAAACTAAAATTCAGTAAAAGCATTGCCTAAACTACATAGGAGGATTTCAAGTTAAGATTTACTGATAATGATGAACTATTATTTACCTGACAATCATAAGTGCGAGTTGGACTCGGGGATGTGTTCCGTACAAAACGTTAAAAAGACACGTTTGTTCTGCGGGGAGCCCAATTAAATATTATTATTCTGTTTTATGTATTTGTTGTTATAGCGGAAACAGAAATACATAATTTGTGAAAATTTCAACTGTCTGGCTACCACGGGCCTGACAGACGGACTGACGGACCGACGGGCTAGTAATAGGGTCCCGTTTTTACCGATTGGGTACGGAACCCTAATCATAAACAACAGCTGTTACTTAATCTGAAATAATTTCTATGCCCGTAAACAATCAACTTATTTTCTCTCCAACATGTGAGTACAACCTTACAAATCACAATTTTATAGAGAATTGATCCGTCAGCGACTCGTACGCAATTTTCTTTCACCGTTTATCTATAATGACGTATGTACAGTTCGTACGAGCTAACAGTTTGTGACAGTTAAGAAAATTTTATTTTTACACGCACGCAATTTTCACATTAAACTCACGTTTTTAGGGGCCTTTTTCGTGTGTACGTATTTTTATACGCTTACTGTACGGAGTACCGTATTAAGATATTTTGGCACAGCTCGTAATAGAGTTATAGCGATGTTATTAGAGTCATTTTGTTATACGCACTATATGTATTACTTAGAGCTACTTTCTCTATACGTTTTCTTATTAACATTAGTGCTACTAACATTATGTAACAGAAAATATGATCTTTATATCAGATTTAATTTTAATAAAGTGTATCTTTAAGGGCCATTTCACACCGAAAAGAGAGGATACGCGACATAGCTCTGCATTTTAAGGTAGCTATTCATATCATTACCATTTCACTCATACCATTCATATCATTATCATCATTACCACAAAATACCAGTGGCGAAGGCTGGTTTCTTCATAGGGAAGCCCTAGCCTTGAGTAATAGGTAGGGATTTGGATGAGCGTCTTCAAAAGGTAAGTGAAGCCGATAGGAATGAAGTTATAGGAACCCCACGCCACTGGAAGAGACACGTTTCATTGTAAGAGGGCGAATATCATGTTGCACCGCGCTGCACAGCGCATGTGCCGTATATGATATGAGTAGTGAATAAAGTTCAATTTTGAATAGCTATCTTAATGCAGCATCGCGTATCGTCGCGGTGTGAACAGACCCGAAGTCATCATAAAATTAGTTTCGTGCAGCACTGTTGTTAAGACGTTAGTTAATAATTGCTTTTACGTTGGGAAAACTGCCTTTATGGTTCATTGCATGGTGAGTAATGTTTTAAACTATAATGAACCTATATCCTGTAGTTTTCTATAATACTAACTGATCCCGACAGACGTTGTTCTGTCTTATTAAGTAATAAAAAAAATTGGTCAAAAAAATTAAAATAATTTTTTGGGGGTTGGTCACCCATTTAGGGGTCGAAAAAATAGATAAGGACCGATTCTCAGACCTACCGAATATGCAAAAAAAAATCATAAGAATCGGTCAAGCCGTTTCGGAGGAGTGTGTCCCCGAACAATATGACACGAAATTTTATATATTATTAGATGTATAGATAGGGGTATAGATAGGGAACTATCTTCTCATAATTTTCTTATATTCGCTAAAAGCCGAGACGGGCTGCACCGATTTGGTTTATAATAATAATTTGTAATTTATTGCTATAAATTAATTGTCTTAGAATAATTGTGAAGGTCAGGGAAGGTTTGAACGGTGAGAAATATTGGAAAAGGTGTAGGTGTAGGCTTAGTTGTATATCAGATCATACAGAACAACGTGTGTCAGGACAGCTGGTACCTATATAAATAAATGTATTGCAATTCCAATTGCAATTGCAATATTCTTATCACCATAATGCTGATGATAATGGAAGTATCGTAACCACGCAGCGTTAAAAGCAAGGAGGTAATTGAATAAGTCAAGTGCGCGGCGAGTCGGCGGTAGTTTCGTCCAAGTGCAGACGTTTAATGCAATTTGTCCGGTAATAGGCATGTTCATATATCACAGAGCCCGGTGCGTGTATCCACTGTCGAGTCAATGACGATATTTTTACATTGTTGTTCTACGAAAGTTTCTCAAAGTATAGCCCCCTTATTAATGAAAATATTTACACTACGGATACGCTAATCCATGTTGCTGTCTTTGTTTGTTAATTGGCTTTTCCGACCTATCAGAATCGTGGTGTAAATATTTTTATTTATAAGGCGGTACAGTGTACATACTGAAAAGTGAAAGTTTCAAATCGTGATCTATTTCAAATTCTGAAGACTTCGTGAAATAGGACTTTTGAAAAAAGTGGCAACACTTTTCAAAAAGAGTGTTTTTATTTAGAAGTCAGATTAAACGAAGTCGGAACTTGTTTTTTTTTCTGGTGATGAAAAACTTTTAGTTATTCTAAAGTCTCAACTCTAAAGTAACAATTGAAAACCTACTCGCTACTCTCCTTAACCTTTTAGATGACTACAGAAGACAGTCCTTTGTAAATTACTATTAGTTAATAGAAGACAAAAAGCTAGCTTAACCTCACCCAACGAAACCGTGAGTGTGTGGACTCAGGCGCTGTCGTGAGAATGGCGAGGCCGGGTATTCACAGCGAGCGACACATGATAATTGTGTATTTGCTGATATTATTGTCTTGTTAACGTACTCACCCACTAAAACTTCCCTAGGGAGACTCACTGTTATGGCATATGGCAGGTATATGTGCTCAAATTCAAATCATTTATTCCAAGAATGTGGTATACATGAGGTCTTACACAATTATTACAATATTAAAAAGATCCTACATTCTGCCATCAGAATGGCGTGTGCAAATCATAAGCATGCAGGTGAGTAAACATATAATTAATCAGGATTATAATCATTAGGAAAAAATATAAATGTCAGCAATATGTAATTCATTAAAAAAAACAAAGAATAGAACGGAGTTTTGCCGGGGAATTCAATGGGTGACGTTTGGATTTTGCATTTTTTCATAAATGTGTGTTATTTCGGTTCTTAATGTGTAATATTGGTAGAATATTAACCATTAAATATTCGTTAACGTGCACAAGTGTGGGTAAGTGGTACAACTTCTAAAAACGTGCTATTTTGTGTTTCCCGCCAAAACTCCCTAGGAAATTTCAGTAAAGCGTCTACCACTTTACTGAATCGACTGACATGACTCATTGACTGTACTGACTATTTATTTGGACTTTGACTAGACTTTAGACTTGACGCTAAAGGAATACAGTGTTGAAAATTGGAACGAAAGTTCTATTTCCCGCCTTTTTTACTAGACACTTGCAAATGGTTTTAAGATAAGCCGACGCCATATACTTTAAAAAAAAAAATAGAACGTGTCAACTGTCATTAGATAAACTCTTTACTGTGTTCAAAATCGGTTACGTCTAAATTCTAGCGTGGCAGATATACGAGTACGTGGCATCCTAATATAATTTGACGAACACGTGCACGATATTTTGTTGTGCATTCCGAATTTATACTTTTATCTACTCGTACGAGTATTTACTAAAATTTTAAATCTATATTAGGCATTATAAAGAGGAAAGATTGTTTTGTGGACGCTCAAAATATTCACTGAATATTGAGTTGTATATTTACTTTGAAAAGAAATAATAAAATAAATGTTTAAAGGTCCTGTTTTTTCGGAGATTTTGCTCGATATTTATACTAGTGCTCTATATTAGTTGTATAGATCATGGTACGGAACCCTTCGTCGCCGGCAACGGCTATAACTCTTATGGTGTATAAAAAAAAATATATCCTTGATCTTTAACAATACCAAACAAGCCGTGTCAGATTTGTTTATAAGGCTATATTTCCCGCCCAAACCCCGTCATGGGAGAGCGGGCGCGAACCATGGGACCATAAACCACCAGCAATCATCGTAAACACCATGGAAGCGTCACTGTCTTATACTGTACTGGAGGGTTATAGATGTTATGTAGGAAGTTGTGGGTCTGAAATGGTAAGAGTTCGGTAAAATTGTAAAAAAGTTTAATAATATTGTAATAATATCTATTGTTGCTTCACAACACGTCAATTTGGCCCCGTGCTAAGGGATTCGAACCCGCTATCCGCTACCCGCGTTGGTGCAACGCGCTCAGCCACTAAGCCACAGAGTTGATACAACATTTGGGTTTTATTCTTGCTCATAACTTCTATACACGTAGCATGTCGGGATTGCCACTTTGGTGACATCGAATATGATTTGAAGTGAACCCAGCCATTTCATTGCTGTCGACTGTTGTTTTTTTTTTTTGTGAAGCTTAAAAGTTTTTAGTGCCTGCCTGTTTTAATATGCGTCTCCTTTTGTTTTCGTTACTCGTAATAAGTCTCCTCGCCTGCACTTGGTGAAGGACCCGAAATCTTTCTAATAAGTCGTTGACAAGTTACATTAATAGATAAATAGTCAATTTCAGAAATAATACTCATATCTATGCAAATGTTACGGGATTCCGAGTCCAAAGAGAGGAACCAAGTGGACACTATAGTTTATTCGCCTTAGGAAGACAATAAAATATTTTAAAAATCAAATTGACCAATGACGCTTAACTCTTGATCACATTAACAAATAACAGTAAGCCATTTTGACATATTATACATGCGTGATTTATTGATATTTGCTGTCTTCATAACGCGAATAGACAATAGTTGTCTAAATATCCTTTTTATTACTTTTCTTTTTTTAATATTTTTCTTATTACTGACACTCACTATAAGTTTTGCTTCTGTAACTATACTTTGAATCGTAAAATACAATTTCGTCTCAAACTTGTAATTTTAAGTTACCCAAGTGTGCAATAAAGAAATAGATAATTGTTAGCACTATGGCACCGGACCATAGGGCACAGCCCCATATAATTACCTCCATGTCCCCTGACATAGTCTTATCAAATCATAGGTTATTACGAATTACTTCCTTTGAAACGGTGACACTTATTTCAAGGTAGCAAGGATTATTTTCCTATAACATCTTGTTAGGTTGCGGCCGGCAGTAATGATATACTACGGTTTCTACGACACGGTCCGATGCACAAAGGTTATGATTCGAGTATGATTTGGAAAATATTATACTATTGTCAATAACTCTATTTAGTTTTTGCGACACTACTAGTATTGTGACA
The DNA here is from genome assembly GCA_037179445.1 of Phengaris alcon alcon. Taxonomy (NCBI): domain Eukaryota; kingdom Metazoa; phylum Arthropoda; class Insecta; order Lepidoptera; family Lycaenidae; genus Phengaris; species Phengaris alcon. The sequence goes on along the minus strand of JAYRCH010000646.1, from coordinate 2,563,657 downwards.
GCACAGTACTGGATACACCAACATAATAAGTAGACAGGTGGATCCTTAATAATGCGGAGGTTTTATATGTCGCAGAAAACGAACTATTTATCAGTATAGCGTCAGTCAAAGAAGTTTTTGACCATAATGTTAGAATGGTCATACGAGACGGGCAAAAACTAAAATAAACAACATTATTAAACGGGCGAGGGAACGAAGGTGACCAGCGACCATGATTTTAGTTTACCTAAACCGTGATGGACTTCGTAAACAATTATATAATATTATAAAATAATATTAGGAAATTTATAAATTTCCTGAGCATAACAACCCACAAAAAACATTTAATAAAAAAAAAAACAAGTATTTTCTTCGCAAAAAGTTATGAGATGTCGTAGAGACTAAGTCCAATTCAAGATAGTCCATTTAATTAGTTACTCATAAAAGATTTGTGACCGTATGTGGAAAATTTTATTTTATAATTGATTATATTATAGTGACTTGGCAATGAGCACTTTTATAAATCAATATATAATATTATGGTTACTAACTTAATGATTTGATTGTGATGTGAGCTCCATGGCCTAGTGGGTAGACCGTTTGATTCGCACTCGAGAGAGTGCAGGTTCGATTCCCAGGTTGTGGCGTGTACCAATGAGACTTTTTCAGATCTCAAGTACATTATACGAACTGTTATGGGGGACTTCCTAAATCCCTTTTTAAAAAAAGATTTATTTTACAAACTAGAAAATATATAGAAATAGAAACACAGAATTAGTAAGTTCGGCACACGACCGTCAATGAATTAGGATGGATGAAGACTGACTGGGAACTTGGGAGGATGTTTATATAAAGGGTATAGGATTGCTGATGAGGATGGAAAGATTATGGATAGGGCTTAGGTAAGGGAAAAGGCTAACAAGGATAGGATATAACACCTCCCCCGGCCAGGACTAAACTTCGGGGAGAACCGAAGTTTGGTTAGGTGAGACAGGGTCTGTGACAGGAGATTGGGAATGGATTCTGCACCTGGGAGAAGCTGTATTGAGGTTTGTATCTGGATTCACTGAGGAACCAGGATTGGGTAAATTAAGGGTTAAGGAAGGCGGAGTTTGAGTTTGACGGTTGTGCCCCTTTATTAAAAGATAAATTTTGAAGATAGCATAACATAAGACTGCAATGATTAGAATTAAAGTGATTATAGAGTAATGAGCCTCGTATCTGATTATTGAGTGTTTATTAATTATTTTGTCTGTTTCTTGTACTATTGATTTTAATTTTGTTTTTGCTTCTAGGGTAAATGCGTCTAAATCTATATTTTCGAAATGGATAGGGGGCTCATCACTTTTACTTAATTTAAGGTTATCAAGCGTACAGCATGTATCATTAATTATATTAAAATCTGGTTGTATATTTACAGAATCTACTTTCACAGAATAGGAATTTGAAATAAGTTTTGTGCTTTTACAATAGGCTGTGCATCCTGTAGGCAAAAAGAAGAATCCTGTACCAATTATGTTTAATTTTACAATGGTTTGGTTAATACATTCGATATAGAGTTTATTAATTTCTGTTTGTACAAAAATCCACTTATTGTTAGTTATTTCTTTCCAGATGTCTAAATGTCCTTTGATAAAATCCGTTTTGCATTGTTGCGGTACACTATTCAAAACTTTAGTAATGAGTTCACTTTCACAATTAGGGTTTGCACTAGTAGAGAACACGGTTGTTACGTCACACACGTAGGAGCCTTGGTCTATTGTCGCACATTTTCCGAGTGACTCTAGTACACAATATTCTGATTTGGAATTATCTATAGCTATATACTTATTACTGCGTATTATATAACTAAATACACTATGATTGACACTACTATGGGCAACAGGCAGTGGTATGTTATGGTATATATCGAATACACTGGTTGATACTAGTGGTATTCTTAGTACAAAAGTAATCCTATTATTTAAACTAAAACTTATAACTCTAGATATATTGATAAACTTAAACATATTACTTAACTCTAGGTCTATCGGGAGTTTTACAGTTCCAGATAAGTATCTATGGTTATCAATCAATTCCTTGTACAACACAGATGGAGGTAAAATGGCTGGATGTATAATATTTTGACTGCTAAACATTATTGCATTCATTATATCTTCCAGTTGAAATGACAATGTTAACATGGCTGCTTCCAAACTGCTCAAAATTGAATTTATTTCAGTTCTTATGTAAAGTTCATTAACTATTGTAGATAAATTACTTACTTTAGCTGCAAAATTATCAATAGTTAGTATAAGGTTTGCTTCATTCGATTTTATTTTATGTAATGTAAAGTTAAATTCTGTTAATGTAGATGTTGTTACTAAGATATTTTCTTTCAGTAGGGAACTCAATTGTTTTTGATCATTTTGAATAGTTTGGATTGCATTGTCATATTTTACGGCGTCACCTTCGTCCAAAGTTCCGAAAATAGTCTTGGAGATCATTCCAATACCACCAAGCCATGCCCCTCGCCTGGCTCTATTACTGGTCAAGTGAGATATGGATGCAAAGTCGGAAACTAACTCATTATATCTAATAGTTAAGGGTTCTAATATACTCAAGCATTTTAGGTTCATTTCATTTTGGTTTTCCAAACGATGGCATGTGAAGCGTAACGTGCCTAATACAGAATTAAGGTTTTTAATATGCGGTTGTATAAATGATATGTCACGAGGGGTCACCACATCGAGGTATCCGGTTCTTATTTTAAGTTTTCCGATTGGGTCAAAGTATATACCAGGACTTGACTTGATTTCTTTAACATATTCTTGGCTGTCCAAGGCCCATCTACTGTAATAAAATTTTAAAATAGTGTTACTATGCTAATATTTCTATGTTTACTAAACTACAAACTTATATTAATCTTCTTAACTACTAAAATTTGGGCTCGTTTGAGCTGGTACTGAGTCTTGGACTTCAGCAAGTTTGACTTCATCGTAATGGTGTCTTATGTGGCGTCTATTTATTAATAAAGACAATGTGTGGTTACCGTGTATCTTAACCACTTTGTATGGCCCTTTCCATACAGGCGAAAGAGCTTTTCTTAATCTTAAGTGATTTTTCAGGTATACGAAATCACCAACTTTATATTCTACGGATCGAGTTCGCGAATCATAGTAGTTTTTTGAACCCTGTTTTGATTTGTTAATGTGTTCTAGGGCATTTTCACGGGAGTGTTTTAAGCGATGTTGAAGCATTTTTACATATTCGGGGTAAGTTGTAGAAGAGATGTCATTATATACAGATGTTGGGATATATGGTTTGTGTCCGAATAATAATTCATAAGGCGAGTAATGTGTCGTGGAGTGAATGGCGGTATTATATGCTAGTACAGCCGTATATACATATCGTGACCAATTGTCCTGATTTTCATTAATGTAAGATTTGAGATATTCTTTTAAAGTGGAATGTGATCTTTCTAAAGCGCCTTGAGTTTGTGGATGATACGGAGATGAGAATAGGTGTTTAATTTTCAATAATTCGCAAGTCTTACTGAATAGTTCTGCGGTAAAGTTTGTACCCTGGTCTGTAAGAATTCGTTTTGGAATTCCAAACAGCGAGATACAATGTACGAGACACTCACTAGTTTCTTCGGCAGTTATGCTGCGCATAGGATAAGCTAAACTGAATTTGGTAAGATCGTCTTGCATCGTTAGAATGTATTTTAGCTTTGCGGTTCCACATTCAGGGAGAGGTCCTACTACGTCTATCGCTAGTCTCTCGAAAGGAGCTGTAGATGTAGATGTTATGACCATAGGTGCACGATTGATTTTGCGTAATGCTTTATTAGTCTGACAAGATGAACAATTTTTTACGTAGGCTTCAATGTCGCTACGCATATTCTTCCAAAAATATTTTTTTTAATGCGGCTAAGCATTCTACTACTTCCTAGGTGTCCGGCAATAGGAATATCGTGGTTTTCTTTTAAGATTTTCGGAATTTCTGATGGAACAGGATAAATTATATTATTATGATAAACATGAATTGTGATATGTGTTCCATCAAAAATGTGACTAAGCATATTATATATTTTAACGAAAGAAAGCCTATCAAATGGATTTCGAAAATCTGTTATACTTACGTCATTAACAGATGGATAATTCAACATTATTTGGTTTCTTATGTTTTTCAGAGATCTAAAGATATCTGGATAGGTAGAGGAATCAAAGTGGTGTACTTTAGTGAAAAGGAAGATATAAGTTTTATTGTTGTTTTCGAGGGGTAAGTACTCGAAAAGGGATCTCTCTTGTTTTTCAAACGTTTCACGGACAGGCGCAGGACAATTATTAATTATTTCCTGAACGTATGGGATGGATTCATCCATATCAATTGACGTTGGGATTATTATAAGTTTCTGGGGTCCCTTAAGGGGATCCTCATTATGTTGTATTATACGTGTATCATTAGATTTATTATTTAAATTTAAGAATTTTGAATATGATTCATCGTTTTTATCTTTTTCAGGTTGGTTCGGCTGCGGAGGACTTAAGGGTGGATAATCAGGTGAAGAAGGAAGAAGCGGCGAAGGCGGATTTGAAACTTCGGGTTCATTTACAGGATTGCGGAGTACGGGAGAGGGTGAAGGAACACTTGGATTATTTGTTGTTTCAGGTTCTCGGGGGAACGATGGATTTAGGTCTAGTGGGGAAGGGGTTTGTAGGTCAGGTTCAAGAGTTTGTTGGCTCGTGCCAGGTTCTGGTTCTATTAGTTCAGTCTCATCTAGGTTAAGGTCTGCTGGCGTTATCAGCTCATCAGGATCAAAGGATGTGGGGGATATAAGTAAATCCATCAGATCTCGGTCTAAGGTATTTGGATCTATTTCTCTAGTACTGGGATTTGCAGGAGAGTCTTTCTGTGGTAAGACAGGGTTAACAGGATATCGGGAGAGTGCGTCTGCTGCGGAATTTAATTTTCCTTTTTGGTAAACAATATCGTATTCGTATTCTAGAAGTTGAAGTCGCCATCTTTGCATTTTGCTACTTGGGTCAGTGTGGTTAAACAGCCATTTTAATGGTCGATGGTCTGTTACAATAGTGAATTTGCGGCCAAATAAGTATGGTCTAAATGTTTTGCATCCCCAAACTATAGCTAACAGTTCCTTTTCTGTTGTGCTATAGTTGATTTCACTTTTGCTTAACGTTCTAGAGGAGTAAGCTATGGGATGGTCCTTACCAACAGGACCTTGAGAAAGGATGGAAGATATAGCATAATTAGAGGCATCGCAGGTTAGGTTAAAAGGTTTCGTATAATCTGGATATATGAGTACAGGAGCGGTTAGAAGTTTATTTTTTAGAGTCTCAAAGGATAATTGATGTTCGTTTGTCCAGTCAAACGGCACATCTTTTTTTAGGAGTGATGTTAGAGGTTTTGAGATTTTAGAAAAGTCAGGAATGAAGCGTCGATAATAAGATATTAGTCCCAAAAAGGATTTGATGTCTTTTTGACATTTTGGGATTGGAAATTTTTGTACACATTTGACTTTATTTGAGTCCGGTTTCAATCCGTTCTCTGAAATTATATGTCCTAAATAGCCAACCTCTTTTCTTAGGAATTCACATTTGTCTGGTTGTAACTTGAGATTAAATGAACGGAGTCTTTCGAAAATAGTGGTCATGTTTTTTATATGAGTGGATAAATCAGGAGAGTATATAACGATGTCATCGACATAAACGAAACAGCGTTCTCCTTGCAGGCCAGTGAGAACGTTATTCATTAAACGTTGGAATGTTGCTGGCGCGTTTTTAAGTCCGAACGGCATTCTAGTAAATTCGAAGTGTCCTTCGGGAACACTGAACGCTGTTTTGCATGCATCTTTTGGGGACATATTGATTTGGTGAAACCCAGACGTTAGGTCCAGGGTGGAGAAGTATTTGGAGTTGCCTAGTTGGTCAAGAATCTCTACTATATTAGGTATTGGGTATGTTTCACCGATAGTGATGTCGTTAAGCCGACGATAGTCGATCACAATTCGCCACTTTTTTTGTCCTGAGGCGTCGGTCTTTTTCGGGACTATCCAGATTGGTGAGGACCATGGAGATACAGACGGTTGGATGATCTTTTGGTCGAGCATTTTCTTTATTTGAGATTTTACCTCTTGTTTGTGTACTTCAGGAAATCTATATGACTTAACGTTTATAGGTTGAACGGAAGTGGTACGTATTTCATGTTGAATAGCGTCGGTTGTGGTAAGAGTGTCATTTGGTAAATAGAAGATGTCGGAGTATTTGGAACATGTATCGTATAGGGCATTGCATTCTTCTTGATTTAGATGTGAAACACGGAGTAATTCTAGGACTTCTTTGGTTCTATTTAAGCAGGGTTGTTGGCAAAAGTTAGTTTGGTAAGATGTGCTATTCATAGGATGCAAGGTAAGTAAAAGATTAGGGTTAAGATTTACTGGTTTTTCTGACATGTTAAGAACTGTTAAATTAATTCTTTTATTTTCTTTTACTTTGGCTATGCAATTGGAAACGTATAACTTTTTATTTAGGTGTTGGTCTAATACGAGTCCTTCTTTTAATTCAGGATTTTTTATAGAACATTCGATGACCATTTCAGTCCTGGGTGGTATAATGTAAGCTGGTTCAAAAAAATGTAACTGTAAGAACGTGTTATTAATATATAAACGGTTTTCATTGTAATCTATTTTGCAGTTATTTGTATTTAACATGTCAGATCCTATTATTCCATCGTATGGTAAATTAATTTCTTTAATAACGTGGAATGTATGCAATATATGAGATTTTGGTAATTTAATTTTTAATTTAAAATGACCTTCGGTTTGTATTGACTCAACTGTTGGATCAATACCTTTTATATTGATAGTGTCTTTTTCTAATTTAGGACTCCGGGATAAACAGGAGCGTTTAATTAAGCTAACTGAGGATCCTGAATCTACGAGTAAGCTCAACGGAAGGTCAGATATGGAAGACTCTATTAGAACATGAGGTAAGAGAGTTTTTGTTGGGTCATTTGTTATTTCGAAAACATTTGATTCTTTGAATTTAGTATTTTTTTGTATATTATCAGGTTTGGTACTGAGGATTTTGGATTTATTGGTTGATTTCGAAATTTTAGTAGAATCATCGATTGTAGTATTAGATTCAGAGGATTCAGTGGATTCAGCAACTGCAACGTTGGATTTAGGAGATTCAGTGGATTCAGCGACTTTAATGTTGGATTTGGGAGATTCAGTGGATTCAGCGACTGTGATGTTGGGTTTAGGAGATTCAGTGGATTCAGCGACTGTAGTATTTGATTTGGGAGATTCAGTGGATTCACGGACTGTAGTGTTGGATTTGGAAGATTTAGAATTTATTAATTTATTTTTATTAATATTATGATTTCGTTTTTTGGTGTCAGGTGTATTGTTGTGTCCCATGTGACACCGCCACGAGACATTGTTTAGTTTTTTTGGTTGTCTACTGTATCGTAACCAGGTTCTTCTGGCATTTGGACGGTGAACGGGTTTTGTGTATCATCGTTCACGTAATGTGTATTGAATTGAATAGGTCTAATTCTGGGATTGTTATTGTTGTTTTGTTGTTCTTGGTTTGTTCTGTACCTATTGTTATTATATTCTCGCTTTTGCAATTTTCGATGCTATGACCTGGGTTTTTGCAATATCTGCAGAAGACAGTCTGTGGCATAGGCGGACGAATACGTTGGATTGTTGGATTTATTGGTGTTGGAATTTTCTTTTGAAGCATATTTTGAATCTTCTCTTCGCTTAACGCTAAGTTAATGGCTTCGTTCAGATTTTGAGGGTCCCTACACCTAACCATGTTTGAAATATTTGGTTTGAGTCCTAATAAAAACGTGTGTAAGGCTAGATCCTCCATGGAGGCTACTCTACCTGGGAGTTCTTTCTTTGATTTGTTAGCAATTGAAATTTCAGTTAGTAATTTTGATAGCGAGGTTTCGATTCTTAATGAATATTGATGAATTGGTTCATTAGGTAATTGTTTGCAATTTTGTAATTCTGCAAGTAAATGTGTATAATGCTTTTTTTCTCCGAATTGGGTTTGTAAAAATTCTTTTAGTTGAGACCAGTTAGAAAATTCTTTAATGGATACTGCACTTTCAGCTTTGCTCTCTAATTGGGACTGAATAAATTTAAATACGATATTTTTTTGGTTGTCATTTCCGAGATTAATTGCATTATCGCAGTTTGTTATAAATGATTGAAGTTTTTCTCGGGACCCATCGAAGGGTTTTATAAATTTAAAAAGGACTCCAGTAGGAATTGCATCGTGATCATCAGAAACAGCAGCACGTGAGTTTGCTGCTGTGCAGCAGGGGGTTTTGTTTGCCCCTCTCTTGCCTGACCTAGTAATCGGACCAGACGGAGCAGGCGGCGGTGGACAAAGACAGTCCATTTGTGCCTCATCCTCCTCCAAGGCAATCTCGGGTTTTGGACTCGGTGCTCGACTTTCAGACATTATGTTTAAGTAAAATACTTACTACGCTAATTATAAACAAAACTAAAACTAATGCTTAGTCTAGAAATTTAACATCGATGTAAATATATCGTGGTGAATCTATGTAAGATTATTTTATATCAATGTACTAGAGTCACTTACTGCGACAGGAATGCGGCGATAAGAACGGCTCGTATAAACATCCCGTGCGTCCCGTCGACTGCTGGGCGTTCTCGGAACTCGGAGCGTTGGACTCGGCGAGATTGACGTAATCGTCAATCTATGATTGCTCGAAATTTCAGGAACCACAGACTTGTTGTACAGATTTAGGCTTTAGCACAGATTTAGGATTTAGCACAGAATTTAGGATTTAGTACTGATTTTGGTGATTTTTTTGGGTTACAACTTGGAACACTGATTTGTTTCACTGGTTTTTACTTTGAGTTTGAACACTGAGCACTGAATATAGTTCAGTTTTATTAACAGTTCAGTTCGCGAGGCGTACCTGGGACTTTTAAAAATCCCACCGCTGCCACCATTAATGTTATGGGGGACTTCCTAAATCCCTTTTTAAAAAAAGATTTATTTTACAAACTAGAAAATATATAGAAATAGAAACACAGAATTAGTAAGTTCGGCACACGACCGTCAATGAATTAGGATGGATGAAGACTGACTGGGAACTTGGGAGGATGTTTATATAAAGGGTATAGGATTGCTGATGAGGATGGAAAGATTATGGATAGGGCTTAGGTAAGGGAAAAGGCTAACAAGGATAGGATATTACAGAACGCTCTAACGGTGAAGGAAAACACCGTGAGGAAACCCGCAGATGGTTTGGCTCCAGACGTATTGACCAGTCATTCCTCTGGACTAGGCTGACTATGTTGTGAGAATGCAGTATGTGCTTGGGCAATTAAAAACCAACTGTCCCAGGCACTACAGTATTTCAAGAGTTGTTACTACGCTCGGAGAATATTGTATAAAGGCCTAAGTTTAATGATTTGATTGTGATACACACGATTTTTATGAATTTAACCGGATTAAAATTCGCGCATCAACAAAAATTACATTTATTATATTTAACTAAATTCTAATTTTAAAAAATCACAGATTTCGTGTCGCACACGACTATAGAGGACATTGGAAATGAATATCTACGGAATTCGAAAAAAATTTGTTGCTGGGCGACGAGAAAGTCGGGATAAGGAAAAGGTTACAAAATTAAACTACAACATTGAATGATAATAATTATTTTATTCTTAGACTAGCTGTTGCCCGTGACTGGAACCGGATTTTCAATCATGTCGATAGTGAAATTTCTACAAAAAAAATTTTTGAAAGATGCAGTTCTAGTGGACAGAAATATAAGTATGTAGCATACGCTCGAAGTACGTCGAAACAAGAACATCGCTCTGATAAGAGCGTGTTTACATCGTTTGGCGAGTGAAACAAAGAACGCTTCGATAAAAGAGACGTTCGTACGAATGAAACGAGTATGCGAATAATAATCCATGACTGAAAGCATCTTCATTCATCTTGACAACCGTGCAGGCCGAAAAGGATTTTTTCTAATAAGAATTTCACTTTGTAGCACTACACATCACAAACATTCTTCATTATTCACATGCCAACAGTCGGTGCGCCGAAGGACAGCGAGACGTCGTATTCCAGCGAAGGCTCGAACCCAAATGATCGACGCGCGTTTTTTCGAACGGGTCTATGCTAAGGGTCGGGTTAAGACCGCTGTAGCTAAGTCGGACTATAACTAGCCTGGTGGCTAGTTTGTTAAAGTTCGTAAACAAACAGCCAATCAGAAGCAATTTTTAAGTTTAGATATTCTCTGTATAATAATTATGTATTTTTTTGTACAAATACGTGTACATTTTGTAAATAAATTCTCCCACTTCACCGATCACCTGGTAGCGAACTTAGAAAACTCATCTAGGGAGGTGCCAACGACCTCAAAGAGCCGTTGGCCCCTCCCTGAGGACATAAAGGAGTCCATCAGACTCCGGAATGCGGCCAAACGCAGATACGATCGCTACCCGTCGGAAGAGTGGAGAAAAGCCCTCCGTCATTACGAGAGGGAAGTAAAGTTTAAGATTAAACAGCACAAAGCCGAGAGTTGGGATCGACTTCTCAGCGATTTAGAACCGTCACACGTGGCGTAATGGCCACTCGCGAAGGCCCTCAAAAATAACACGGAGAGCGACATGCCTCCGTTAGACAGACCAAACCGTCCTCCTGCCGAATGCCTAGCTGATAATTTCGAACAACAGTGCCGGCCGAGTACTCTCCCGATTGATCCCGTGCACCTTACCTTAGTGAATAGCGAGGTCAACAGCCGACTCTCGATGCCACCTGATGTAGATAGGGTGAGGATGGTGTACTCGGAGGAGGTCAACGACATTATTAAGTGTATGAATGCCAAAAAGGCCCCAGGCCTTGACGGTATTTCAAACAAAACACTTAAAATGTTACCGTCCGAGCTAATTCAACTCCTAGTGAACATCTTTAACGCCCTCTTAGTAGGATGTTCATTTCCAGACATTTGGAAAGTAGCTATTGTCATAGGTATCCACAAATCCGGGAAACACCGGAAGGCGCCAGGTAGCTACCGTCCAATAAGTCTCATTAGCTCCCTTGAAAAAGTCTATGAAAGAGTAATTAAAAGGCGCCTCAATGACGTCATAACCGACAAAAAACTCCTTCCAGACGAGCAGTTTGCCTTCAGCAAAATGCACAGCTGTCCCGCTCAAGTATACCGCTTAACGGAGTACATAATTACTAGCAAAAACGACAGGAAGATGACATGCGCCATATTCTTTGACATTAAAAAACCTTTTGATAAAATTTGGCATAACGGACTGTTATACAAACTCTATCAAATGGGCATACCCGATTATCTTGTTTTACTAATTAGTAACTTTCTAAAAAATCGTAAGTTTAAAAGTCGTAAGGCGCACTGTCGTTGCCAAGATATATGGAGGCGGGAGTACCGCAGGGCTCGGTCCTCTCGCCCTCCCTATATAACCTGTACACTAATGACATCCCTAAACACGCTAAGGTGCAATTAGCTATGTTCGCGGACGACACAGTTCTTTATTATTCCCACATACGAGCCTGTATCGCGTCTAAAGCCCTCCAGGAGTCAGTTACCGCTCTCGGTAAATGGTTCTCCAAATGGAGAATCGAAGTTAATCCTGATAAAAGTCACGCCATCCAATTCGATATTAAAAGTGCAATGAAGCGTACTTGCCCCCGTAAAATAATGAGCCCTATAAGCCTGCAGGGCAACATAATCCCAGAGGTCACTCAGGTCAAATATATAACACGTACAGACGTATAGACCGACCCTAACACGGGACCGAATCCGAACCCGAGTTCCAGTTCGCATCCCAGTAGTCTAGGTACACTTCTAAATAGTGACCGCGAACGCGATATTGATGTAGAGAGCTCTTCCAATACCGCGAACCTCATCGTCATTAGGACTTACGCGCGCGAGTCATCCCGACCGTACGCGGAAGGGGAGAGGGACGGCCCTCTCAGTACCGATACCGTCAAAAACAAGAGCTCCTCTATCGCGATAACTCGCACGCCGTTAGTGTTTGCTACCGCGCGCGAGCAACCTCACTCCTCAGAGAGTGAGGAAGGGGTCGGACCCCTCAGCAGGAGTGACCCGCGTCTCTCCTGTCATAATAATAGCTAACAACCCGTAGCTGTCCCCAATATCCGGTCTGAACATCACCCGGGTGACGTTAGGGAGGGTCAAACCCTCCCATCGACTCTTACCTAATAAACTAGCCACCAGGCTAGTTATAGTCCGATGTAGCTACCGCGGTCTTAACCCGACCTTTAGCGTAGACCCGTTCGAAAAAAAAAAGTAAATAAATTATTCACTTCACAACTGTAGATCGAGTTTACTCTCTACCCAAACTGCCTCGACTAGTACCTCCAAGTTGGAGTATCTACCTACAAAAGTACAAGTCAGATGTTTGAAATTATATTGTGTGACTAATAAGTACAAATAATATTGTAATAAACGATAATAAAACGTAGTTTTAATCTACTGAGTTTTATTTACGACCAAAGAAATCAGGACTTTTAACACTTGCAACCGGCTTTTCGATTTCAACCCGCGACTTCGTTCGCGTAGATGTCGAGGTAGTGGTCGAGGCTATTATTTTAAGAAAGAGACTTTAATTATGCTAAAAATAAATCAAATGGTAAATGGTTTAATTTTATTTTATTATTAGTGTATTGTGCTATTGAAGGACCTCTTTATATTACTTATACAATATGTAGATTTATGGGTATTTTGCCTGAAATAAATATGATTTGATTTGATGAATTTTGAAAAACCCTTCCTTGGTGGATGTCTAAGTCATATGAGAAATACGTGTGCAAAATTTCAAATTTCTAGCCTTAAGGGTTTGGCCTGTGCGTTGATACATCAGTCAACCGGGTTTGCCTATTATATATTATTATATAGATTAAATGTATTGCCGTGCGGAACAAGGGTCACCAGACTGCTAGCCGAACTTACTCTGGAACACGCAACATACAACTGTCCGTGTGAAAACAGTTCTTTCTTAGGTCTATCCCAGCCACTTTCAATGGCTGCCGCAGAGCTTTATTGATGGCAAAGCATACTTTTAGGGGAAACTCTAGTCTTTTAAATACAAATGGATACTCTGATGGGATTAATGGTATTTTAGGTATGATTAATAGTTTCCCCTTGAGCACATCTAGCGAGTACAGTAGCCTCGGCAATGTTGCAATGGAGAACTTTTATCTGGAGTCTGGTGCAATTGCACAATTTGGAGACTTAATATTTCTTAATAACATAACTGGTGCTCCAATATTTAAACGGAGATTATCTGGTGCCAGACCTGTTGGGTTTAGAGTACCTATTAAAGAACTTAACGGGATAGTTTACTGCATCATCAGTTTGTACTACTGAATCCACTGAATTATATTATACTTCATCTTAAGAGTACTTTGGAGACCGAGCTTTGCTCGGAGTTTTAACAGAACTATAAGATAATTAAAAATAAATATCTATACAAATGAATAAAATCGAAGTGTTTGAATGTTTGAAATTAACAGATTTTCAGTAAATGCACATGAAATTATATACTATATACGGTACTGACAACAAAATTTCAAATTTTAAAATTTTCTGTCTGTCTGTCTGGCGGAATAGTAAAAAAAACGGCTGGACCGACCGACCGGGACTTTCACTTGCTAGTGAAAGTATCTGCTAATAGCTGATCTTAGAAGGCGTAAGTTAGGCTACTTTTATCTTAGGGTTCCGGTTAAAAAAATAGGGTTCCGCTTCCGTTAGTTCTGCGCAAACGAAATCGCGGGCACTAGCTAGTAAAAAATATAAAAGATATAGATTTAGAGAAATGATTAGGTATGCATACCAATCTGCCAATCAAACTGACGTAAGAGAGTCGAAATTATTGATATAGTTGCACGACGAAAGAAAAAACACATTGGTTAAAATGGGCAGTTTCTAAGGGATAAGGCCTAGCTAGATCGATTTTTCTCCCCCAAAACTCCCTGTATATTTAATTTCATGGTAATAATTGTAGCTGTTGCCGAGATTTCGATTGTATATAAACAAGATTGTCTCGTTTCAAGTACGGCGAGTTCACTACCGTCAGATATAAGAAGACGAGTACAATATGTGTTTGCAGTTTAGGTCGCCGGCAATGATGACGGCGTTGCCTAAGTTAAATAGCGATTGTAGATCGCTAGAATGTATTTCTTTGTTGCACGCTAAGTACGCGCTTACTATTACAATTGGTCCGTGACCGGACATGCTAATGTGGCAAATAGATGTCTCTAAAGTTAACAATGGTGGTGGCTCTAAGGGAATACAATGTAAGGATTTTTTATAGTAGATAAGAATACCTCCGAGTCGGGATCGAGTTCTATCGTTTCTAACTATTTTGTAGTTTACTATTTTTGGCCTCCTCATACTAGGTTTTAAGAACGTCTCCTGTACTAGAAGAATGTCGACATTTTGGCTGCTTACAAAATCGCGAATTTCGCTTATGTTATTCCTAATTCCGTTCGTATTGAACGACACTACGCGTAACGAGTGCGGCTTTGTCCTTCCCGAAGGCTCCATTAATTACTGTCGGGGGAGAGCACCTTGATCTGACGGATCAAGACCATCAGGTCTGACAAAGCTTGGATGCGGTCTGTGGCCGACCCTTTTAGCTTTGTCGCTAAAATAGAAAGCTCGATCGGGTCAATAGGCCCGATGTTGCTAAAGAACTGCGTGACGAAAGAGAGGTCTGCAGTGAAACTGGGAGTCGGGGGGGTGGCATTAGGCGCTTTGGGCGCGGAGGGCATGGCCTTATTGGGAAGAACGGGGAAAACCGCTAAATTTGAACTAATATTCTGCGTGGGCTTAAACCACGCAGATTGGGAGGGTAGGGGGGCAGGGACGAATCTCTGCTTGGGGGGGGGGTACCTTTCGTATGTGGTGCAATGCGCTTTTTTACTTTGGGTGCTTTTATGCACCCTCTGTAATTGGCGGGGTGTCCTTGGGACTTACAGAGAACACAGCTAAGAAGCCCGTAAGAGCCCAGCTGAGGAATCCGAACCCCCCGTTCGGACTCCTCAGCTGGGCTCTTACGGGGACAGTCAGAGGTGCCGTGGTCTCCCAGGCACTTTACGCAACGCGGCCTAGGTTGGCAATTCCGTGCCGAGTGCCCGTAAAGTTGGCATCGGTGGCACTGGCCAGGGATGCCCCTTTTACGGGGGGGCACGACGCGGATGCCCGTAATGTGACAGATGGCTCGGATATTGAAGATATCCTTACCCTCTGGCGTAAGAGGAAGTGTTACGAGTACCATATTGTACTCGTGTTTTTTAATCGGATGGTACATACGATGTACCTCTATGGCGGGATAACCCTGGGACTGGATGTCCAGAAGTACCTCTCTTGTGTATAGGCACTTATCGACACCGGTAATGACGACGCGCAGAAGGCGCTCGTCTTCGAGGGCATACGTGTGGTAACCTATGTTTTTGCTGAGTGGGGTAACGTACGTAACAATAGAAACGGCATCATTATTTGTAGTTTAACCGATACACTTAATTTTGTACTATTAGCTCCCACTGACCCCACTCGCTATGATACCTATGAAAACATCAATGGTGTCATACGCGATCCTAGTACGATAGACATAGCTTTAGTCAAAAATGTTTCTCTCAATATCTATATTGAGACTCTCCACTCTTAATTCGGACCACAGACCTGTTTCGATTACACTTGGTAGTCTTAACCCCAACAATTCTAGTACTAGGAAGATAGTAGACTTTAAATTATTAGCGGAGAATATCAAAGTCCTCCAATCTAGTCACCTCGATAAAATTCCCGATAATATAGATAGTAAAGAGACAGCCATAGAGGCCGCCTCCCACTTGAGCGATCACCTGGATGCGACCATAGGAAACTCATCTAGGGAGGTGCAAACGACCCCCAAGGGCCGTTGGCCCCTCCCTGAGGACATAAAGGAGTCCATCAGACTCCGGAATGCGGCCAAACGCACATATGATCGCTACCCGTCGGAAGAGTGGAGGTAAGCCCTCCGTCACTACGAGAGGGAAGTAAAGCTTAAGATTAAACAGCACAAAGCCGAGAGTTGGGATCGACTTCTCAGCGATTTAGAACCATCACACGTGGCATACTGGCCACTCGCGAAGGCCCTCAAAAATAACACGGAGAGCGACATGCCTCCGTTAGACAGACCAAACCATCCTCCTGCATTCGAAGACATAGCAAGGCCGAATGCCTAGCTGATAATTTCGAACAACAGTGCCGGCCGAGTACTCTCCCGATTGATCCCGTGCACCTTAGCTTAGTGAATAGCGAAGTCAACAGCCGACTCTCCAGGCCACCTGATGTAGATAGGGTGAGGATGGTGTACTCGGAGGAGGTCAACGACATTATTAAGTGTATGAATGCCAAAAAGGCCCCAGGCCTTGACGGTATTTCAAACAAAACACTTAAAATGTTACCGTCCGAGCTAATTCAACTCCTAGTGAACATCTTTAACGCCCTCTTAGTAGGATGTTCATTTCCAGACATTTGGAAAGTAGCTATTGTCATAGGTATCCACAAATCCGGGAAACACCGGAAGGCGCCAGGTAGCTACCGTCCAATAAGTCTCATTAGCTCCCTTGAAAAAGTCTATGAAAGAGTAATTAAAAGGCGCCTCAGTGACGTCATAACCGACAAAAAACTCCTTCCAGACGAGCAGTTTGCCTTCAGCAAAATGCACAGCTGTCCCGCTCAAGTATACCGCTTAACGGAGTACATAATTACTAGCAAAAACGACAGGAAGATGACATGCGCCGTATTCTTTGACATTGCAAAAGCTTTTGATAAAATTTGGCATAACGGACTGTTATACAAACTCTATCAAATGGGCATACCCGATTATATTGTTTTACTAATTAGTAACTTTCTAAAAAATCGTAAGTTTCATTTCCGCGTAGAAGGCGCACTGTCGTTGCCAAGATATATGGAGGCGGGAGTACTGCAGGGCTCGGTCCTCTCGCCCTCCCTATATAACCTGTACACTAGTGACATCCCTAAACACGCTAAGGTGCAATTAGCTATGTTCGCGGACGACACAGCAATTTATTATTCCCACATACAAGCCTGTACCGCGTCTAAAGCCCTCCAGGGGTCAGTTACCGCTCTCGGTAAATGGTTCTCCAAATGGAGAATCGAAGTTAATCCCGACAAAAGTCACGCTATCCAATTTGATATTAAAAGTGCAATGAAGCGTACTTGCCCCCGTAAAATAATGAACCCTACTCGTATAAGCCTGCACGGCAACTTAATCCCAGAGGTCACTCAGGTCAAATATTTAGGCGTAGTACTAAACAAGTCGATGTCGTTTTCGAGTCACATCAGTAACACGTTACGTAAAGCGAAATTTGTACTCTACAAATTATATCCGCTAATTAATTCGCGAAGCAAAATATCCCTAAGACATAAGCTTACATTGTATAAAGTTTGCATTAGAACGATACTCACTTATGCGTGCGTCTCTTTCGCACAGATAAGCGAGTCTCAATTGGACCGCTTGCAAAGAGTCCAAAACCGGTTTCTACGCATGGCAACAGGCGCCCCCTGGTACATGCGTAACATCGACTTGCATAGGGACTGCGAGCTCATCACTATTAAAGCCTATATCAAGGAACTCGTAGAGAGATTCTTTGATAAAGGCAACAATCACCCAAACCCCCTTATCCAAAAGGCCCTGGACTATAACCACGACGCACAAACTTTCCGACACCCGTACAAACGGCCTAAGCATGTCTTAGCCGATGCCGTTGGCCCGATCACAAAATACGTAACGTACTGTGTACAGTTACGTAAACACAAATCACACGCACCCGCGAGGTTAGTATCGCACCGGGGTCGACGCCGGCGCCTACCCCGAGGTCCCACATCCGACACGACCACACGTACAGTCTGTACGGTACAGACGTATAGACCGACCCTAACACGGGACCGAGCCCGAACCCGAGTTCGAGTTCGCATCCTAGTAGTCTAGGTACACTCCAAAATAGTGACCGCGATCGCGATATTGATGTAGAGAGCTCTACCAATACCGCGAACCTCATAGACATTAGGACTTACGCGCGCGAGTCATCCCGACCGTACGCGGAAGGGGAGAGGGATGGCCCTCTCAGTACCGATACCGACAAAAACAAGAGCTCCTCTATCGCGATAACTCTCACGCCGTTAGTTTGTGCTACCGTGCGCGAGCAAACTCACTCCTCTGAGAGTGAGGAAGGGGTCGGACCCCTTAGCAGGAGAGACCCGCGTCTCTACTGTCATAAAAATAGCTCACAACCCGTAGCTGTCCCCAATATCCGGTCTGAACATCACCCGGGTGATGTAAGGGAGGGTCATACCCTCCCATCGACTCTTATCTAATAAACTAGCCACCAGGCTAGTTATAGTCATCGGACTAGGGTTAAGACGGGTTAAGACCGCTGAAGCTACATCGGTAGCTTCAGCGGTCTTAACCCGACCCTTAACGTAGACCCTTTCGAAAAAAAAAAAAGTTTCAAGTACAAGATACTTCCTTTTTTTTAAAAAAAAGGTTAGGATACAGGGCATCCTTAATCCTTAGGCCCTTAATCCGAACGTCATTGTTTTAGCCTCAAATTGTAGCTGACTCGATTGTCCAAAGGATTTTTTCTTAAATTTTTGATATCATTCTTTGTTTCCAAATATAGCGCCTAAATAAAAAAACGGATTTTTTTTTTCACTATATCGGCCATAACTTTTTTCGTTTTGTGATTTTCTCGAATAATTCTTTTTGCACCTTACAGCTCTCGTGAATTCGCGTCTTTTGAGCTTTATTTGAGTATCATATCTTCAAAACTCTCCGAGAGATAAGGGGATCGCACTTTTTCGTGAAATCGGGGCCTATAATGGAGCGAACGAAAATACATTTCCAATGTCAAAGTAAAATAGACTAATCTATTTAGATAAGTCTATTTTATTTATTGAATATCAGGTTCCAATTTGATTTGACGGACTATAATATAGGATTGCACAAATAAACATACAATATTTGTTTGCGCCAAACGTGAATTATAATTATCCCTCTAATTTTATTTTTACTGGATCAGGTACATAAAAAATCCCGCGTTCAGCAAGTGCTCAGCTTGACCGCAACAATAGATATACCTTTTTATAAAACGTGTCTTCGGAGGTGGGGATCTCACTTGCGACACTTGAAAATACGAATATTTAATAATATTTTTCAGTGTTTGATACCTATTAAAAAATATTTTACGATATAAATAGCGTTGTGAACGCATTAAAAATAATAAATATTTAATATATTTTATAGTTTATATACATACCATTAAATAGTATATAAATTTATACTAATAATTGGATGTTGTGTTGTGTAGTAGGAGGATTTTAATTTCAGTGAATTTTAAAATATAAAGTCTTAAATCACGTCGGCGCCCTCCAGTTTTTCTGGCCTTACATCTTTCTAGGCCTCCAACGCCCACAAGGGGGCGTTATCGCCCACTTTGGGAAAGACTGCTTTAGAACTTCGTCTCTCTATCGAAATACAACTTATGCCGCTATAGTTGTGTGATAAAAAGTAAGGGTCAGTTCACACTGCGGCGATACGCGACGCTATGATGTGTTGAATTTTTAAGATAGCTATTCAAAATTGAACTTTACTCACTACATAAAAAGACACAGGTTTTATATGACATCAGTCATATTACACTGCAAATGCGCTGTGCAGCGCGATGCAACCTCTTACAATGAAACGTGTACCTTCTTGTGTAATTAATAAAGTTCAATTTTGAATATCTATCTTGAAAATGCAGCGTCATATAGCGTATCGATTTATTTCGGTGTGAAGTGACCCTTAGACATAGACAAAATAGGTTTACTCTACTTCTAGATGGTAGTATAACAAAACTTTCACAATGGCACTGCGCGTTGTTAGTAATCATACTATGTTCCTCTTAGTAGAGTATAACAATTTACAGTAAGTAGATATATTATAGAAATAAGAATAAGAATCGTTTCGTTTCTACAAGAATAGTATATAACAGAAAAACAGTCCGTAAATTTTTCACCTTACGCCCAAGCGAATGTTGCGAAATGGCCAGGCCGCATATTTGGACTTAGGTGTAGAGTTTGTGCAATTAGGCTTGTAGAGTTAAGGCGTGTAGAGTTAGAAGTTTGGTAGAGTCAGAAGCTTGGTTTTGACATTGGAAATGTCTTTTCGTTCGCTCCAGTATAGGCCCCGATTTCACGAATAAGTGCGATCCCCTTATCTCTCAGAGAGTTTTGAAGATATGATATTCAAAGAAGGCTCAAAAGAAGCCTATTCACGAGATCTGTAAAGTGCAAAAAGAATTATTCGAGAAAATCAAAAAAAAAAAATCTATGGCAGAAATAGTGAAAAAAAAAAATATTTTGGTGCTCGATATTTTGGAAACGAAGAATATCAAAATTTAAGAAAACTCTACAATTTCAGCATAAATAACGACGATCGGATTAGGGGTTTGCCTGTAGCCTAACCTATTTTACCCGACTACGGCGAAGCCAAAAGGAAGGGTAATGATTTTGGCAGTCTATGTATGTATGTATGTATGTTTGTTCCCTCGTAGCGTGTAAACTACTGGTCCGATTTTAATAAATGAGGTGTAATAGATTCGTAATGATGCCGCGGGTAACATAGGATATATAATTTTTTTCAAAATTATGTATTTCGAACATTAAACCTCAGATTCATAATAAAAAAAATCTATCGAGATAATTATCACATGTTTGGTATCAAAAGAAAGGTCTTGGCAACTACACTACAAATATTTACATAATTTGTATATATATTATATTATATCATATTGTTTAAGTCAAAATATACGTTTAAAATACAATTCGTACAATATTTGTCCAATTTTCTAACATTACGTATAATAAGACTATAAATATATAATTTATATATTATGTTCCTTCATAACATTATATTTTATTTTACAAATATATTTTTTTACAGGCAATACATAACAAATAAAAAAAATTAAATAACACCTATATTGTGAAGCAGTGAACGAGCTGATGATGATGAATTATAGCTAAGACCACTCTTAATTATGTGAGCTTTCAAACAAAAAAAAAAAACTAGATCAAAATCGGTTAATTGGTTCATCCGATTTTAATAAGAAAATGAAGATGAAATCAATTACTAGCACTTTAATTACTCACTCGTTCGATAGATGTCACTATACGAGACTTAAATTTTTCTGAATGGCGGTATCGTTGTGTTTAGAAGTTTATGATATATTCCACTACAATTATTGTATAGGATCAAAATACGTTTAAAAGTGAATAAGTGTTTAATTTAATATGACATTAGTCTACTAATTTAAATTAGAAATTTTGTATTATTCGTCAAAATCGATATTGAAGATGGTACTATGTTATTGTATTTCAAGTACAATACTTAAAAACATTAAGACCACGGCTCTACCTTGACCATTTTTGTAACTATGCATTTCTGGATTTCTATTTGAATTATTTTCTTGTTTCGGCCTTTTTAGACCCCTTTTTTTACGTAGTCGGGTTATAGTTTTTTAAACTTATTTTTTTTTTAAAAGGAAATATCTTGTACTTTAAACGAGATAATCTTGTTTATATACAATCGAAATCTCGGCAACAGCTAAAATTATCACCATGAAATTTAGTATGCAGGGAGTTTTGGGGGAGAAAAATCGATCTAGATAGGTGTTATCCCTTAGAAACTGCGCATTTTTAAGCAATATGTGTTTTTTTCTTTCGTCATGCGACAAAATATTATGAATAATTTCTACTTTATAATGTTCGTCGCATTGGCAGCTTGGTGGGTTCGAACCCCGGTTTTTTTTTAACTTCTAGAGCTACGAGCAAAGCTCGGTTACCCAGGTACTCTTCTAATATATAAAGTAACATGTCCTGACTGACTGATTCATCAACGCAGAGGCAAAACTACTGAAGCTAGAAACGTAATATTTGGACCATGGCTTCCTTTTATAACATATAGGTCCAATAAGAAGGTATTTTGCGAAACTAACTGCTGAAGGAGTAAAAATGGATATTAACGTTTGTATATAACTTTTTTGTTTGTGGTCAGATCTGTTTGAAATTTCGTGATATTGCTCTTTGACGTGATCTACTAAAACTCTAATTCAATATTTTCTAAAATTCGATCTATTAATTGGTAAATAGGTGTATTAAACTTTGTATGAGGAAAATTTGAGTTCCTTTATACTCCAAACCCAAGAGGTCATCCACCAGATAATCTCCGTTGGAATATTGGATCCAGTTATGTTATTAAGAAATTTTAAGCCTCCAAAATTGTGCAATGACTCCAGATAAAAGTTTTCCATCGCAACATTCTCGAGGCTACTGTACTAGCTAGATGTACTCAAGGGGAAACTATTCATACATAAAATACCATTGATTCCATCAGAGTATCCATTTAAAAGAATAGAGTTTCCCCTAAAAGTAAGCTTCGCCATCAATAAAGCTCTGAGGCAGACATTGAAAGTGGCTGGGATAGACCTAAGACAGAACTGTTTATCACACGGACAGTTCTATGTTGCATGTTCCAGAGTAAGTTCGGCTAGCAGTCTGGTGATCCTTGCTCCGCAGGGCAATACGGTTACTGTTGTATATAAAGAGGTCCTTCAATAGCACAATACACTCTAAAAATAAAATAATTTTAAACCATTTAACGTTTAATTTATTTTTAGCATAATTACAGTTTCTTTCTAAAAATAATAGGAAATTAGTCACCTCAACATCTACGCGTACGAAGTCACGGGCAAAAGCTACTTTAAGAATAAAATAATTATGATTCAACGTTGTTTTAACGCTTAATTTTGTAACCTTTTCCATATCCAGACTTTCTCGTCGCTCAGCGACAATATTATTTCGAATTCCGTAGAGTCATTTCCAATGTGCTCGATAGTCGTATGAGGCACGAAATCTGTGAATTATATAAGATCAGGAGGGGTATTATGAGGTCTTGTAGCAGTATTACTTTAACATTACTTTTAGATTTCGCGCAAATTAAAAATATATTTTTGTCTACATAAATAGAGATCATGTTTGCTTATATGAAATTCAAAAGTAATGTTAAAGTAATACTGATTCAAGGCCTCATAATACCCCTCCTGATAGCTTTTTGTCATATGGTATCGTTTTGGCATCATACGTGAAAATGTTTTTGGTAGGATAATTTGTTTGCGAAACTTAACATCTCTATGTCATCATCATTAATGATACGCATACTTCAATCGAGATTTGTACAGAATCATTAATTTTTGCACTTTCGAGTGCAACTCAAATGGTTTATCGACTAGGCCATGGATACTCTTCAAAAAGTTCACAAAAAACATCGTAACTCAAAAACTATAGAAAATAGTAGAGCATACATAGGGGGGATTTGGAGAGCCCAACGGGTGCTCGGTGCTCTTTCGAAAAACTTCTGCTTGACCATACTTTCTGGGACACACTTTCTACTCATCTCCACGTGAAGGATCTCGCTCTAAAAAACGATGAATCTAAGTCAAGCGAAACTAACATATTGACTTCTGTGTGGTTACGAGAAAATCGCCGCAAAAAAACGGAACGGAAACACCCATCGTAACGCCAAGCCTCAGCCATACAAGACCGTAATTATTAACCTCGCCGGATAGTCGGCAAAAACTCGAACACGCTGTACATCATATAGCCTACCTACCAACTAACATCAGGGAAAATGTACACGGGATTTCCACCCCTATCTTTGCGAATGTAAGGTGAGAAATCGCGTGAATGAATAAACAACTTATCTATGTAAGTATACACTTCTGAACGCGACCGACTAATAACTAGCACGAGCCAAACATTAATATGATGTGAAAAGAAATTGATTGCAGTTCTATGCACATACTGTATCATTATGCGACTACCGCGTTAGGTGTAATTTAATATTACCTTTATTATTCTGAGTACTTGGGAGACCGAGCTTTGCTCGGCGTTCTAGTAAGACGGTAAAAATTAACAGATGGTGCATAAAAACTTGAATCACTAAAATATGGGTCTGATCGAGACTCGAACCTGAGACACCAATTTGTAAATAACCCAAAAATCCAACGTAGCTGAGACACGCGCTATTATTATTATTATTATTTTATTACGCAATATTTATTATTTGAAGACTAAAGTTAGCCAAAACAGCCTAGCCGTTCGCGTGTTGTAGCGAGACAAATTGCAATCCATTTTTATATATAAGAAGATAACAATTTGAAATTTAAGCCTAAGGTCTGGCTTGGCTAGTTTTATACAATAGTTTTATATAATAGTTTTATTTAATAGTTTTATTTAATAGTTTTGCATAATAGTTTTATATAAGGTTGGACCATCCAACTTGTAAACCATTTTGGAGGCCGATTACTCGAAAATGGTTCTAGCTATTATCCCAGAAAAACGCCATTTTTTGAGTCTTTATATTATATTTTTTCTTTTGCTGCGTAATAAGATATGAGATTGTAAAAGCGCGTGTCTCAGCTACGTTAGATTTTTTGCGTTATTTACAAATGGGTGTCTCGAGTTTGAGTCTCGATCAGACCCATATTTTAGTGATTCAACTTTTTATTCACACTCTGTTAATTTTTACCATCTTAATAGAACGCCGAGCAAGCACGGTCTCCCAAGTACTCAATTATCGTGGTAGTTTGAGGGAGGTTCTACTAAAGACGATGATTGGATTTTCCCATACCGACTGTTCTTACCTGTTAAACATTTGATGATTGTTTTGTCGGCAGCGTAAATTAGTTACTTATTTATTCCAGTTCATAGTTAAGACAGAACAACGTGTGTCGAGACAGCTAGTTAAATATACATAATTAAATTCTTATATAAAACTAGCCAAGTTAGACCTCGGCTTAAATTTCAGGACTGACCATCTTGGCGCGCATATAGATCTCACTTCTTCTGTCGTTGAAGTTAATAACCAAGGCAATAGGCTTATATTATGTACCTATATCGTAATATTGAAGTCGGCTCTTATTTCACATACCTGTATATTTTTGACGGGATTCTATTTTACCCATTGTAAAAAAACTTGAAGAAAACTTGTGTCCTATATATTGCAGAAATATTTGACATAACACAATATCTATCCTGATGTTATCCTTTTTTGACGTGATAACGTCTTATAAATCGATGGAGCTGGCTGCACGCACGAAATAACATGACTCATGCGTTACCTGTTACCCGTACCAAGTACCCAAGTACCAGCGTTACCTCTTGCCTTTACCTCATTATTATTATTATTATTATTGTTGTTGTTGTTGTTGTTGACGTTGTCACGTTCAACTATCGTCAGTAAACCGACTTTACAGACAACCGGTATTATTTTATCCTACGCTTCAGTTCACATCGAAACGAGACGATACTTGACGATGCATTTTTAAGAAAGCGATTGAGAGCGGCGCCGCTCGTGCAATGAAACGTGTGCTGAATAAAGTTCAATATCAAATTTACTATTTTAAAAATGCAGTGCCGTGTCGCGTCTCGTTTCAGTATGAGCTGACCCTTATGAAAAAAACTACATTAATCCTTACAGTATAGTGTACCGACCAGGAAGGTAAAAACACATTCAAATCGCAAACGGATGGACAATTAAATGCAAAGCAGTGTTAATAAGCGATGTCTGGTGAAGTGTGACCAGTTTTTGCTGTGTCCCTTCACATACAAAAGTGAATACATTGATTTAATAAGTCACTGGATGTTGACCGCGACTTCGTGCGCGCAAAAGGAAATTCCGCGGGAATCAAACATTTTGCCTCTATAAAAAGTAGCCTGTGTTCTTTCCCGTGGTCTACTCAATATTTGTGCCAAATTTTATCATGTCCTGTTCAGTAGTTTCGGAGCTTATTCAATGGAAACAAACAAATCTTTTCTCCTAATAATATTAGTAGATATTATACATCGTGTTTGTATATTATGTGGTAAATATTCCCACATAATTGATCACTATATCTAAGAATTAAGGTACGGAACTCTCTAAAACTTAAAGAGCTGAAGCTAGTAGCTAGTACTACTGCAGATTTGCCAAAACATAACAAGGATTATAATTTCAACTCTCCGAAAATTATAAATGGCACAACCACGTAAATGAAATAAAACCAGCCAAGTGCGAGTCGGATTAGCATCCGAAAGGTTTCGTGTAAAACGGCAAAAGAATACATTTTTACCCGACTGTCAGGAAGGGTTATGTTTTTCGCGCGTATCTTGTGTGTATGTATGTAAATTCCTTTATTCCCACGTATCTTCCAAACGGCTGAATGGATTTCGACAATTAAGTTATCGTTAGATTTTTCTCAATAGCCCAAGTATCCTTAGATACCTTTTTTTAAAAAAAAATGACAAAATGGCGTATTTTGGCGCCAAATTGTAAGTAGTCAAATTTTTTTTAACCAAACTTTTATTTTGGAGATTTCAAAAATATACATATGACATATTTAAATTTAATCAGTAATAATTACAATCATTTTAATGAAATCTATCGAATAAATTTGTAATCAATGGATTCAAATCGTCGTATTTAGCTTTAAATATATAAAAATGTTGGACCCTATTGCGCATTTTTGTTATACCCGGTATAACTATAATGATTTTCATTTTTATTTTGTTTCACACGCTATAATAATAATAAATTTTGTCCAATTTACAAAAGTCATAATAGAACACACTCTAGTTCATAGAAATGTGCCGGACAGAACACTAAAAAGTCTAAAATAAAATAAATAATTAGAAAAATAAAAAAACCCGACTGCAAAAAAACCTAATATACCTAAGACACCTAACGCACTAAAAAGACTGAAACAAGACTGTAAAATCATAGTACTAGAACCTAATTCAACCTCTATTTTAGTTTAACAGATTACACTATGGGTTGAAGATTATGTGAAGTGAAATAATTGTCATGGTGTTTGTTAGCAGGTGGGACCCATTTACAAATTATATATCGTACGAAAATAAATGGGTCCCACCTGCTAACAAACACCATGACAATTATTTCACTTCACATAATCTTCAACCCATAGTGTAATCTGTTAAACTAAAATAGAGGTTGAATTAGGTTTTAGTACTGTGATTTTACAGTCTTGTTTCAGTCTTTTAGTGCGCTAGGTATCTTAGGTATATTAGCTTTTTTTGCAGTCGGGATTTTTTATTTTTCTAATTATTTATTTTATTATTTTATCATAGTTTAGTGTTTCTATAGCGGCAACAAAAATACATCATATGCGAAAATCTCAACTGTGTAGCTATTGTGATTCATGAGATACAGTGACAGACAGACGGACAGACGGTCAGCGATGTCTCAATAATGGGGTCCCGTTATAACCCTTTTGGGTACGGAACTTTAAAACTTAAAAAATATAACGCGGATTTTTATATTTAAGCGAAGATTAGAAGTTTATAAAAAAATACCATCGTGATTATAACAGTAATTGTGTTATGTTAAATATGTAGAATTGGTGTTCTCGTGCGCCGCGGTGTTTTTCATAAAATCTCCATAACTTCAGTTTCCTTTAAGAAATGAAGATCATTTCCTTTGGTCGATGCTAATATCGGCATTCTCTTATAATGTTTAAAACAATATTAGCATAGCTCTAGAGAAACTCCTGCTATGTCATTAGATAGAAAGTAAGAAAAAAAAATGAATTAATAACCTTTGATTATGTATAATAATATAATAATTACTCCTGGTGTGCTAGTGAGAGGCTAAACATAATTGATACTGTTCAAGAAAGTTCGAACGTGCTCGGAGGGAAATCTATAGTTTTGGCGGGAAATCTATATATAAAAGATGAAACATGCCCGTTCTAGAATAGTCACACGAATTTTTGCACGTTGCAGTAGTCTAGAGCTCCTCAAGCGTCTGTAATGTAACCTCGAAATTCAATACCTTTGAATGAACTAATGTAAAACCTTAATTTTGAAATTATGCTGTAGGGATAAAGATCTAAAAAAAATACAACTTTTAAGGTTCCGTACCTAAAGGGTAAAAACAGGATTTATGAGACTATTACTGAGACTTCGCTGCCTGTCTGTGTGTCTATCCGTCTGTCCGTCCATCTTTCTGTCACCAGGCTGTATATCCTTAACAGTGATAGCTAATATAGACAGTTAAGAATTTTTACAGCAGATTCGCTATACAAAAAAAACCAATTAAATAAATATTTAAGGTGGGTATTTTCTGTTTTGTGCGGAACCCTTCGCCCGACTCGCGCATGGCCTATTTTTTGTTACTTATATATATTATTATTTTAATACAATTATACATAGATGACAAAAAATGGTTTTTGGTTTTTCGTCAATAGTATTTAGACAATTCATATTTAAGAAATTTTGAAAAAGTTTTCCAAAAGATCAGTAAATTTAAAACAAAAACCTATGGAATATCGAAACTCTATCTCCATTATTTATAACTTTTATTTAACGTTGGAAATAAGTGTCTACGCGTCATTTCGCGCAAACACGCGTGCGGCGTCAAAACTGATTAGGTACGTCCCATATAACATATTTAAGCGGTAAATATTAATACACGTAAAAATTAATAATAATTTTAGTGTACTCTGAACACCGTAAAGAATTTGTTCAACTAGGAAATTTATTTAACAACAAAAAAAAGGCTAAACTTATTACCCATATAAAACAATTCAGAGATGGTTTTACCATTAATTCATTCAAAGTAATCACAAAGTCAAACTCTTCAAACGCCCCGTAGATATATAGTTTAGGTAATCTAAGAAAATATTTTTTTTTGATACACCACCGGATTCTAAGAAAGGAAAGTCAATTTCAAGCTACTGTTTTTATTATAATAAGCGAATTGAATTAATAAGCAAATTGACGGTAGGCGTTGTTAACTCATAACGTTTTATTCGTTTCAAAAGAAAATGGGAATTCTTTTTCTTCTCAATTAAATGGTTTATTTGGTTTTTCAATTAATTCTCAATTAAACTATATTATAGTTAAATGCTTATCATTTTATTACTAGTGGTCGCCTAGCTGTCGAAATTCAACCATAATTTTTAAGTTTGAACTTTATTAGGGTTCTTTTGCCTCTTTGACACGAAATAAAAATGCTAATGTAGTCCATTGAATGTGAAAGACAGATAAACAAGCGTGTGACAAAATTGTAATAAAACGCATAGTGTGTGTTAAGAAGGTAGTTATTCTCAGGTAGCAGGTTTAATGTTATTTTTATTAATTTTGTATATTTTAAGTATTATTATGAAAAAATAGTGCAGTTCACTGATACATATTATTAAACTTCAACGGTGCCAAATTGCGTACTCCGTTCGCATAATGTTCGTCAAAAGGTTTACAAAGTTTTTGCTTCATGCATTAATATAAATTATTATGACTCCTTCAACATTTAGGTGGTTCTTACATTGGATCCGCGTCCACGCGCGGTGTGTGATTTAGGGCCGATTCACACCGAAATGGCAGCGGAGTCATATAATTTTAAACTTTATATTCATTAGTATTTATAGTTAAACTGTGTTTTACACAGTTTCACCGCCGCTCACGGCCGCCGACGGTCACTAGCGGCTATCGGCGGCCGGGAGCGGCGGCGGTTGTCGGTTTAACGAAACTGTGTTTTATAGTAATGAAGATAAAGTTTAAAGTTATATGACAGCTATGCTGCTGACCGCTCCGCTGCCATTTCGGTGTGAATCGACCCCTAGTGAAAACCACGCGCGGCAACGGGGCGCGGATCCACTAAATACTTCATTGTCATCCGCTTTTTTACAGTCACGAGCCGTATTATTATTACATGATATAGCTAATGCGCGTGGGTGGGAAATCCGCGCGGTACACTGTTTGTCGTAAATTAACGAAAATAACGCGCGTGGGAGCGTTACCAGTGTGCGAATCGCCTTATTTTATCAACTTGTCAAGAGCTACTATTAGAACCTCA
Source organism: Phengaris alcon alcon (assembly GCA_037179445.1). Classification (NCBI taxonomy): domain Eukaryota; kingdom Metazoa; phylum Arthropoda; class Insecta; order Lepidoptera; family Lycaenidae; genus Phengaris; species Phengaris alcon. Next base: position 2,533,659 of record JAYRCH010000646.1, on the reverse strand, counting down.
TGATTATTTATTATTGTTTAATTGCTCGGCTTGTTAAATATGTTTAATGCAATATAAAAGATAGTGCAATCATTCTCGTTATTACGGCAATTGCTAGAGAATTGTTGATTACTCTCAAGTAGAGGGAATTGTTGATTAGCGAAACTAATGTTTTATCTAAGCAGTAGGTTCAAGAATTATTGTTTTTCAAGCAATAAAAAGTATATTAAAACTAACCATGAAAATAAATATAATCTAATAGATATATTATAATCTAACTATGTATTAATAAAAATTTTGCTTAAATAAAATCTAATAAAAAAATCCGGAAAAGTGGGAGTCGGACTCACCCACCGAGGGTCCCGTATAAAGTAAGCTTCTGCTACTATTATGAAGCACCTGGGAGACCGAGCTTTGCGAGGTGTTTTAGTAGAACGATAAAATAATTTAAAAAATATATAAAAATACTTATAAATGACAAAGAAATAGTAAGAATGACAAAAATATTTATTTTACCGGGATTCAAACCCACCACATTCCGAATTTCCAAACAATCCAAAAATTATACGTAGGTACCCATACCAAGCTGGCAATCAGACTGACGTAAGAGAACCGAAGTTATTGATATATTGTTGAACGACAAAAAAAAATTATTGCTTAAAATGCGCAGCTTCTAAGGGATAAGACAGATAGATTTTTCTCCCCCAAATTTCAAATTTAATTTCAAAACTCCCTGCATACTAAATTTCATGGTAATGCTTGTAGCCGTTGTCGAGATACCGATTATATATATACAAGATCGTCTCGTTTAAGTATGATTGATGTATTAATGATGTGAAAGTTTGTGAGGATGGATCGATGGATGTATGGATGGATGTTTGTTAGATACTCTTTCACGCAAAAATTACTGAACGGATTTCGATGAAGATGTATGGTAATAGTTTGTGTGGCTGTGGGTTAAAACATAGGCTACTTTTTTTCCCGAAAAAGTACAGTATTCCTGTTGGGATACCCGATGCTATATTTACACGGGTGGAGTCGCGAGAAAAAGCTGGCTAGAAATAGTTCAACAATCGAGTCTCGCGAGCATGTTGATGAGTTTGTATGGAGAAACTATTCTTTTTGAAATTATTCATTATAAATTAGAACTTTTGCGTCGAAAAAAAAAATTAATAGTTTGGATGCGCACATCAAAACCGTTCATATACTGCATTTGACCTACTAGCTTCAACTTGAAATTTCGACCCCCTGTTACATCAAATTATTTTTTGTGATTTGTTTAGAAATGTGCAGTTTTCAGTTTTTTTTTTCTTGTATTTGTAGTAAAAAACAATGTTACTTACAAAATTTCATAGTTTTAGGTCAACAGGAAGTACCCTATGAATTTTGATTCCCTTAAGAGCGTCGAAATATGCGGTTTTAGCGGCATTAACGGGTGTAACTTTTTTTCGATAGCTAAGAAGTCTAGTTTTTCCCAGATTCAAGGTGTCCCTGAGTATACGGTTTTAATTTCAATTTAATACCTCTATGCATTTCCAAAATAAATCCATCTGTCTGTCAGACAAGACCTGTCCATCCGTCCATCTGTCTGTCAGACAAGACCTGTCTGACAGACAGATGGACGGACGGATGGACAGAAACGTTAATATAATTGTTGACATTTTTCTTTTATTTCGAAATTTAAAAAAAAACTTATATTTTCTAGTTCACATAGTTGCAGACCACATTACTTTTTAGTGTCAACGACGATCAAATCATAAACCTAAATTGCTACAGTCTCGCTTTAAAAAACAAATAAAAAAAAAAGAGAAATATAAATTAGAACATGCTGTATAGCTCCAGAACTGTATGTATTATGATAATAATTATTATGATTACTGGTGGAGTCGTGTACGAATGTGTGTAAGCAGCCGTCACAACGTGTGAGATGTTAATCATCACTCTGATGACCAGTTAAATCAATTTCAAGCGATCGTTGCCGCCGGTGTACGGATAGCAACAGAGTAACACCTTGTGTGTGATTGATCGTTGAATTTGAAAAATTTGAAAACTATTCCTGTATATATTTGTAACATTTATGTTGATTTTAATGCGTAATTGATGGATGTGTTTTTTTTTTTATCTTATTTAAAACAAAAGTTGTGGCAGTATGGAAGGATTCATATTGACTATAATATTTTAAAATATACACTTTGTACTGTAACAGTGCAGCACTTATTTTCAGTTCCTACGTAAGGTTTTAGTAAACACGAAAAGTAAAATATAAAGAGTTTTTTAACCTCAAACCTCAAATTTGACAACCGGAACCGATTCGATTTGACACATGCATTTTCACTTTTTCAGTGTAGTAAAAGTTTATATTTTTTTTAATTCAACCAATATTTGCTGACCTTTAGCTCGAATTAGGAGTCGAAAGCATTCCTGGGATTGTGTTAACTACTTTTGACGCTGACTGTATATGGCCGGCCTCCGCTAATGGCCATAGCCGACGATAAATATTCATCGCGGCAAAAACATGCAGTGCGCACGCGCCGACGCCAGACATCGCGCTTTCTTTACATTCAGCCGCTAAAAGAGTTCGATTGGAGAAGCCGTTTAAAAGCGCCCTAAAAAAAATTTACAATATATTTTTCAGATATTATTGTACTAAAATTGGCAAACTTGAAACTACGAACAGATTATCAGACTATATACCTTATTTATCTAAATCTAGGTCGCATCCAAAAAGATGAAGACGTTGGCCGCTTTCACATCAACCTAGGCTCGTTGTAAAAATCCAAAGATGATGTAATCTGAAGAATTTGCAGGAAGGGTAACTAAAATTAAGGGGCTGTAATCTACTGATACGTATAAGATAGCTTATTCGGAAGTTTGGTGGCTGCAAGTAAGCAGCAAATAAAAGTCTTTAACTATCGAGCGACAGAGACAAAACATTCAAATAATTATAATATTATCTGATGCTTATCAGTAGGTTGTGGAACAGGCCCAAGCCCCCATATTAATAAAAATTTCACACCATGGATATTTGATACTTTGGAAATGCTACTTTTATTTGATTTAATATTTAAAATGACTAACTTTTTCCCGTGGCTATGCCCACGTAAATACAGTAACCCACGGGAACACTGTCCTTTTTTGGTATAAAAGTATAGTCTATGTGTTAATCCAGAGCTTAAATCAAAATCCGTCGAGTAGTTTTTGCATGAAAGAGTAACTAACATTCATCCATTCATCCATTCTCACAAACTTTCACATTTATAGTAGTAGTAGGACTGGATGCCTCCTCCATATTTCGTATCTCCCAGTGCTCTCTCCGCGCTCTCGATCGCCTCAGGTCAGCGCTAGAAAAACTCAGACTGATACGCCCGCTATGTGCGTCTGTAACAGAGGTCTCCACTGTACCGTAGCGTAGAAAAGTCGAGTTCGAGTTTGTATTGTTAACAAGCTGTTAAACATTAATAAAACTAATATACACCGCGGTATAGTCAGTTGCTGACATTTGCATTTTTATATCGTGCGAAGGCATGCTAGGTCCTAATTGTATGACTTTACTGTGACAGTATTTTTTATCAGCTAGGTGTCCCGACACACGTTGTTCTGTTTTAACTATGAACTGGAATAAATAAATAACTACACCTACAACCTACACCAATGTAGACACCTACACATACATCTACAAGTAAACCTTACAACCTATTGGGGTTTAACGATTTTCTTAAATAAACCAGACAGGTACGCGCCTATAAATTTTGACAGTCAGGTGAACAGTTAGTATGGGAAAATTTAAGTCATTAAACGGTTTTATTTAGCTTGGCCAGTTTATTTATTTCTTTGGGTCAAATTTAGTAATTGGAATTTTACCCCCTTCCTGACACCAGATCGATCTGATATTTGGTACCCACTCTCAATCTTGATGATAATACAATAATAATAAAAAATTATGACTGTAAATCCAAAATGGCCGCCGATACAAAATGGCGGATTACATATTACTTCACAACAACCTCTATATGGGTATCAAATGAAAGGGCTTGATTAGAAGAATAGAGCTCATTCTGAAATAAATTAAAATCTCTAGCAACAAAACTAAAAACTTGAAAATAAATTAAATAAAAAAATATTTTTATGTTAAACGGTTTTATTAACGTGAAACTATCATATATTAACTCTAGATACGCAACGCCCAACGATTTTATTATTTGTCTGATCAATACCCCAGATTGATGAGAAGATTGGTGCGATCTGGTAACTAGGACTTACCGAATTATTTTTTAGCTTTTAGTACATTACCTACATTATTTTTATTGTAATAAAACCGTTTAACATAAAAATATTTTTTTATTTAATTTATTTTTAGTATTTTCTCCGCAATTTTAACAATATTTCTCACCGTTTAAACCTCCCCGGAACTTAAAACAAAATTATTCCAAGACTAAAAAAATATTAGCGATATAGTTTTAGCGAGACATTGGATTTAGAATCCATGTTTATTTATGTATATATTATGTACAAGATTTTAAAAATTTCTATCGAAAATGGTAATCACAATAGACACAAAAATTATATTATGAAATTTCAAAAATATTTAAAAATAATTAAGAACGTTAAATATGTAATATGAAGTTCGAGAACATAATTTGACTGTTGCCAGTCAAGTTGCTAGTATTATTGCCTATAATTTAACACAAATTGGAAATGCCAACAAACTAGCTATCATTGAATATTGAACCCAAACTCATTCGAAAACACCTAATCTATTCAAGTGGCTAGCCGCGAGGGTCGCGACACGTGCGATAGGGACACGAATATACGTTAAACAAAAGACAAAAGAAGACAGACTCACCGCCGATGTTTGGGTCAAAAGGTGACCGATATGTCATAACCCGTTGTAATGAAACGGAGATATCCGTCACACGAGGCGATAGAAAGGGACAGATACGACAATGACGTTGGGGGTTAAGTGTCAGACGACGTGTCGCGGCCTGTGCGAGAGGGATAAGGATAGATTTTTATCGTTAACAAGTGGAAGATAGACGTAAAGAGGTCAAAAGACGAGCGTCGACAACCCTGACCTCCCCAGCGGAGCGCAGGGCCGCACTCGCAATAGTAAAATGTTTAAAATATTAGCTGGGAATACAAAGTAAATGGTATCTGCCTTTCGATACCCTGTTTTTACAATAGTTATAGTTTCCTTCTGCCGTTAAAATAACTATGAGTATTGTTTTACTGGACCATGTTTGTCGAAAGTATAAATGTAACCCTTGTCAATTTATCCCGCGTTTTATTGTGCGCCATTTTGTCGTAGTAGCGCCATTTTTTAGAGTCTTATTATTGTGTTGCAAAGCTATATCGCACCTACGTGAGATAAAGCGATGATTTTGTATTTCACTATGATATAAAGAATACTTTCTTATTTGTGGCTTCGAATTTAATGGTTTATTTTATTTTTAAGCTGTCGCTTGTAATGGCAAAAAGATAATTAGATGACATTTTGTAAGACAACTCTCAATCTATTTGATTTAATACGGACGGGTGAGAAATGAAATTACATGTTTAAACTTGACGCTTTGTTAAATGGTTTTATAACCTATTTTAACAGCCTCATATAATTTATAAAATTATGTGCCTTTTTGTCGATATTAATTAATTGTTTTGTTTGACGAAGTGTCTATAAACTTAAAACTTTCAAGTCGTCAACTTTGATATGTTTTCCCGTGTTTTCAGTGATGCATAGATACGTATCGAAATAAATCATGAATTCATTCTTCCCTTAATTACATAGTTTCCTTATTTTTTACATCCTTTTTGGATAACTGTCGTCGCTACATAAACTTATTGTTTAATTTAAACAGTTAAACGACAACCAAAACCTAAGTTTGTCTACTGCCAGCTTTATAAATTAAAAAAATCACCTAACCAAGAGCATGTCGGGACATGTCTAAGGAGGGTTCCGTAACTATAAACGCGTAACATATATTTTTTCCAATTAATTAAAAAACTTTTTAATTTCGTTTAAAATAATTTTCCTAAAGAGTTATTAGCATGATGTATTCGAACGAAAAATTGGAAGTTTCTAAATCTCATAGTTTAGAAATGCCAGAGGGGGGCCAACTTATAAACCAATTTGGAGGAAACCGAACGCTTAGCCCGGTCGTGCCTCTCTATCGCTTGTTCTATCCTCTCGTTTGCACGCTCGGCTCAGGCGGAACGTGACTCAGGCGGAACGTGACAATATTTTGTGCGTGCAGCTGGCGTTCATCAATTTTTAAGACGTTACCACGTAAAAAATGTAGTAAGTAAAATACATTTCAATGGGTGACTGCCGAATACTAAACAAAATTAAGAGCCCTGCTAATAGCAGGTTGTCGCTGTCTCTACCAGCGGAAATGACAAGGACAGCATGTGACTTGAGTGTCACTTAATTTAACAATCGTTTCAGTATTCGGCTGTAAGTTTGGAAATTAGTGTAAAACATCTGATTGCGTTACGAATGCGAGTAAATCCAGGTCTCCAGATATATTTGGCTTTTAACAATCATTGTTACAACCGATACGTCTCTGATTTTTGATGCACTAATGAATCGGGACCGGCGGTATAATTAAACAGTTCGCGACTATCGGCATTGGGGTGTACTTCGGTTATAATGTTCCTAATAGAGATTTTTATATAGCAGTGTTTATAAAATTTGGTAAATAGTGTGCCCCAGTGTGTATTCGGTAAATAAAACTGTAGTATTTGACGATTTGAGTGAAGTTGTCTGTATCTATCTGGCAAGTTCAATGTGTTTGCCGTTGCTAATTGGGCAGGTATTTTATGGATTTCGCCAGTGACAGTGGCAAGGAGAAGTGCTTGCCAGTGATAATTTGGCAAGTATTATAAAGTTTTCGTCAGTGACCATTTGACAAGGAGAAGTGCTTGCCAGTGATCATAGTGATCATTTGACAAGTAGATTACAGTCATTTTCCTGTCAAATCTTATCTAATACTAAGTCAGTGTTTGTGGGTTAAAAAAATAAGGACAAGTGTAATTTTAATTAGTTTTTTTTATATGATGATGTTCACTTCAGAATACCATTTCTCTAGCAAGCTATTGGAACTACTGACTAAAGGTACTTATTATAATGTTAAATGTTACCCAATATCTATACTAGGGCTATACTTGATCAACTGATCTCAATGATAGGTACTAGTATAACGATTTATCAAAACATAATTTCAAATATCGTCTCCCTATAATATTAAGATGTAATAATAACAACTCCCACACCGATTTGCCGGTTTCATGGAAACCAGGCATGTTACGCAGAAGTAATTTTATAGTGCCCAAGTGTGTGCGCAGTACACAAGAGCACTCTCTCTTCCTTTACTCTCGTAATCCAGTGGGACGGATAACCGACACGAATGGCGAGAGATCAGGCGCAGGTCCGACTTTTCACATGCCCATCCAACGCATGGATCATCTTTCTAGTCAGACTATGAGGTGATCAGCTTACATTGTCCTAACCAAACTTGGAAACAACATTTTTTGTTGTTCCAATGCGGGAATCGAAACCACGACCTCCGAGTCGAGAGCCAAGCTCTAACCACTAGATATACCTTAAGATATATCATAATATAGGTAAACAGTTGACCTAGAGAGTATACGAGTATGTTTTGTTAATAATGTAATTATTTTATTAACAATAACCCGCCTACGTATATTTTCAAGCCAATGTTACCCGGGCTACTATTAGTAATAATAGCCCGGGTAACATTGGCTTAATAAAGACAAAGAAGGCGTTATAATATTACGAATCTATTGACACGTAATTGATTAGAATCTGATCAGTAGTTTGAGCGTTTCGGTGGAACAAATACACTTACAAACATATATAGACTGCCTAAATACTTTTTAGTAATTTAATTTTATGCATTTCACCCTCTATCAATAATTTTATAATATATTTTATATATTTTAATTGTACACTACTTTGTATATAAATAATAATATTGTTATCAGTAGTAGTAATTGTTATTTTACTAAGTTATGTTCTGTTTGTTACCAGGTAGCGGTCAGCGAGATGGCGCTTACCCCGCAACTAACGGTAAGTTTAATTTAACTGTATTTAAACAAAACTTGTAAACTACAAAAGGGTAAATGTTAAGGGTTATGTGTTAGTGGTGAAATATTACGAACGTCACAACATTTAAATTACAAATCACTTGTTTCTTTACGAATAAAAAAATTGAGACACGCAAAATACAAACAGCGCTGGGCATTTTGTTACAAAATTTCAATTTTGTAGCTTAGCAATTAGCATAAACACCGTAGAAATGATTTCTTTCTACGGAAAAACAGATAAAATAACACACACTGAAAGCTGTCATTTTGTTCATAATATGTCAGTATGTCTATTCATGTGTAGACAAAACGCATTTCTATGGCGGTTACGCTAAGCGCACAAGAAGCATTAAAGAAAATATTTTGTTAATGAGTAACAATAAAAACATAATATAGTAGTAGGTAGTGTAAGAAAACTTTAGTAATGTATGTTATTACTTTTGTAGCTACATACCAAACTGCATCCCCCGATAAAGCAATCATTCGTTAATGAAGTTGTCGCTGTTGAACCGACTTTACAGGCGTGTTCGCGTGAAAAATGTGTATTATTAATGCAATAATTTAGCGCCAATTTAACCATCGGCGTACAACGTGGGGTAAATTTGACCATAGCCGGAGAGAAATGCGTCGATTTAACGGTTTTGTCCTAGGAAAAAATAACCGAAGACGTTAAAGGGTTGTGTCAAATTCGATGTTGCAATAATATGTATGGAACACGCAGATCACATCAGCCAAAATTGTACTGAATGAGGTGACGTATAATTTCGTTATTTAGTTATAACTAGGTTTTTACAAAGCCAAATATTGGTATTTTTAGAATATGAACTATTAGCAAAAATTACTATGGAAATAACTGTCTTATAGTAATATAATGTTTTTAAAGTCGAAAAAATTGCTTGATTTTTAGGGACACTTGAATTTTTCACGTGAATACGTCTTATGAATCGATGAACGCGGGGTTCCCGCACGCACGAATAATTGTCACGTTCCGTCTGATTGTCACGTTCCGTCTGATTGTCACATTCCGCCTGAGCCGAGCGTGCAAGCGTGAACGCGGAACAAGCGATAGAGAGGCACGGACGGCCTAAGCGTTCGGCTTGTTCGGCTTGTGACGTTATCACGTAAAATTATCGTCCGTAAACCGACTTAACACACAGCCAATTTTTTTTTATATTATGAATAATTGGGTTTTATTTATTGCTTTAATAACTTATAAAGATCTAAACCCGTTATATTCGAATAGCACCTGACATAGTCACATAATAAGTTTGGGGTTATTTTGACCCCACGTTGCACGGGAAAGGATTTTTTTCACTTTGCACGTGAAAAGTTGCGCATGCAATGACTAATTAAATAACAACGTTTAAGTTCTTGTGCACTGCGGCTGTATTTTGAAATAATCATTATCACTGTTATATTACGGGTATCTATTCTAGAAATAAGCAAAATCACAGCTCCGCTCGGCAGTATCGCCTCCATCGCGATATCAAATCTGAACGGAACAATAACGCTGCCGGCGTATTATTTCGCCTTCATTTATTTACAAGCTTATATAAAATGGCCGGTCGGACTCGTGACACCACAATGAAACCTTTCACCCACTTACCGCTACCTGTTGCGTGCCTAAATGATCTAGATCTCTCTTATTTGCAATCAGATCGGCTTATACGTGAAATTACGTTCGTAGCGCGCGTTTTTTTGACTTCCGCAAGGAAGCCTCATAGTTTCGCTCCGTCTGTCCGCCGTGTAACTTATGTAATTGTGAATATAAATCGATTACATTTGTTATAATTATAGATTGTGTATAGACCTCGATTTTGGAATTATTAATAAGTAATAATAATTTTCTATTTTAGGGTTGGCACTCAATCTCCATACATGTGAAGTGGGTACAAAAAATTTTTCATTCAACCCCTACGTGTGGGGTATCGACGAATATTAATAACTTCGTGGGGTATTTTTAAATAAAGTCTAGGTTTCATACATAACTTTTTTCAAAATCAACCATTTTCGAGTAACCGGCCGAGTGGTTTTTATGTTGGTCACCCTTGGCATTTTTAAATTGTAAGAGATAGTAACATGTAAGTTTCTATGCAGTGGGCTTAGCATGCGCAACCTAGAAACACCGAAGAGTCGACAAAATGATATATTGAAGTAACATTTATACTATTCGTCGTTATGAGAAACAACATTTCTTTTCTTCCCGAGCATGAGCTCACAAAATGGCCTCTTTTGACAGCTAAAGTAGAAACATTTTCTTGTTTCAATGTCAAATAGTCTTACAATAATGTCAACTACTCCACATCATGGCGCTCCTAGCAAATAGTTTCCTTACGTTCAGTCATTTACTTGAATAATTGTTCGTTTTTGCCAGAAGATTTCCCGGCAGCCATTTTAAAAATATGGCTGTTTAGAAATGTTGACTTTTATTGACGACCTTGTTAACATAAATTAAGAACTATTTTGCAACAAACTATTTGGATAGAAAATTTCTTCTTTAATTTTTTTTGTGTTGTTTCTTCGGATCGGCATGCTAAGCCCGCAGATCACGATATAAACAATTTAGGAAAGTTATTTTAAGCGAAATCGGACAATAACTTTTGAATTAATTTAAAGAATACATATTGTATGCTTATAGTTACGGAACCCTCCTTAGACCTGTCCTGACATGCTCTTTTTTAATTTAAATTTAGATATATGGCGTCGGCTTAAAACCATTTGCCAGTGTCAAGTTAAAAAGGCGGGAAATAGAATTTTCTTTTTAATTTTCAACACCGTATTCTTAAATCGTCAAGTCTATTGAAAGTCCAAATACATAGTCAGTGCAGTCAGTGAGTAGTAAGTGGTAGAAGCTTTACTGAAAGTTTCTAGGGAGTTTTGGAGTCTATAATTATAACACAAAATAGCACGTTTTTTGAAGTTGTACCATTTGCTCACACTTGTGCACATTAACGAATATTTAATGGTTAATATTCTAGCACTATTACACATCAAGAACCGAAATAACACAAATTTACGAAAGAAATACAAAATCCACAACGGCACCCATTGAATTCCCCGGCAAAACTCCTGACATGCTCTTGGTTAAGTTAGGTTAGGTTATTTTTTATTCAACGAGAAAGTGTGGCAAAGGTTATCCGAGTTTGAGTTTTTATCCCCGTATCGATTTGCACAAAAATTTTATTGCATTTGAAACTGTTATTGTATGTTACCGTTACTTTTGAACTTTAAGCCTACATTTATGTTTTTATTGAAAAATATTTTTCTCGCAAAGTAGAATGATCATGCAACACGTCTAATTTTAGGCTGGAACTATATTTTACGGGATCGAGAAGGCCGGAGACAATTCATAGTATTGAAAATATAACTCTGGACTTATATAATAGAGTTGAAAATCGACAGGAGTCGACACTCATGTCGACAGTTGTCAGATTTGACATTGCCATTTGACTGGAAACTCGTGTGTTCGATTTTCAGCTCCATTGAATTAGCACAGAGTTCTATTTTCTGTGCTCTGAAATTTCCCCGGCCTTACGGATTCCGCACAATATAGTGCCGGCTTAAGGCACCTTTTAAACGTCCCTAGTTAAGCACTGCTTTGTGTTCGTAATCCCATTCTACTGTAATGGTAAACGCACTATACCAAAACGTTTGTGTCAATTAAGTACAATTTAAACTATATAAATGAGGGTTTTTAAATTCGTGACATCTGACACCTTTTTGACACGACAAGGACCGTTGGGCTACCAAGCGCCGCCTGGTGACAGAAAAGAATCGAGAATTCTTATTGACCGTTTTTGATACCACTTACGCCTCCAGATGACGCTTTGTGTGCGTTGGGTCTGCCCCCTAGCGGCAGAAAAAATATCAAACACCCTCATTACTTTTATCAAACTCTTGACAGGCAATGAAGAAACATTCTAAATTTGAATTCTAATATCGAAATTCGCGCCAAATTATTGTAACCTGATTACGGTAAGTGTCATGTTAAAATTATTTCCTTATTCGTCGGCTTGGGGCAAAATGTAGTAGCGGGAAATATCGCAGCCAGCCCGTTAGATCTTTCGTGAGGTCATGTCATATTTGATACAAACCACAGATATCTTTAGTTTATCTTTAAACTTGTGGCCCGTTGCGGACCGCTTGGAAGTGAGATAAGAAATATTTGAACCTTAATAGTACCACAGAATAACAATTTGTACTATAGTGTGTGCCTAGTTACGTAGTGGTTAAACTTATGTTTATTTTTTCTTGGCTGCAATGGAAAAAGACGTTTGGAGTCCGGACCAAAGTTGTTAAGAGAAAAAGGAGACTAATATACCTTTTATATGTAAATAAGAAGACATTTGACAGGCGTAATTAACAATTAGCAGAAGTAAATAGATTAAAATTTATTATTACATTAAAAGTGCGAAAGGAGGAGTATGACATTTAGCACAGTAAAGGTTTATGTGGAGGAAGGTGTGCAGAAAGCTAATATTTTTTTAAATTATTGCATACCTACACGAAAACACATTTACGAGACAGTCCTCAGATTAATAATACACACTACCGTGCGTTTGACGCTTGTTTTGTTACGCGCTGACGTTTGTCAATGTGTCACAATATTTAAAAAAAAATCTATCTAAGAGGCTCTTGTGTAATATGAAACTAAAAAAATATATTAATTAATAAGAGTGAATTTCGACCACATGGTGACCTCTCGTTTTAACTAAAATACCTAAAGTACCTTCGACTTAACCTGGCAACTAAAACTCTTCAACTTCCCACTAGGCTACTTTATAAAGCCTATCAAAAAAGTCAGCCAATAAAACGCCAAGATAGCCTCAAAAGGCTAGTGCTGTCCCCGTAGGCGTCGGAGCCAATAAATTCCATTGGGGCCGGTGATAGGCATCATCACACCTAGAGTAAATCCCATTAGTATCTTCGGTAGGGTTAACTATGCCCAAAAGTAGTATGAGATATGCTACAATTTGTATGGAGCGACCTGAGCCGGTTGCGATCAAGATGGCTCGCTTGCCAAGGCAAAACTGCTGTGATTTTATCAGAGCCGCAGATGTGGTATAAATTATAGATGTACATTGTTAATAATAAATAAAAGTTTGGTTTAACTGGAGGTAATGCGGTGCTACGAAGTTTGAGCAGCTCAGACGTAGCAGTCTACGTAACGTAGACTCTATATATCGATTTCGGTTTTAATAAATACCTAATCGTGTTTAATGAAGTGCTTGATGACGAAAGTCTTCGTTTTCCGTAATCACAAACTTACGTCCGAATACTAAAACTAAAGCATTTTAAACTAACGGTCAATTTACACTGAAATGAAATGATATGTGATGCGGCGCTGTATTTTTTACACACTTTCACACACCATTGTAATGATAAGACGTGTAAGTATACAACCAATGTAAAACCACATTCAAATGAATAAGTTATTATGTACAATATGTTGACAATAATGCAAAGGTATGAATGAAACTTGAAAGACGTAGAACCATTTGAGTATTCGGCCGTTAGCTGATGAACCCATTAAAATCAAATTACAGGGACATCTCCAATTGTGACTAACACATACAGATTTTCAAATTGCAAAATGTACTTATCTAGTTTCTGCAACATCGATGTGGTCTTTATACTTACACGGGTGTAGGCATACTGACGATTGATGGACCAATAGGAACAATGAGATGAGGTACTATAATGGTCCTTAGCCTCAAACGCCGGTCATAATAACCCGGTTGGACCACTAAATAAGACCGAGCCTATTTACACTTGAACGCTATTCACTATTCTATGAAATTGTGCGCGCTTCACGCTACTAGAGTAAGTCTTAAGTGAGGACTTTACGCTGCTGCCGCATTTGATAATCGGGCTTTATCTTTCTGATACTCTACAAAGTACGTACGGACAGTATGTACCTATATGACAGTATGTATGTATGACAGTATGTGACTCAGAATAAACAACTACTTCGGTGACCGTACGCTAAAAAAAGGATACCTAAACTATTAAAGAGCTTGACTAACGATATCCGACAAGAGACCAAACTAAAAGTGTTCCAAAAGTATGTAAAAATACTTTTTTATGTCCGTCCCCAGCTAATGAATAATGTCAACTATCATAACCTACATAATTTTATTTATCCTATTCTTATATATATATATATATATATATGTATATTTTATTTTATTTTGATTCTATTTGTTATTACATTAAATTAATTTGTGATAATGATTTTATTTCAATTATGTTTTAATTTTTTGAGTTTGTTATCATGATCACTTAAATGTAGATCCTACAGGACCTAAAGACGCATATATTATAGACGAGGTATGTCAAGGCGAGATGAAAAAGTGTCCACACTTAAACTGCCCAAACCTTGGAGTTGCTTATTCTAGGTTGTTTGTCAGCTTGACATTTTGACATTTCCTCAGTTTAATCAGTTCACATGCGATTAATAAAATAATTGACAAAATCTGTAATCAAGATGGCGTAACTTTTTCTTGGATGAAGAATTTTTCTGTCAAGCCCATCCTTAGGTTTGATGTTGTCAAATGAGCCAATACAAAAATTTGGATTGAATTTCAACCGAAATTTGATCCAGATTCAATCCTAAGTTTGACAAGATAGATTTCCTTTTCGAAACTTAGATTTCCTATTCAAATGAAACTAGTGTGTGATAAAAGTGCTATATAAAAAATATATTTCAATTTAAATACGTCGCTTTACCTAGCTTATAGCGAGCTCGGAGAAATTGCAAAGTTGCCGCCGTTCTTTTAATGATGTTTGTTTACGGAACGGTATCGCGTATATCACGTATCGATAATGGCGCTCGTTTTCGGCGCGTTTTAATTTGAAGTATAAATTATATTATAGCCTTTCCCCGAAGTGCGGAGGCGAGCGACCGGACCGGTTCCGCACAGCCTCATTTAAACTGTAGCACATTCCACACGGAAGCCTCTACTTATAGTGCAGTCGATCGGGTAGTAAAAATAATAAAACTCCACGATCAAGTCAAGAAACATACACAGTCCAATGAACGTATTGTAAGTTTCTTTATTTTTAATATAAAATGCACACGCTCTACGGGAATTTTCCAGGAAGTGTCTCAAACAGCGATATTTCGCTTTCGATCATGACACTTCGTTTGTAATTTTCTAAAATTCTAAAAAAATATATATTATATTTAATACTTAGATGAATTCTTTTAAGCATAACTCGCCGCTGTGCTGATTAATCTATATCCTAGAAATAATAAAAAAGTTAATTAAAAAAAAACTCACATCTTTAGTTGTTATTTAAGGTTGTGGCAGTTGAAGTGTTCCCGTGGTCTTTATATACGCGGGCGGAACCGCGGAAAAAAGATAGTAATATGTATTATTTTCAACTTGCACAGACACAAAAAAAATCATTGAAACCCTTGTCCAAAAGGTCATATCGCTGGACTCGCACTATGAATACGGGTCCGCGTAAGTGCAGGCTCTTTTATCCCCGCCGGTACGCGGTCCGCTGTCGTATTATACGTGTTTGTATCAATATAATCCGCCAGACACAGGTTAAATCACTGATTACCGCAATACTGGATAGTATTGAGATATCCTAATTATTAGTAACCAAATTCTTAAATTATATGCTGAATTAGTAAAATAAACTATTTGAATGGTACGTCAAATGTTCTTACGGCAGGTCCACATGTCCACAACACGATGTCGACAACGATAAACCTGACGTGCAAATTCACATCGCCGTATAAATGCACGTTATATCGCCGGATCGCTGTGCTATGTTAAATTTGTAGCCGTTGCCGTGTTGTGAAAAATTACGACGCGCAACGCACCGCGCCGTTTCACTTTGATAACACGTGACGTGGACATGTGGATAGACCTCTGATTGCTTGACCCAAAGCTCAGTAGTGTAAACGATGATGTTGTGTTAGCGATGATGATTCTATTCAAATAGTCCATCAATATAACCTGTAGTAAAATTTTCCATTGTTAAAATTTTCAAGATGACGGACGAAACCAATAAAAACCTTATTATGTACCGAGACATAATGCTTCAGACATGAAACATAATATATTTTTACAAAAATCGCTTATTGTATATCCGCGCGGCGCTGCGTTACTTGGCGATGTATCTTCGCCTTGTCTCTGCTCAAGTCAAGGAATTTTTTTTCAATAATATATAAGCTGTATCTAGTTCTTTACAGATCATTGTAAAATACTTAAAATCTCTGTGAAACGCAATAATGAACTTATTTAATCCGCGGCCGAATTCGCCCTGACGTGACGGTATAAAGGTTCTTATTAATGTCCTCTGATATAGAGCAGATTTGAACCACATCGGTAGCCATTTGCGAGATAACAAATAATGGATTCATTTAAAAATATATGAAAAAATAATCTTCATATACTACCTATACAAATATATTAATAACTATTAATACATGCAATGTATCGTACAAAATCTAAATAATTTATTTATTATTTATTTTATTCTTCATGTAGACATTAAGAAAGACACATTTGAAAGTTATAATAATACATTGGCGTACTTATCTCTTTAAGAGATCTCTTCCAGCAAACCTAAAATTGTGGATGCAAGTTGAGTAGATAGGGCAATGTACACAAAGACACAACATAATTGATACCTATCGTACACAAGATCTACCTACGAATCTTTGCAGCTAACTTAAAGGCTTGAAAATCAGAATAACAAAGAGAAAACATAATTTGTCGTTACCAATTGAACTCGTGAAATTCATGCACTTTGCCTTTCGGAACAATTTTTCGAAAATTAAATATGTTGTTCCGGGAATTTCACGTACCGTAGACGTGAAATTCCCGGAAAATGGCAGTTATACTGTATTTGGATAATTTAAATACCAACCATTGTACCATGAAATATTTTAATTTAAAACCAACAAATTTATTGAAATGAATATAACGAGAGTATGAAGAAAACAGGACTTTTATTTATTGCGAGCACTTTAAAAACTGTAGCAAAACATTTCCTTAATTATCCGTAAGGTCAATATTTTGAGTCGATCGGGTTTCTCCTGTCCATCAGGTTTTATTTCTCACAGTTGAAAGTGGATTTTATCGTAAAAAGACCAAGTCAGGGGTCTCGGAATAATTAAAGTTTTAAAAATTTATGTAATTTATTTATGTAATTTGTGTTGAAAACTATTTAGATTACGATAAATACAATCAAATTCAAAATCAAAAATTATTTATTTTTTAATAAAATCTAAATATTTTATCCTATTCGTTTAAATCATTGTTGTCCGTGGCATCGTAGCTCCCAAGCGGGTGAACCGATTTTGATCTAGTTTTTTTTTGTTTGAAAGCTGACACAATCGAGCTATAATTCATGATCTTCAGCTCGCTCTCTGCTTGACAATTTGGGGTCTACTAATTTTTTTAAAACTACTTTGTTATCACCAATCTTTGTAAGCACTAGAAACGGTTAGGGAACCTAAACATCTAGGAAGATCTTCTAAATTTAATTTGATGTAAGAACATGCAACTTATAGCCAAAACTTTATTTGTCTTTCTTTCGAGAGTAGCAATAAAAAAGAAAAGTTTAATTGAAAAATTTAAATGAAAGTATTGCCAGTCCGGAACCCTAGCCAAACCGTAGCAAACACTATCGTACCACTACTTGTATACAACTGCTGACGGTAAATTATATCTACCGATATCGGCAGGGTAATCTATTCGTTGTTATAATAGTACCAGTTATCTACCGTCTTGATAACATTCAACGTTCACTTCTAGTTAGAGGTAATCAAATTTCATAGACAACTCCGACGTCCCTCAAGTATCGAGACAGGATGCTGATTTAAACTGCAGAAAGTTGCAGGAAAATAAAAGGATATTTGATTAAAATAAAAGCACATAACAATTTTTTTATGGACGGCGAATGGTTGACAGATTCTGTAGGTACACGAAATTGAAAATAAATAAATGTTTGTAAATGGAAACTACTGAAGTGATACGAGCTTTTGAGTATTGATAGTTTCAAGACAATATTAAGTAGGAAGGCAACAAATTGATTTCTTATATTCACGTTACTAACGAATGTTGCTGATAAAATTACGTTTTTCTTCTTTTTTTTCTGATTTGAAAATCAGAATTATCATTATATTGATAGTTTCAAACGGTGATAACGATCATGAATCATAAAATATAACATTTAATTTCTAGCTCCTTCTGACAGCTCCACCTACCGGGCGTAGACTCGCTACTTTATTTGCGTTCGTCCGCGCTCGTAATTTCGACAAAGCGGCGATTTGTTGACAGCTCGCCAGTCGCCCACTCAGCTCCCCACGCGTCGGTGATACCAGATAATTGTAAGATAACGGCGCACATGAAATATAGGCTTAGGTAAGAAGATGAGGTAACGCAGGGAAATTGCATTCCGATTGTGAATAACATCGTTGTAAATAGTCTGTATTTTAAAAACCTTATAATATATGCCATTACTATTTTATTTTTGAGACCTATTTTGTACGTCTTAGTAAAGTAATTTTGATGACAAATAAATATTACGTTAATAAATGAGTTGCAAAGAAAAAAAAAATTTAAAGTAGAGATGACTGCATTGTAATGAAAACCCTTTTATCTATATAACGAGCTTTTTAGGGTTCCGTAGTTCACGTCTCGGAACCCTTACGTACATGTCCGTCTTCGGCTTACCGTCCAAACCGTTAGTGCTAGGAAGATGAAACTTTACATGGATATGTGTATTAACCACGTCAACAAAGTGCTAAGATAAAATCACGAAAAATATATTTTACTGGGGTACACGTAAAGTGGGGATGTGTTTTTTATGCGTTTGCCCCATAGTGTGGGATAGATCATAAGATAGGTATTTTAAAAACATTGAGAGGTTGCTACAACGATTTTTGATTTAGGTATCTGTTCGTGAGATATTTTTTGCGGATTTTTTGTTTAAATAGGGCGTCACCCGCCTCTAAAGAAGAACGGCTTTCATAGCATTTCAGAGCAAAATGCGCTTAGTTGGAAACTTCGTACGAAAATAACGAAATGATAAATAAATATAACCATCTAAAATATTGGTATAATTGTACGGAACCTACAATAGTGTTGCCAACTGTAGAACTGTACTGGGTGGGTCTTAATTAATTACCCCTAGACTGGCAACACTAAAGTAATCCACATTACAAGTTGCTATCATCTAATAACGGGCCGATGGTCAGTCCACTTTCCTATTGCTCGGGTCACGAGAAAGTCGGATTGTAAACAATGAATAGCCTGCAATCCTAACTGTCCGCAGATTGTTCTGGGAGGTTGTTTATTTTATATTATATTCCCTTTAATAGGTTCCGTTTAGTGAAGTGAGAAAATTTCGGATAACAAAGCCGCTGTGGGAAGAATTACGTGGCAGATAAATTTTTCTGAAGGTATATAAAAACCGGAAAGTGCGTCGGGCACGAAGGGTCTCGTACCATTATTTGACATGTCTACTTATTTCATTATTTTAGTACGAAGTTTTTTTAAGATCTTACAAGCACATCTTACAAGTCGGGCCTCTATAACTCCTGAAGTAACAAAGTCATTTAAGCCGTTATAAGTAATATTCAAAGTTTCTAAGGATTTTTCAAAATTTATTTCAAATTTTTAGAGCCAGCCGTTTATCTTTTAGAGGGAGTAGAACAACTTTTAGATTTTAATCTTTTAGAGGGGGTATTTTTACAAAAATTTCGCTTTAAAGTTGAATATCTCGCAAATGGATACTTAAATCAAAAAATCGTTGTAACTACCTCGCATTGTTTTTTAAAGTCCTATCTAATGATACCTCACACTATGGGGTGCACGCGAGTAACAAAAATCCTCGCTATACGTGTAGGGGGTGTAGGTAAAAAAAAAATATATTATTCGTGATTGTATTTTAGCACTTTGTCGGCGTGGTTAATACACATGCGAAGTTTTATTTTTCTAGCACCAACCGTTCGGAAGGTAAGCCAAAGACGGACGGATGGACGGACATGACGAAACTATTTAAAGGGTTCCGTGACGTGATCTAAGGAACCCTACCTAAAAAATTGGTATATTGTGTATAATCATAACTAGGTTTATTGTGTTTCCTGATGGTGCAATCTGATTTAAGAGATTTTCTCTAATTATTAGTGCGTTAAAAAGTTATGGTTTTACCTTACTTATTTTGAGATTATGGAGACATACCATAAATTTAGGACCGTTAGTTTTTAAATGTCGTATTGTTGCCCAAGCATAGGTACACGGCATTCTCACAACACAGACAGCCTAGTCCAGAGGAAGGACTGGTCAATACGTCTGGAGCCAACCATATGCGGGTTTCCTCACGATGTTTTCCTTCACCGTTGGAGCGTCCGCATAATGTACTTGAAATCAAATCAAAAATCAAAAAAGTCTTAGTATCAAAATCAAATCAAAAAAGTATTATTTCAATATAGGTTACAAAGCAACGTTTATGGAATTGTCCCTACGTGATGACTACCACCGGTTCGGGAACTAACCCGGCGAGAAGAACCGGCGTAAGAAACTTGAGATCTGAAAAAGTCTCATTGGTACACGCCACAACCTGGGAATCGAACCTGCACTCTTTCGAGTGCGAATTAAATGGTCTACCCCCTAGGCCACGGAGCTACCATAATTTCTATAAAATATGGCCGATATTTGCATAGCAATCGGACACGTAGGGATGTTAAATATTTACGAGATACTATAATATTGCATAATTGTGTAAAAACATTAAAATATCATTACAATAAGTGAGGTATTCATGTAACTTTCAATCAGAAGCAATTTCCTGTTGAAATTGTCATCAGCGTTAAGATATCAGTCAATTTTTTTTTAAACTTTAGTATTCGCGATATATTCCTTTTTTTTTCAACATGCAATATTCGTACATAATAATAATAATGAAATTGAAAAATGGTCTATCATTAAAATTTAGTTTTAATTGACGCAAATACTATGTTATCATTGTTTACATACTTAAAACCTTTTAATTATTTACTCCGCGGATCCTAGTCCTATCAACATCATCATCAACACAACAACAACAACCTATCCTATAACTTCAATATTTAGAAGTATAAACTTTTTAATAATTTTACAAGTAACCTTTTGAAATCATCTTCATATTTTGATCAAAGATTACTCTGACAGGTCTAACTGGTGTTGTGCTATCGGTAATTAGAATCGGTAGCGGCGTCGGTATCGATATATCGATACAGGAAGGCCGCATCGGGATATTGTCGGCATGTAGTAAGATATTGTGATAAACTAATAAGCATGTTTATTGTTTAACACGGTGTAAGAAGCGGTTTAAACTTTTATCTTTGGTTTGTTATATGTGTCAAAAAATACAAAAAAGTTGTAATATAGTTACGCTACATTGTTTAATCAGCAATCGGAATTGAGTACGAGAAAAGTTCATTACAATTGTTTATTTGTGGATTTTTCTAAAACCTTAGTACTTGTTACTAGTTGTGTAACATTTGTATATACCTAGATATTTGTTTTTTGCCGATTCAAGTGCGTACACACTACAGATTCAGCAAGAAGTAAAATAAGAAACATTGATCATTACATTTTGCCGAACGCAACCTCTATTTCACAATGGTGCAATTAATTAAGGATATTTCGCAATGCCTATAAAATATTTTATTAATTATGAAGAAAACCATGACATTGCTTGGTACACATTCACCCCTCGTACTTGAGTGAATGCGCCAACTAGTTTTGAAATTAATTATTATTATTATTGTAATAAACTAATAGAATCCTCATTTCTCCCTTGTGGCCAAACAATATTAGTATAATCGACAATATTCTCATATCACTAAAATTATTACTTTTGCACTGGCCAGTGGATGATATGAAATATATTTATTATCACTCAAAAAATATTAATGAAAGTGTAAACTAAATTTATTAATTTTCATTTAATATTAAAAGATAATCTGTAAGCAATCCCATCTGATTCATAGTTCATAATTTTCCATTAAATATTCAAATGTATAGTATTATCAAATATTATGTTTTCTATATTAATAATATTTATGTGTAAAATTATGCACATTTCATTAAAAACCAATGCCTTGATAGTTGATATCTTTTAGTGTCGATTTGTATTATATTTACATAAGTGTCGCTACGCTTTCATGTTGATCACTAATAATATTCTGTTAGTATCTACGATCCATTCAAAATTAATATTGGAAGTATTATTTAGCAATCTTCCGCGAATCCATTTTCGGTATTTTTCTTAGTGAACCGTGCATACTAGGCCACAATGGCGACATTAGTGTCCAATCTTCAACCGACTTAAATAAAGAAAGTTCTCAGTGTGACTTGTAGGTTTGTATGTATGTATGTTTGTCCGCGAATATTTCAAAAACTACTAATGCTATTTGGACGGAGTTTTTACCATGGAATAGCATATTTATTAGGGAAGGTTACTGTCCTACAAAGTTTCAAGATCAGATGAAGACTTTCGAAGATAAACCACCACCATAAATCTTTAACAACTAACACCAAGTAATACGCGACTGCTGCTATGATCGGCCTTAACTTTTTTGTTTATTAGCTTAGATCAAGAACGTTTACGAGTAAATTTTGATAAATATTTTTATAATAACTATATTTACAGCATTGCACCTCAGAAATTGTATCAAAATGCCCTCGCTTAACAGTGATCCTGGTTGCACAGAGGCTTCACAGGCCATTTTAGGAAGCTAAAACATAAACTAAGGCCCCTCTACTATGTCATACTTGTGTTCTACTACAGTTCACATCGTGACGATACGCGACTCTACGCGGTACTGCATTTTTAAGCTAGCTATTTAAAATTCAACTTTGTTCACTAGAAACGCGTCCTATATGAATAAAGGTAAATGACAGTAATAATACACAGGACTTCTTGCACTGTTTCCACTTTAATAAGTATTTTACATTAATTATAATATACATATTACACGACCAGTTTCGACAGAGTCATCATCAGGTAGCGGCGACAGTGCAAGAATTCCTGTGTATTATTACTGTGAAACATGAATTTCCACCAAGACATATGACATCAGTCGAACACTGCACATGCGCTGTGTAGCGCGATGCAACTCGACCTTCGAACTCTCACAATGAAACGTTTATCTTCTTGTGTAATAAATAAAGTTCAATTTTGAATAGCTATCTTAAAAATGCAGCTCCATGTCGTGTATCGTTTCGTTTCGGTGTGATTTGACCCTAACAGTATTAAGTAACACACAGTTAAACTGTTGCGTGGACAATGAAAGTACTAGTGGACGTTGTTTAATAAAATTGGCGTCTAAAAGCTTCCGTGATCTTATATAGTGTAATTACTACGACTTACTACTACTAGTACACGCGACTTACTACCGACTTTCGCAATATCTGTCCGTCTGTTGTATGTAAATTGTCAACAATGATATACTAATAAGACTTCTACGGAAGCAAACTTTCGTTACCTAAAGCAACCTGAAGAGATATTATAGTAAGGCAAGAGTTGGTTCACCGATCTCTATACAGCATGTTTCTAAGTGTATTAGATATTATATATTTGTGAATTTTACTCAATCATTTCTTCATTATGTTAAGGGGAACAAATATATTAAAAAGGGTATATTCGACACGATGTCGTTTATATTTTATTGCTTAACTTGGGGAATTTGAAAATCTTCATTAAGTTACCGGGTGGGGTAACCAAAACTCCCTCCGGTTTTTGGTTTTTGTCTCATAGTCAACATCTTCTAGGAAAAATTCGCGCTACGGCTATTGGTACTGCGTGAAAAGGAGGAGGCGGGGGGGTATTTGGCATATACTATGGATGGTCACCAAGGGGATTAAAAATGGATAAAAAGTGGTCTCGTAATATAGGAAAACATCGTGAGGAAACCCGCACATGGTTGGCCCCAGACGTATTGACCAGACATTCCTCTGGACTAGGCTGACTATGTTGTGAGAATGCCGTATGTGCTTGGGCAACCATACCTATAGCATTTAAAAACCAACTGTCCCAGGCACTACACTATTTCAAGAGTGATTACTTCGCTCGGAGAATACCGTATAAATCATCCAATAACAGATGAAAGGTCTAAGTCTTAATATGGGTACGTTCCCATACACCCCGTGCATAAGTTAGTGCTCATGATGGTAAACAGTGTATATTACGAAGTATATTCTGAAGTAGTTTAATTGGAAGATAAACAATTACAGAAATACACTATGGATAAGAAACTACGGATCAGTAGGTATATAAAATTCATAATAGTTCGCTCGTGCTGGTATCTTAGTATTAAAAGCATATTTATCATAGCCAGAACTAAATCAAGAGCGCTAAAATGACGCTACTGTAATTATGATGTTATTATATGAAATAGATTTTTACCAAAGTAAAAAAAAATGCATTGAAATACGTAGCGATGTCGTAGGCGTGCTACGCGGGCGTGCTACGAAGCAACGATTTTTGTTGACTTTTAGTAATCAGGTCCTTTTTAGGGTTCCGTAAAACTCAAGGAACCTTTATAGTTTCGCTCTGTCCGTCCGTCCCACTGTCTGTCCGCGCTTCTAGCTTCTGTAATTGTGAACATAAATCGATGAAATTTGGTATGTAGGTAAGTACGAGTAGTTAAAGATGAAATATAAAGTTATAGTGTATAGATCTCGGTTTTGGCATCATTGAATAAGAATAATTTTACATTTTAGGGTAGCTCTCCATACATGTGAAGTGGGGATGAAAAATATTTTTTTCATTCTTTCCCATCGTGTTGGGTGTCGTCTTATAGGTATTTTTAAATAAAGGTGAGGTTTCATACATGAAACCCCCGGGCAAGATTTTATTCTTGTTAGTTTCTATGCTGATAGATCATGCTAAAAACTCTTTCGGTAAATTATCTTGAGTGAAATCGGACAATAACTTTTGAAGTAATTCAAAGAAAATTGCGCGTTGATATCATCTACCATCGCTTCCTATCCTTGTTCAATGGAAAAAAATATTTTAAAAAAGAACATTGTTATATTGTCGCGAATTAATTAATTTACAAATTTATTAATTATCTATTTTACTCTACTTAAAATTAATAGTCAAAAAAAACTTTTGGATTTCTATTAATTAATTATGAATAACAATTTGAGAACTTGCATACTTACATATATTTTATATTATTATGTTTAACTGTAGCCAAAATAAAAATCTTCAGTTCCCACATCTTAGCCCGTCTAGAAATGTGGCACTGAATGCTACTACGAAACAATTGTTTGTAAAGTGTATTCACAAACTACCATAGTAAAACTAGAAACTATAAGCTGTATTTTAGTACATTTAAGATAATTGGCGATGGATAGGATAGTAAATAACATTGAGCGTAATTTTAATGGTCCGGTGTGCGCACGCGCCGCGCGCCAGCCGCCATCGCTATCTCATGTCGTTGATCGCGGAAAAGCGCGCCAACCTTCAACGACCTTCGCTCTCGACCATAGACAAACACTACTGACACAACTCACAATAAACCAAACAATGGAATCTATACTCTATGCCGAAGAAATGGAGTTGGAAATCCGATGTCGGGGTACATTTAATCATATCCTTTGAATAAATATCCAAACGACCCGCACTGTACTACGAACATGCTCTGTTTAAATTAAGGTTCATATTTTATAACAAGCTAATGCCTACGGCTTTGTCCGTGGTTATATTTATGATAAAATAATTTTCAGTTTTTTTTGGTTGGAAGCTTGACTAACTATTAGCTACTACTACAAGCTATATAATTACTGTCGGTAATTTTAGTCTCTACAAGTATTAATGTTATCTTTTGCTAAAACTTGTCTTTTGTATAGATCTTGTCATCTATTATGTAAAGATGTATCTTTGTTAATATGAATGTACAGGACTGTATAAATTCACAGGGGTTCAACCGCCGGCTCAGATTAGACTCGAAGATAGCAAGGTTACACCGATTTGGGCAGAGCCGGGGCGATAATAAAACACTTATTTGAGGAGAACGTTTTTTCACTTTTTCGATTCGCTTACCTGGCTCATGGCAATGCCGTATAGAGAGCCCCGCCCGTACGCCTCTTTCGGGCCGATCTTCCATTTCATTTTTACCTCTCTATACGGCTATTTTCCATAATTTTCCCCATTTTCCATGAGCCAGGTGAAGCAAAACGCGTTGTGTGAAATACTTTATTATCATAACCAGACATATAAACCCTTATATACTAAACATCTTATTCTATAGAAAAGTTATCTACATTTTAAGGTTCAACTTATATGAAATGTTGTACATTTTTACCACTGTTTTCGTAATAATTTCTTAACCATTTATTATATAACCTTAAGCGCTATACTACACGTTATGTACTACGTTTATTTATATAAATCAAAAGAAGCTACGTTAAAATTAGCTTTAGTTAAAAATATATAATCAAAATAACCCGCACTTGATAAAACACCATTTTAACACTATTTTTCCACACTGATGCCATATAAATCTATACATATAGTCACTGAGTGTCCACTATTCTAGTTTTACGTACCGTTTTAATTACACGTTTATTGTTCACATTAAAATTCACTCATGTTTTTCGTTACGAGGCCGCTGTCCTTAACATCCTCCCCCCGGCGCAGTAGCCAGGGTCTACGCAGCCTCCTCAGGTGACTGCGGGCTCGCCGATCCCGCCGTGGACTGCTCCGGTGACTGCGAGCTGCTCGTGCTCGCTGTAGGCTGCTCCGGCGACTGCGAGCTGCTCGTGCTCGCTGTAGGCTGCTCCGGCGGCGACTGCGAGCCGTCCGCGCCCGCCGCAGACTGCTCCGGCGAATGCGAGCTGTGTGAACTCGCTGCGGGCCGCTCCGGCGACTGCGAGCTGTCCGTGCTCGCTGTAGGCTGCTCCGACGCTCGTTCCGCGCCCGGCGCCGTTCCCGGCGTCGTCCGCTCCGCTCCCGGCTCCGTCTGCTCCGCCAGCGGTCGCAACTGCGACTGTGGCGCCTCCTCCAGCACCGCCAGCTTCGACGTCGGCCTCCGGAACACGCCACTGCGCGTGCGAACGTCCGCACAGCGCACTTGTCCGTCCTGGCCGGGGTAGACTCGGTGCACGACCCCCCGCGGCCACGTATTACGCGGCAGCGTCGGGTCGACCACGACAACCAGGTCCCCTGGTACAAGGACTCGGTTGCTCAGCGGGGCCCCGTAGCGTGGTGTGAGCGTGGGAAGGTATTCCTTCACCCAGCGCCTCCGGAACTCGTCGGCAAGGGCTTGCGCGACCCTCCATGTTTTTTTGTCCGCCGGCACACACGGTCCGACGTACGGCAGTCCGGTGGACGACCCGAGGAGGAAATGATTCGGTGTAATCGCCTCCGGGTCGTTGGGGTCCACCGATACGTGCACAAGCGGTCGAGCGTTCACTGAGTACTCCGCCTCGGCCATCAGTGTCTGGAGTACCTCTTCCCTGGGCGACTTCTCGTTCAGCGTGGCTAGCAGGGCGGTTTTCACCGACCTCACCAGTCTTTCCCAGGCACCTCCTTGACTCGGCGCCCCGGGCGGTGTAAACTTCCACTGCATCCGATGAGTGAGGCCCAGCTGAGCCATAGCCGGCGCCCACTCGGCGTACGCCTGCCGCAGCTCGACGTCCGCGCCTCTAAAATTTGTCCCATTGTCGCTGTACATGACTGCCGGCCATCCTCGCCGCGCAGCCATTCTTCTCATTGCCATCAGTGCAGAGTCCGTCGACAGCGAAGCCACCAGCTCCAGGTGGACTGCCCGCGTCGTCAGACATGTGAAGAGAGCTCCCCACCTCTTCTCGTGACGTCGGCCGATGGTGACCGTCATCGGGCCGAAACAGTCGAGACCACAGTACGAAAATGGTCTCTGGAACGCCCCCAGGCGCTCGGCTGGCAGGTCTCCAGTTGGCGGGGTCCTCGGGTGTGCCCGTCGTAGCCGACAGAACGCACATCGGCTCATGATAGTACGCACCGTCGGCCGCACCTTCAATATCCAGAATTTCTGCCTGAGGTCGTTCATGACTCTCTCGCGGCTCCCGTGTCCCGCTCTGGCGTGCTCCCTTGCCACCAGTAACCTTGTGAAGCGATGTCTTCCATCCAGGATGATAGGGTTTTTCATTTCGGCCGGCACCTGCGCCGCTTTGATCCTTCCGTCTAGTACGAGCAGCCCGTCCTTGTACACCGGGTTGAGCCGGTACAAGGAGCTCCATCTAGGCACCGTCTTGCCACTTGCCATCTTCTCGATTTCTTGTGCGAAGCTGTCTCGTTGTGATTTTTGATACCACAACCTCTCGGCCCTTTCCAGGTGTCGTACGTCGAGGTGGGCCCGACGATCTCGGCACTTCTCGACGAACAGCAAGACCATCGCCGTGCATCTTACGAGGCGCTCGTAGTTTGAAAAGCGCGTCACATCTGGTAGACAGCTCAGCTCGCTCGCCTCCGTGGTGTGGAAGGCGACGTATTCTTCTTGATTTTCGATTCTAGCGGGACTCTCCGCGGGCCACTCGTTCATCGGCCTGCGCAGGAAGTCCGGCCCCCGGAACCAAGGGTCCTCGTCGCTCTTCGGAACGTAGCCCGTTCTGGTGGCTAAGTCGGCGACGTTGCTCTTCGTGCTCAGCCATCTCCACTGGTGAACGGACGTCAGCTCGGCAATCTCCCCTAGCCGATGCTTGACGTACGGTGTGTATTTGCGGCTGCCGTTCTGTATCCAACACAGAACCACTTGTGCGTCGATCCAGTAGAAAACTATGTCCGTTTTCCATCTGTGTTCTGCTGCGACTGCGTTTCCCAGCCTCGCTCCGACCAGGGCAGCCTGTAGCTCCATCCTTGGTATTGTCTGTGCCTTCAGCGGCGCCACCTTGGCCTTGGCAGCGGCCAACACGACTCGTACTTCCCCATTTCCTTGCAATCTGCAGTCCGCACGACTCCCCCCGCCGTTCTCTGGGGTTGTGACACCTCCCGCGTGCCACTGGAATCCCGGTCCCGCCCTGCAGATTGTCCGGCTCCCCCCGTTGTAACCCCGGGGTAATGTGACGCCCTTTTTGCGCCACTGGAGCCCCACTTCGAATCGACCTTCTTCCATCCGTTTGGCCGTTCTGCCAAAGAGGTCGATGACTCGCTGATCTTCTGGT
Organism: Phengaris alcon alcon; assembly: GCA_037179445.1. Taxonomy (NCBI): domain Eukaryota; kingdom Metazoa; phylum Arthropoda; class Insecta; order Lepidoptera; family Lycaenidae; genus Phengaris; species Phengaris alcon. The sequence continues at coordinate 2,504,419 of JAYRCH010000646.1, read as the reverse complement.
CAGCTTTGCCTTGGACGCTATTCCCCGTGCGTCTGTTTCGAAGTGTTTCTTCACCATTTCCTCCCGTCGTTCGCGTCGGGTCTCGATCGTAGACACGTGCAGGATTTTCTCGTGTTTTTCCTGCTTTGCGAGGCGTCTGGGAATGTTTCCATGGATTACCCAGCCGAGCTTCGTCTTCGAGGCTGCAGGCTGGTTTCTCTTGCCGATCCTCAGCTCCCTAGATACAATGAGCTGCCAGTTGTCCGTGCCGATGAGAAGTTGGGGTTTCTTGTCTTCATAGCATATCTCTTCGTTCTTGAGATCATGCAGGTGAGCAAGTCGAAACAGTGATTCCGGGACGGACTGAGTAAGTAGGTTCAATCCGGCCACGGTTCTCGCAGTGACGTCATATCTGGTACCGTCGTGACCCCGTACGCCAAGTTGTACGAGTCGGCTTTTTTCTTCCCTTCTCTCGGCATTGATCCCATGCATTCTCAGCACCTTCGGTGGGCCGTCTGCGCCGATAGCCTTCGCGACGTCTTCATCCAGTAGTGTCACTGTCGAGCCCTCGTCGAACAGCGCGAAGATATCCGCTTCGCCCCGTGGACCGACAACTTGAATTCTTCTCATCTTGAGTTTCACCGCACGGTCGGAGGTGACCGATGCGGTAATCACGGCGTCCTCTGTCTGTGGGGCGCCGCCGGACCTGTCTTCGTGCAGCAGCGCATGATGAGGCAAGTTGCAGCCCTTCACGCCGCACGGCTTCGCCCTGCAGTTGTATCTTCTGTGCCTGCTTCGTATGCACCGGAAACACAGCCCTTCCTTTTTGACCGTGTCCCATCTCTTTTGCATGCTCAGTTTCTTGAAAGCAGCGCAGCGAAATAGAGCGTGATCTTCGGCACATATCGGGCACTTCGTTGACTCCTCGCGTATTCTCTTTGGCTGGCTGCGACTCGGCGAATCCCTGCCCTCGTCTGCTATCGCGAAGACTGGCTTCCTCGTTCGGGCTTCGTTCTTGTTAGGAGGTGGACGCGGTGTTTCCTTCTTCAGTGCCGTGCTGAACCCGTAGCGCAGCGCCCTGTCCGCTTCTCTCATTAAGAATTCAGAGAGAAGGACGACATCGGGCTCGTTCCTGAAGCGCGACGTCTCTTCTGCGTAGTCGTACCACTTGCTCTTCTCGTATGGGCTGAGCTTCTCGAGGATGTCTCTCGTGAGCAATGGGTTAAAGAGATACCCGTGCCTCAGCTTCCTCAGGATGGTTACCATGTTCTGAATCTTCACTGCAAATTGGTTGAGTTCTGCCGCCGAACCTCCGAGCCTCGGTATCTTCTTCAGATCTTCCATCATGCGATCGACCATAACCTCGGGTCGACCGAAGCATTGTTCCAAGGTCTTCATAATTTGTTCAGGCGGCGTCGCGACGCTCAGCAGTGGTGCCACGGCTTCTCTTGCTTCTCCCCGTAGGCAGCTTCTCAGACGAGCTAAGTTCTCGATCGGCTTGAGCTTGTAGAACGCAGTGGTGTCTTCCATGGCTGCTTTGAATGGCAACCATTCAGTGGGAGCGCCCGAGAATATGGGCAACTCCGTAGTGTGGCGCGACTGGCGTTGGTTTAGCAGTTTATCCAATGTTTCGGCAAGTTGTTCCACTCCATTAGCCCTAGACGTGGGCGGTGTGGGTGAGCGTGGGCGGCGTTGCTGCGGCCACTCGAACCTCGTCTTCTGGGCTCCCTTCGGTGGCATGTCTTCTGGCTTCGGCGTCTCTCTTTCTTCCATTGATGTCGGCTCTTGTCTAGCCTCTTCGGGTTCGGGACCCTGTTCGCTTAGCCAGGCTCGGACACGTTGCTCCACCTGTTCTGATGGCTCGTCGTCGTCGGGGCTGCTACCATCTTCTGCAGCGGCGACGTCAGCGGCGAGCTTCTTCTTTATAAGTTCTGCTTCGATCTGCAGTTCCTTCTTACGAAGAGCGGCGAGTTTCTCCTCCGCCTCGTAATGCATACGCGCGACGACACTTGCTGTCGATCGACGCGATCTAATTGAAATAGCCTTCTTTCTGGCTAGGGTTCGTACTTCCGAGGATGCAGGCGCCTTGCTGGTACCTGGTCTCGGTTTCAAAATAGTTTGAAGCAGATCCGCTCTTCCCTCGGTCGGCGGCGGCTGGCTTGTAGCGGCAGCGGACGGCGATCGTGGCGGATCCGGAAATCGATGTGGTTGCTGCTGGTTCTCCTCGGCCCCACTCTGACTTCTTGTTATAACCATCTTCAAATGTTAATCTTCAAATGTTAATCTCAAATGTTAATCTTCAATGTTAATCTTCAATGTTAATCTTCAATGTTAATCTTCCATAATAATCTTCCTTTTCAAGAATCTTCGGGAGGTTTTTCCGATGAAAAATCTGCGAATCCTTGCTTCCGTTCGCAGCGGTGTATCCTTGTATCCTCGAGTCCGATCTTCTGAGTCCAATCTAATCCCTGGCGTTGATTCCCGTTGATAAATCTTGATAAAGTTTCCAATGTTCTGACTTAAATCTTCAAAAAATTTCTATGTTCAGAACAGCTGACGAAAATTTTCAAGTCCAGTCTTCAGTAAAAATTTCTATCTTGATTCTTCGGTAATTTTTCTATGTTCAGAACAGCTGACGAAAATTTTCTAAGTCCAGTCTTCAGTAAAAATTTCTATCTTGATTCTTCGGAAATTTTTCTATGTCCACAACAGCTGTTCAAATTTTTTCTAAGTGCCGTCTTCGTTATTTTCAACTTGATATGGACTTCGAATTTTTCTTCGATCTTGAAATTCGGCTCGCCAAAGGACCTCGCACTACTGTACAGGACTGTATAAATTCACAGGGGTTCAACCGCCGGCTCAGATTAGACTCGAAGATAGCAAGGTTACACCGATTTGGGCAGAGCCGGGGCGATAATAAAACACTTATTTGAGGAGAACGTTTTTTCACTTTTTCGATTCGCTTACCTGGCTCATGGCAATGCCGTATAGAGAGCCCCGCCCGTACGCCTCTTTCGGGCCGATCTTCCATTTCATTTTTACCTCTCTATACGGCTATTTTCCATAATTTTCCCCATTTTCCATGAGCCAGGTGAAGCAAAACGCGTTGTGTGAAATACTTTATTATCATAACCAGACATATAAACCCTTATATACTAAACATCTTATTCTATAGAAAAGTTATCTACATTTTAAGGTTCAACTTATATGAAATGTTGTACATTTTTACCACTGTTTTCGTAATAATTTCTTAACCATTTATTATATAACCTTAAGCGCTATACTACACGTTATGTACTACGTTTATTTATATAAATCAAAAGAAGCTACGTTAAAATTAGCTTTAGTTAAAAATATATAATCAAAATAACCCGCACTTGATAAAACACCATTTTAACACTATTTTTCCACACTGATGCCATATAAATCTATACATATAGTCACTGAGTGTCCACTATTCTAGTTTTACGTACCGTTTTAATTACACGTTTATTGTTCACATTAAAATTCACTCATGTTTTTCGTTACGAGGCCGCTGTCCTTAACAATGAATCTTAACAAAAACCCGTGCCCTACCTGAATAAGTGACAGAATAATGTTTCTGACTAAGAAAAAGAACAATATCAGTCCTTCAAACTTCTAGGTCACTGAGTCACGCACGTGATGGTGCAGGCTCGATGCCGGGATGTGGTGTGTACCAACTGTACCAATGATACAGTCTCAATAACATTATTCTGACGATAGACTTCGTTTAATTTACACATCTGTGACAACCCTGACAAAGTTTGGATCGATTTAGAAGCTTCTGTGAAAGCTGTTCCTCTGTACCTGAGTATAATTTTTTGTCTGTGGTAGTAGTAGCTAAATTTTCACTTCCAACTGGTTAAAACTGGTGGTGTGAAATATAAACAATTATTTTGACATTGTTTATGATATCGAAGTGGTCAGTTTCTACTTGTCGGTTAATTAAACTTATAGAATGTTGTTACAATGAATATAATTTCAATTGAGATTGTATTTTAAACGTTAATTGAATTTATAACTAAATATTTGGTGTTTGAAATTCGAAAGATAAGATTTATCGGTAGGATTTAAAGTATCTTATAACGACCGGTTTCAATAACATATCTACCAGTAACTATTTGTTAAAAACGTCGTCATTCAATCATTTGCTGTTTTTTTGCGATACAAATGTGACGTTTTTAACAAATAATTAGTAGTGGTACATAGGTTATTGAAAACGGGTTATTAGTGGCCATGGTTTACAACAGTAACAGTTAAGAAATTTTGCTGATTATGTCAAAATTGTATTTTGTGACTCCACAGAAATGAAGGCAGTCTTGAAATGCACAATAACTTGAATAAAAAATCCGTTGATTGCTTGCTTATATTACTTTAACATTGGTTTCTGCTATACTATTATTACACGACAAATTTTACAAATAACCATATTTGTTATAAAAACTATAATCCGGCTACGTATTTAATAGCCTATACTTATACCCGGTCTATTATTACGAATCTATTACACCTTATTTATTAAAATCGGTTCAGTAGTTTAGACGCTACGGTAGAACAAACAAACATACATACTAATATAGACTGCCAAAATAATTACACTTCCTTTTGGCTTAGCAGTAGACTGGTAAAAAGTTTCTCAAAACTGAAACACTCTGTATAACGCCATCCGAAGCGTCGATATATTATAACAGTGTGTAATTACAAAGAATGCATCATCCGTTATCGGCACAGGCGGTATCATCACGACGCTCCATCTATCTATATTTATCTATACCTCGCTACATCTACCTCGCTTCCTGCTGATTTAGTGGTAGCTGCGCCGTATTCTGCGCAGTTATTACTGGTTTCGTCGACATTAACACGTCCAGTGGGAGCTAACTATAACGTTGCATCTACAGGGTGGACGAATTTCGTTTGCAATTTTTGTATGTAAATTTCTGATGTTAAGCACAGATCAGAAGGTTGATTCTGCTAATTGAATCATGCAATAATACAGTTACGATCCAGTCCCGAATTCCGATATGTTAAAACAGCAAAATGTTATCTCATGATTCTTAAAAGCCAAACCAATGTCAAACCCGTTTTGAATAGTTAATAGAATCAGACATTACTTTGCAGAAATCCATAGCAAATGTGTAAGTTCACGCATATGCATGCGTAAAGCTTATACGTGCACTCACACATTTGCTTGCAGGTTGTTGGTATTTTTTCGCGGGATGCTAAAATGTTAACTAAATTTTAAACCCGCTTTGACAGACCGTCCAAACTCCAAAAATCAGTTTATGATATGAAGACGTTTCATTTATAATTCAATAAAAGTAAAAACTGTAACAAGTTAGTTACAAGAGTTAGGGTTAAGATCTCTGTTGTCATTTGTTGTAGTTTAGTAACGTGTGGCCGCGCAACTCCCCCACACCGATTTCGGTGACGGTGGCGGGTTTCATTAAAACCAGGCCAGTTCTGCAGGCGTAATTTTATAGTACTCAAGTGTTTGTGCAGTACACAAGGTCACTCTCTCTTCCTTTACTGTCATAACCCAGTGGGACGGATAATCGACGCAGGCGCAGGTCCGACATTTCACATGCCCATCCGACGCATGGATCATCTTTCTTGTCAGACAATCAGGTGATCAGCTCAATCAGATCAATCCGTGAATCGAACCCACGACCTCCGAGAGCCAAGCTCTAACCACTAGGTCACGGAAGCTGCTACATACACGTACCTACACAGACATATACAGATGACAAAATAAATTTGAAATCTACCAGATACGTTTTTAGGGTTCCGTGCCCAAAGGGTAAAACGGAACACTATTACTAAGACTCCGCTGTCTGACCGTCTGTCACCAGGCTGCATCTCATGAACCGTCATAGTTAGACAGTTGACATTTTCAGAGATGATGTATTTCTATTGATGCTATAAGAACAAATACTAAAAAATTGAATAAATATTTAGCGGGGCTCCCATCAAAAATCGTGATTTTTTTGCCGTTATGTATGAAACTCTTCGTGCGCGAGTCCAACTTGCACTAGGCCGGTTTTTTAATGAACTTAGCTATCAGATTGGAAGCCGTTCTCAAAATACATACAATTAAAACTACCTAATTTCTTTTCAGGTAACGGCTAACTTATTTCTTTTCAGGTAACGGCTAACTAATTTCTTTTCAAGTAACGGCTAACTAATTTCTTTGCAGGTAACGGCTAACTAATTTCTATTCAGGTAACGGCTAACTAATTTCTTTTCAGGTAACAGCTAACTAATTTCTTTTCAAGTAACGGCTTACTAATTTCTTTTCAGGTAACGGCTAACTAATTTATTTTCAGGTAACGGTGAACTAATTTCTTTTCAGGTAACGGCTAACTAATTTCTTTTCAGGTAACGGCTAACTAATTTGATTTCGGGATTTTTTTTCCTGCTATAAAAAGTAGTATATGTGTTAACCTTCACACAGAGTCTAAACTACCACCATACCAATTTTCATTAAAATCCGTTAAAGACTTACAAACATCCATACATTACGCGTGTATAACATTAGTAAGAATTGTAATTGAATACAGCAAAAGTGTCAAAACTAACGAGAATAGAATGTCGCTAACAAAATTACTTTGCACCTGCATTGAATATTAAATTCACGTCGTGACACTATTCGCCCCGATACACTATCCTGTGCAGATACTACCAACAATATAACAAGAACAATTGCTCTAGCACATGTGCAATAAATTATAATTTTTGATTGTGCAAGTGGTCGGTGTACTGATACAGATAGCCGCGTTTGGAACAACCGCACAGCCGCGCGACTGTCGCATCGCCCGCGCACCTATTGTGTCTGTACACGGCTCTAATTGCGAGCCTGAATAAATTAAAACGAGAATTCTATCGTATACGGTGTAGGACATGGATTCACAAACAAGTGTTATATTGAATACTGCATCATTCGATTAGTTTTAACGACATATAATCATATACTGGCACAGGGGCGACACTCTCCACTAGACTGAGATCCCAATTCCCAGCCCCGTCAGACTCGGGGTTATATTTTTACTGATAAAATGTATGTCATATTGTAGTATTAGTTATGTACAATGAACGTTTGTATACCCGCATATTGTGCGGTGGGCCAATTCTCAGGTACAGGGCATCAAAGGTACAAAAAAATTGTACTAACTTTTCTTACAGGCTTTGAAATGATTCTAACGTATATAATAACATTTCAATATATTAAAGTGAAATTTACACATATTGTTTATTTGTATGCTGTAGTTTGAAAATGAATAAAATAAAAAATGGAAAATCATCCACGTAGAAATAAAAATCATTAAACTTCTAACCTTTATATCTCTGTTCATACTAAGTATAGAGAAAAATGCTTTTAATAAGTTTTGCTCCTTACGTTATTTTGAATCCAAAAAATAAGATTGATACAGTGATAAAGTGAGTACAATTTTTTTGTACCTTTGGCGCCCTGTACCTGAGAATTGGTCCACCGCATAATCTGGCAGGAATGCAAACGTTCATTGTACACAACTAATACTACAATATGACATACATTTTATCAGTAACAATATAAGGGGAGTCTGGCGGGGCTGGGATCTCAGTCCAACAAATGATAGCTCGAGCACCGGTAAATGTCAGCCATGTTGACGTAAGTCTAAGGCTGGCACCGAAGTAATTTCAAACGTCGCGTCAAACAAATTTTTCTTAATATTATTAAATTATATTTTCAATGCAAATGTAATTATAATGTCAAAGTACGAAACGACCAGCGACAGCCCCGTGAGCGAAAGTCCTGGCTTGAAAAAAACACGTCCCGCGTGTACCGCGCGGTTCCTGCGACTATTCAATAACAGTTCTTTACGTTAGTAATAAATATAATATGAAAATATAATTAATTATATTCTTTGATACTAGTAAAAACATGCAAATACATTATTGTGTATACTTTAGATTATGTCACTTATATGTCACTTAATAAACACACTGCACGTGTTGTACTAAACAATACAGTCTTAAAGAATATTTTACTACGACCATTTACGTAGTAACTACTCAGTAATGTCTGCTACTACTACAATGATTCGTTATTCGTAGCTCCGCGGCATTGTGCATGGGTTATAGCTATCTCATGCTAGTTGGTTAATTGAAACGCGTGTAAATAGCCGGGGTTATGCAACCTAATGCCTGCAGCCTGATGTAACATACTTCATGAGAGCGTGCTGGAAGTTTCAGCGCTTAAACTTTAATAAGATTTATTGGAGCAAGAGAGGCACACATTATTTTCCTTTCTGAATAAAGAGAAGCACATTTTATATGATATATCTGTCTATCTTTAACTATAAATAGATTATCTTGCCCTCCCTGATAATATCAAAACGGGAAGAAGTGTTTTATATAACACTACTTTAAAACATTTTTAGCAGTCTATTTTCACTAAAATTTTCTCGACGTTCTCGGACAAAGTTAGAAAAGACCTTCTTTGAAATTAAATTACCTGCTTTTAGAATAATAATTATAGCTTTTAATTTTAACCATATCTAAATGCAAAAAACTAACACCAATGCAATGACAAATATGGAATTTAAAAAATATGTTTTACCTTACACATAATTGAGGTCTATTCTAGTATCTTTTACAGTATGACATATTTAGAAAGAATGAAAAATGTATGTCGTGAGACGTATTATTTAATTACATACAACCATTGTCATACAGAATGTACGAATGACATGTTAAACGTCAGGAACAAAGCATCCGAAATGAGACGTGGAGGACTTTTCGTGCTCGATAATCAATCTAGTCTCGCATCTGATTAGGTGCAAATTACTTAACAAATAGATCAGTCACGACCGCAATGCAAGCCATACAGAATAACATACAAACCTTAGCACGATCAATCAATAATATACTCTGGTGCGTTAACATAAGGTTACCATTTCGTTTGATCAAAAATTTTCGAACAATGTTTCGTTCCAATAAGAATGGTTTCCATAAAAGGTTCTACTGGGTTGTTAGCGTTTAAATGATTAGGGCTTTTAAAACCTACTCGGTAAGGTTTTATAACGGCTGGCAGGTAATTTATGTTTATCACCTTCTCGTTCCGTAACGACGACAATATCTTACTACACTTGCGTCAAGGTGACACGCCATGCTAATGTCTATTGTAGTGCTAAAACTCCATGACCTTAGGCGGTATAAAGTTCACTAATGTGAGGATGGCACGACCATATACACATACACACACACAACATACACACAACATACACACAACACATGCGCACACACACACACAGACAATCAAATAACATATACATTACATTACATTATACATTTTCTGAAGGGGTTTTCAGTTAGCATTGATGCTAGAAAGTATTTTTGTGTACGTATCTGTTGAAATTATTTACAAATATTTTGTTCGACAGAATGGAATACCAAGCTTTAGCCCACGGCTTTGCTCGTGTGAAATCTCGTTTTAATAAGAATTTAGGAGTGACATTAAAGTGATGCATGAAAATCTTACATGCTTGCGTATAAGTTCAGTGGTTATAGCTGTATGTTAGACACATCATTCAGTACCTATTTCCATCTATATATGTACTATAGTAAAAATTGCCTGATCAGACATAAGATGAAAAACGTTTAACAGCGCCGTTGAATCGTTCGAACGCACATATACTCACATGTAAGTGTATATACTCACATGTAAGTGTATATACTCACATGTAAGTGTATATACTCACATGTAAATATGCAGTTCAACCACGTCTGCACTCGTTGCGGTCTTCCTTTGTGTTTAAACATTTTGAGGCGTTCTAGTGCACAGGATAATGCTTAGAAACTGGTCGAGCAGGAACTATGTCGATATTGTACCTTCATAATACAGAAAAATCACATCACTAAGCAATGTACAGAGGAAGACAATAATATATTTTCTAAGGAAACCTAAGTCATCTAGTTTCTTAATGAGTTTGTAAAGTTGTTAGAAATTTGCTGTGTTGTCACTTTATGTATGTAGTCGATAAGTCACGCGATACGTCTCGCAAGTCGCAACCGGTTGAGATGGGTCTTTTGCCATAAAAACATAAATTGTAATCGCTACGAGTGTATTACCTTAGAGAAACAGATTTAAACCCTACTTCCGATCCCTATTTCTAACCTAAATAAGGTCTCTTGGGTAAAAGATGCTTGTAAATATTACAATTTCGGGTTATCCAATGTAACGAGTATAAGGGTCAGTTCACACAGCGACGATACGATAGCTATAGAAAATTGAACTTTATTTACTAGACAAAAATATGCACATTTCATATGACATCAGTCATACACTGCACATGCGCTGTGTAGCGCGGTGCAACCTGACATTCGAACTCTTACAATGAAACGTGGATCTTCTAGTGTAATGAATAAAGTTCAATTTTGAATATCTATCTTAAAAATGTAGCTCCATGTCTCGTATCGTTTCGTTTCGGTGTGAATTGACCCTAAAGCAGCCGAAGATAGTATTCTTGAGGAAAATTCAACGAAGTATATACCTTATAAATATATTTATGTGTGTGAGTGGAGTTAACATACTCGACTCTTTTATTTTCTGTAATAAGTTTCAATTGTTCTCAACACGAAACACTCTATTATTAGGACAAGTAAACAAACGTAGAGAGAATTCTATTATGTAATATTATACTATTACATTTAAACCTTTTCCAATAGTAGAAAATATATAATAGAGTGGAAAATTTTCTTCTACTTCGAAAGTATTGTGCAATGGGGAACATGTATAGTTTTTTTTAATGACTTTTCGAGAAGTACATAATGAGCGGGGAAATATTGTTTTTGGAATGGCATATCTACGATCAACCGTTGACGAAATACAGTCAACACAAAACTGTGATCGTTGGAGAGCATTAAGAATGCTCTATAGTCTATAGCAAAAATGATGCACGAGTTACGTCACAGCAGTTGAAAATGTACGAAGATAAATACAAAATTGATTTCGTCAAAGAAATTATACTGCGTTTATGTATATCATTATTGAGCAAAACGTTTCACAAATAAAACATAAGGATTTGAACAGTAACAAAACACAAAATCGAAGTTTTTTTTTGGTCCTGTAAATTTTTAATTTAGCAACTGATTGTAATTTTTGCATTTTTCGATCCATTACAAAGATATTAAAATTATGAAAATATAATAATTTGTCCGATTTAAAACAAATGCAACATGCATTTGTTTTACATGTACATATTAACGTAGTAGATAATAACAAGCGTGTATTATCTTATACCTACATTACACGACCCTTAGAGGACAAAACTGATATACGGGGGCAACCGGTAGGATACACACACGCGCACGTGACCACACGTGTAAAGGAGATCACACATACATAAACGCGTCCGTTTGTTTTGTAGTACCTATAGTACTAACTCCGAAATTACTATTCTATTCGAATCCTTTTTATACAGATGGATCTGGACAAGAGAAACAGGAGAAAATATCTACTGAAAAACATTCGTTGCAGTGTGTGTCAAGTACCTACGTCACATCATATTATTAATATGTAATAAATGTTTGGAAACTGATAACTGATAAGGATATCTTCATGATATCCTTGTTACTCCTTGTTGAATCTATCTATAGTCGCTTTACTATGTCAGTTAGTAGAAACAGAACGATTTTGGTCTATCATTTTACTCACTGACAATAAAACCGGCCAAGATCGAGTAGGACTCGCGCACCCGTACAAAACTACGTTTGTTATATGGGAGCCCGTACTAACATATATATATATATATATATATATATATATATATATATATATATATATATATATATATATATTTTTTTTTTATTGTTTTTTTTTGTTAAAGCAGCAACAAAAATACATAATCTGTGAAAATTTCACTGTCTTACTATCACAGTTCATGAGATACAGCCTGGTGACAGACAAACGGATAGCGGCGTCCTACCAAAAGTCGCGGGCGTCCGCTAGCGCTGGTGTTGCGCGCGAAATGGTGCACGCACACTGACGCGCGGGGTCGGCGAGTGACACACTGCTGCATATTTTCACCTGTTGTGCGCCCGAGTCAGTGCCGCGCAGTGACTAGCGCCCGCCCGCACGTGTGTGCCGTGTTACCACGAGTGTTATTGTTGTTATCAAGCTGTTTCTATCGGACAAGCTGAGGACCGTGTCGGCGGAGGAGTGTGTGTGGAAATACCTGAAAGGTGAGATTTTCGGGAGATTTTATTTTTGAGGTCCTCGGTGTGATATTTCTTCATAGCTGTTGTTGTATTATATTGTTATTATTATACATACGTACGTAGAATCTAAATTTTTCTCTAAAATTGTGTTAAACATCAACATAAAATCAGCAAAATTTCCCGCCTTTATAGACAGCTTTATTGCAAGTTTATTTTCGTTTTTCATAAACATTACAACTATCAATAGGTATCTGATATTATTTAAATACTAAAATAGCTTGTTATTATATGATAATTCAATTAGTAAATAAGTAAACAAAGTACTTATACTAAAATTAATAGGCAAAGAGACAAAAGTGACAAACTTATAAAAGTTCGTACACAATGTGCCTTCTTCTATTTTATTAAATAGATTAAGATCCAGTAAGCAGTATGTGACAATAATATACTATTACTAGGTAATGTTTCGTCTTTAAAATGAATAAGTGAATTATACGGCGGCAAGAGTTCAAATAGAAAACTACAATATATTATTTATCCTACATTCGCTCGTCTATTTTGAGGTAAAAATAAGAATGATGTGACAATTATCTAATTGCGTAAAATTTCACTAAGTAAACAATGTAACAAAACTGGGCCCTTAAAATGCTTTATAAACAAAGACGTTTTACAGCTGAGATTATAGCCAAGCCACCTTTATACTTTACTTCACGTTTCCCGCGACTTCGTGCGTGCAAAACGATATCCCGTGGGAACCGTACGTTTTATTGCAATAAAAAGTAGCATGTGTCCTTCCGCGTGGTCAACTTTATATCTGTGCCAAATTTTATAAAAATCGCTCCAGTAGTTTCGGAGACTATTCAATGTGAACAAGAAAATCTTTCCTCTTTATTATATTTGTGTATATTGTTTAAAATGCAAAAGTTTGGGAGTATGGGTAGATTGATAGATGTGTTTTACTTTTTTATTCGATATTTAGTTACAGCTCAAAGCCAGGATTGCCATAACATTAACTACATACTTTATCCTACTTACTATTATAAATGTGAAAGTTTGTATGGATGGATGGATGGATGTTTGTTACTCTTTCACGCGTTTCACGGGTTTCGATGAAATTTGGTATGGTAGTTGTTTAGACTTTGGATTAAAACATAGGCTACTATTTATCCCGTAAAGTGGAGCCGCGGGAAAAAGCTAGTAATTTATATACAGACAAAATGTGAGTTTCCATACCATTAAACTTTAAGATCTATGCGAGCGACATCTCGAGCCAAAATTCTGAAATAATTATAAGCTCGGATAAATTTTAGAACTTACCTCTAATGCATAGTGGTGTGTAGACACCTAACGTTTTCTCGTAACGATTTATGGCAAACTAGCTTTTTCACAGTATCCTACGGGAATACTGCACTCTTTCGGGATAAAAAGTAGCCTATGTTTGAATCCAGAGCCTAAACTATAACTACTATACCAAATTTCATCCAAAACCGTTCAATAGTTTACGCGTGAAAGAGTAACAAACATCCATCCATATACATTCATCCATCCATCCTCACAAACTTTCACTTTTATAATAGTAGTAGGATCGTAGCGAACTGTCGTAACAATTTGCCATACAGACACATCGATAAAACTGCACAATTTGGCTTACACCGTTAAATCGTTACGATAAAACCTTAAATGTGTAGCGGGCATTAGAGGTATCAGGTAAGGTTCTAAAATTTATCCAAGCTATAACATAATATCTAAACTATACAATGTATACAAGAATGATAAGATCAGGCCCCTGACGGAAGGGCACAGTTTACGTATCAATTATTATTGTCAATTGGTAAATGATTTATTGATCAGTATTCAGTCCGATGTTGATGTGAGTACCTGGATCAATCAATCAAACATAATAAGAGGAGCTTTTAGTACAACTTACTTCAATGCCGGTTAAAGCTTTGCAACTTTTAGATACTCCCCCTTACTGATAAAAATATTTACACAACGGATAACATAAACAACGTTGCTGTCTTTGTCTGATGCGTTGGAAATGTCACTTGATAGAAAAAGATAGCAACGTTGTTTAAGTTCGCCGTTGTGTAAATATTTTTATTAGTAAGGGGGGTAAATGTTTTTAGAATTGTATTTTAATAATGCCATTTTATGTATTCAGGTAAGAAAGAAATGTCTTAATTTTTATTAGTAGTATATTGCTTTTCAAAGAATTTAATCGTGCTATTTTTAAGTATTTAACTACCTACCGAAGTAGACATTTCTGAACTTTGCCAATATTTATTAAGGTAACAAAGTTGTTTTTCTGCTTAATTTTTTTATAAATATTATTTAAAATGAATAAATATTGTGAATCATGTTCACCTTGGCAGTTGCCCTGGACAAACGATATGAAAGTGCGCCCTCGGGGAGACTCGAACCCGCAACCTCCCACGACCTGGAAAACATTCTACCGAAAATAACAGCAAATTACACTTGTAAAAAAGGCTTATTTAATTCTAAGTTCTTTATTTAATACTAATTTTAAGTTTTTATTTAAAATCTAAAAATGTTTGTTTGTTTGTTTGTTTGTATTTAAAGAGCTCTGAAACTTTATATATCTGTGCCAAATAATGTTGAAATTTGCCACATATTATATCGCGGGAAAATGTACGGTTCCCGTGGGATTTTCTTATGCGCATACGAAGTAGGAGGAAACATCTAGTTTTCTTTAAATTAGGCTTATTTAAGTGTTGACTCTTTGCGTTGTTAAAATTTGTGTGAAAAATAATAATAACTCCCCCACACCGATTTCGGTGACGGTGGCCGGTTTCATTGAAAGCAGGCCGGTTATGCAGGAGTAATTTTTATGGTGCCCAAGTGTGTGCGCAGTACACAAGAGCACTCTCTCTTCCTTTACTCTCGTAACCCAGTGGGACGGATAACCGACACGACTGACGAGAGATCAGGCGCAGGTCCGACTTTTTACATGCCCATCCGACGCTTGGATCATCTTTCTTTGTCAGATAATCAGGTGAGCAGCCAGCATTGTCCTAACCAAACTTGGAACCAACATTTTTTGTTGTTCCAATGCGGGGAATCGAACCCACGACCTCCGAGTCGAGAGCCAAGCCAAACACTATACAACGGATGCTGTTAATTTCAAAAATAGCACATTTGAATAAAACAATTAATCATTTTCTATATTCTGGTGCGTATCTAAGCTAGCACTCGAAACTGTGTAGGTACTTAATATTTCTTACAAATAGCTTATTTTCGGTAACACATTTTTCCAACACATGCGAACACTAATACAAGCTAATAAGACGTAGTAACCGCTGTCTATTACCGATAATAAGCCTGTATTTAATAGATATTACCAACCTAACAACACGATGTAATTGACACTTGCTGCCTTTTAATTATTTTAATGTTGGTATCACTTTCATTAGGAAGTAGCGTGGGTATTTTTTTTTAAACTTTTGCATTCGTCTTACTATTAATATAAATGTGAACGTTTGTGAGGATAAATGGACGGATAGATGGATGTTTGTGACTCTTACTAACTACTCTTACTAACTAACTTACTAACAAAAACTACAAAACGGATTTTAAATAAATTTGGTATGGTATTTGGATAATTTAGGCTCTGGATAAACACATTGGATATTTACATCCCGAAGAAGCGCAGTTATCCCGTGGGATATTTATACGGGTGGAGCCGAGGGCAAAAGCGAGTTAATTTTATTTTACTAGCATTTCCCTTCGATATTTGCCTACTCCGACCGATATTATCGCACGCCTTATATGACACGATTATTATTCAAGAATGCGCCACTACCATATTTAATTCTGTCCCATGGCATTGACGAGTTTATGCCTACTCTATTTTGGTGTAGGTTATACCTTTCTATACTACAATCATTCATGGTCTCTCATGAATGAATGGTATCATATTTTTATTTTAAAAGGGATTTTAGTATAAAGTAATATGGACGCTTT
This sequence comes from Phengaris alcon alcon, assembly GCA_037179445.1. Classification (NCBI taxonomy): domain Eukaryota; kingdom Metazoa; phylum Arthropoda; class Insecta; order Lepidoptera; family Lycaenidae; genus Phengaris; species Phengaris alcon. Next base: position 2,488,243 of record JAYRCH010000646.1, on the reverse strand, counting down.
CACACCTCGTCTATCTGGTCCCGTGCTAATTGTCTCGAAGAACTTGTGTTACGGATATCAGACAACGGAAATATATTTAATAATTTATACTAGGTATACAATATATTTTATAATATTTAAGATTTTTATTATATTATACACATATTTAATACACATCCGTGACCCGGGAAACAAAAAAACTTTTGCTTCCTTTCGTTCCTTGATTCCAGCCCGCGACCTTCGGCTTGAACATCGGCTAACTTAATCATTAGGCCACGGAAGTGGTCAGAGGTTTTCTTTTTCAAGGTAAATAAATAGTAAACAATATTACAACCTCTTTTATATACTTTTTCACCAGTAAAACTCATTTTGTCATTTATCTCGATCACTACTTTTTTCCTGAATATAGGAATATAATTAGGTGGTTGGCTAGACTAAAGGGGCTTATAAGTTACAAATTTACAATATTAATAAAGTTAAGGGCCTGTTTCACCCCTAATAAGTGACGAAAAGCTTATCCGGAAGTTTTGTCTCTGTCGCTCAGTATAAAGTAAACAGCGACAAAACTTCCGGATAAGCTACTCGTCACTTGTAAGGCAATTGTAAGGCAATCGTAAGTCTTACAAAAAAATGGCGGCGTTGCGTCTAAATCGCTTGTATCTTCCTCATAAATCTCATAGGAAATCTGCAGACTGTTGAACTCGTCTGCTTATTATGTACAGCAGGACGGGTAATAAACAAAGCATTTGAGTGTGTAGTGTGTGTAGTGTGTTAACACGGGAAGGTCGAACATCGGCAGTCCGCGCACGAAGCCGCGGCATCCGCATAACCTTACACGACATATGCACCCTGCCACAGACGCACATATACATACTAACATACATAATAATATACATAATAATATACATGCAGGAAGTATAGGAACCTACCGACAATTTTCAATTTCTACATTATTATTTGAATTGGCAATTTGACAAATTTGCTAAAAATCATGTAAATACAAGTACTGCACAAGATGGTATAACTACATATATTTTTTTATGAAAAACTACTACCCAACTACATAAATTATAATTATGTACCCAATGTCACCAGGGTTATTATTACGAATCTATTGACAACTCATTCATTGAAATCGGATAAGTAGTTTAGGCGCTACGATAGAACAAAAATACATACACTATTAGAATATGTAGATTGCCAAAATCATAACCTGTTCCTTTTGGTTTAGCCGTAGTAGGGTAAAAGCTACAGATAATTATTGCTAAAACTTAATACTGCTCATTATTGATTTTTTTTAAGTCATATCATACATTTAAGAGGATCAAGATGAATGTATTGAATGAAAAAACTACTTTGAACTGATTAGATGCTGACGATTCACTTTCAACTAATATCTTAGTTACTCTCACTAAGGCTAAGTTCCCACGAGCTTTTTAGTGGTCGCGACTGAAAAATTAGCACTGTAAATAAAACTGCGTAAATTTAATAGAGCTGAAAGTTGTGTAGACTTGTCAAATCTGACATTTGACACTTGACACTTCGATTCTCAGCTCTATTGTTATAGCTCAGAGTTCTATTTACAGTGCAAATTTTTCTGTTGCGTCCACAAAAAAAGCTCTCGTGAAACGAGACTACGAGGGAATACGGATTTTGTCGCAGTGCATTTTTCTTTCTCCCGACGTTTCAGCTACTTTCCAGCAGCCGTGGTCACGGGAGGATATACGATACAATCCGTAAGTGTTTAAGACAATAAATAATATTTGCTTAAACGTAATAAATCAATTTCTTAGTTGTACTATCAGGGAATCTAATTCATTAGCAGGTAGAGTGTTCTCATAATTCATTTGAATGATTATCACGACATGCAGGCACAATACAACTGTCTAAGACATGTCAGTTTGATATCATATTAATAACATAATACAAACAAACTATGGCAACAGTCAAAGTGTTTACAAATTAGATTCCCTGATAGTACATTTAAACGTGATAAGAATATAATATTATACGTAATATTAAAATTCATAGATGCCTACATCACGTAGGTATCGTTATACAAGGTGGGCACGCAACAGGAAGAGTACGGACGTAAATGACCCGACGACCTGACTATTTCAAGGGTGACCGATAGATTTGGATTTACTGTTGTAACAAAGAGACGATTGTATTTAAAGCCTAGACTATAAGCATCCAGACTTTAGTCTTTAGCTAACAATAATGATAAGCTCAGATTTTACATAAAGTATAAGAATATTATACTTTAAACGAGACAAGTATATATATATATATATATATATATATATATATATATATATATATATATATATATATATATATATATATATATATATTCGTAATCTCGGCAAGTATTTACATGAAAGTTAGTATGCAGGGAGTTTTGGAGGAGAAAAATCGATCTAGCTAGGTGTTATACCTGGAAAATTGCGTCCTTTTAAGTTATATATGTTTTTTTTCTTTCGTCGTGCAAAATATATTAATAATTTCGACTCTATAATGTCAGTCCTATTGGCAGGTTGATCAATTTTTGCGTTGTTCAGAAATTCGGAATATGGTGGGTTTGAACCCCGGTAAAATATTATTGCGATTCTATTTTTTTTTTTATCTACTAGAGTTCCGAGCAAAGCTCGGTTACCCAGGTACTATATATTTCTAGCGATATGCTGTTTCCAGATTCACTATAAGATATGCAGATATTTTCATTTACGATATGATATGATAAAATGGTATTCTCGTGAACGTCAAACCAACGTTAAACCCATTTTGGTTGGTCCAGACTCCAAAAATCAGTTTATGATATCAAATCGATTCATTTTTTAATTCAATGAAAGTGGTAAGTTAATTACAAGAAGTGGAAGGAAATACAGTAGGTCTACAGTTCATTCGCAAAACTAGAGTAATTAAAATCGAGACACCTATACAACTGGGGCAATAATCCTGGTTTATTCCTATTGCATATTATACTAGCTATTTAGTGAAGAAAAACTAAATATTACATTATTACAGGAAATCAATGGCAGATTAGAATTACTAGACTTAACTTTTTCAGCGTTTCAATTCAAACAAACCGCGCACGTTGGTACATTGACAGCGACGATAACGAACTTTTTTCACGGCAAAAAATATGAAAATGTGGTTCCGATAAAAAGCGACGAAGCTGGTCAAAGTCAAAGATAAAATAAAAAGTTAGTAATTCGAGATGGGTTTTTTGCCGGTCGTTCCACGCCAGGGGCGGCGGGTCGCGACCGGAGACCGCACTACGTGAGACACCGCTGGGAACGACGGATAGCTAATGAGCTGGTAAATCTATACTTTGTTCAGATCTAATTTAAAAAACGTAATCAAAAAGAACAGTGTAACACATAATGCTCCCGATTTAAATGTCACTTATTTACCGTGCTGTAAAGAAATACAATGTCAAATTAATTTGGTCGAATTGAATGTTTGCGTTTAAATTTCATTGGATCTGAACAGAGAATAAAAGCATAGAAACAGCTTTCATAGAACGATTCAAATCGATCCAAATATGAAAATTTTGAACATGTCTAGGAGTTCGAATGTCAGGTTGCACCGCGCTGCACAGCGCATATGCACTATGCAGTGTATTACTGGTATCAAAGGAAACGTGTATTATTTTGTATAGTGAATTTAAGTCCAATATTCAATAGCTATCTTAAAAATACAGCGCCGCGTAGCGTCACGTATCGTCGCAGTGTGAACTGACCCTATGTGTAAATAGCCCTAAGTCTCTTAAAGTACTCAGAGCCTGAATTCAAAGTATCAGCACATTACTTAGAGTATTATTAGTTTCAACATTATGGACTTGGTGATATTGTGGTCGTAGAATGTCATTATTCCAACGAATGTTTTTTAATTCGTTGGAATAATGGAGTTCTACGATATACTGTGATAGCTAGAGATACTTAGGGAGGGCTCAGAGGGCAAAGTGTCAATGAAACATTGACACTTAGGGAAGATTATTATGTGATACCTGCATGTGATGTGTGATTTGCTGTGAATGAGTTTGGTGTACCGCTCATATGCAAAGCAATTTCTCTGCGAACGTCAAGTTCAAAGTGTCAATACCTCATACATGTGTTATATCATATGATGGAATGCTAGATGTAAGTCGGTATAAAGGACAAATTGCGTCGTAAATATGGCAATGGTTGTCGTTTAAACTATCTTTATTAACAGTAGTACTAGATACCTTGAATGTTCGTTTTGTACTGTCATTACAACAATTTAATTGCCTGGCATTAAAAACGTTTGTTTGTTATTTAAGTCTTATTCAAAATGGAATATTTAAAAGCAAAGAGTCTCCCAAACAGAAATGGCATTTTTTGTACGGAAGACCAGATGCCAATATATATGAAGACTAGTCAGAAAACTATGCAAAGAACTTCTAGAAGTGATAGATACTGATCTGGCTGATGATGAATCCACAGTAGTCAGATCGTGCGACTGCATTACCATACCGATGGTTACGCATAAGCTGACAGTTGTTGTTTAATGTAACGCTCCCGGCGCGGGCGCTCATCCCTCAGTGTCCAGAGCTCATTGCTCATGTATTTGTGGGCTTTGGTTCCCAGGATTCGTGGGTTTCGTGTGAATGTCAATGAGATCTAGCCTTCTAGAATGTTCTGCTATATTCTCAAAAGTTATTGTCTAACTGTTAATGGTCAACGTACAAATTGTCATACTTTTATGATCTAATTTGGAACATTTGTTTGTAGTTGGAAGTTTGAATGTATTTTGAAACTAATTTACTTTATTACATATTTATGTACGGATTGAAGAGTTTATCCTACATACTATTATAAATGTGAAAGTTTATGAGGAAACTACATAAATAAATAAAGAAATATGTTCATAGTGCACAATAAAAAAAATATCAAGACAAAATCACAGTATAGTAAAATTTACAAAAACCATTTGCCTCAGCATCTTTGTATAATCGAATACTTAATTAATTTAATTTCTTATATACAAGGCCGATTTCAAAGTAAGATGAACACGAGGTGAACAAAGGTCTATCCAATAAATAACTAGGTTCGCTGTAGGTAATAAATCTGTAACTAATTTCAAATAACTTAGTAACAATGGTTTGATGTTGTAGCTTGCATATTAATCAATTTAGGTTTTAGTGAGATTATTAGATCTCTTGTCAGGGTCCTAATTTAATATTGTAGGATGTAGAACTAGTGTGCTAAGTACTGAGTAGGTAAGCAAGAATATTATGAAATAAATAATGAAATTACTTACTTAAATTTTGATCCCAAATGTTTTCGTTCAGCTATTGCCTATATAATTACAGCATTATAAAGTATAACTACATCTTTTTTCTAGTAACTATTTTTCCAGAAGCATTCGATAGCATTCTATGAAATTCTATGTGTAAATCACCTGTGCGTCGATTCTGCTAATTAAATCTACAATAATAAAGTTTCGATGCAGTCTCGATGCTGTTTTACAGCAAAATGGTACTCTCGCAGACGTTAAACCAACGTTTAACGCGTTTCGATGGGTACAAACTAAAAAAATCAGTTTATGGTATCAAGACGATTCTATAATTCGTTGAAAGTCTTAGTTAAATACTAGAACTGAGCTTCTGATAGAGCATAATATACTTGGTGTATTATGATTCATCCTTCATTTGTATCATCTTAGTAACCAAGTTGCGTTTAATTTATGAACCTCTTTTTACTACACCAGAACCAATTGCGAAGACACGTCTGGTCCAGTTCGGACAATGGCGGTTTTTACTCACATTTTTCCAGCAGGTGTGGGTCACCGTAGGCCGGCACGTAACAAGTGGAATTACGTTCAGTTAAATGAACTTTTCTAGCAGCAACATGGATACGAATCTTCAAAAAATGTAAGCGAACACTTGCGTCATTCAGTATTGTCACCATTAATTTTCTATAGACTTAGAACATTCTTGAATAGAAGAATATAAAAAAAAATGTATTACAAATTATTGTAGATAATACCTAATTAAAACAATATAATTTAATCGTGGTAGGTGACAGAAGATGTGTTTTATAGTCGTATAGAAATGAAATGCTTTATGATATTATCACATTAGACGGCGCGACAGATTCACTTTAGAAAGTTAATATCAACTTTTTCAGTTTGCAATTACAGCTCTCACATCTTGACTCAATAATTTCTGCAACGATTAAGACTTTAAAAAATATTGATTCTTCATAAAGTGATCAAAGTTATGGATACTAAAATCTTAAGTCTGAAGACGCTACGTCATCGTGTTTTTACACTTTTATGCAGCTACATAAAAGTGTTCGTGAAACAACGGCATCGCTAGAGTTATTTTCCATTGAACTTAAAAGTGTATTTTTCTAATAACAATCGTAAAAAACCAAAATGACTTGATCATGTTTTTGTGCGTATCAAGTGCGGGTCACGATTTCGTCAGGTGGAATGTTTTGTGTCATTCTGTTACTCAAAAAATCTATGTGCACTCTAATCCACTATAACATCTTCGGTCACACCCGAATCAATTTATATCAATGAGTTCTTTTTATGAAAAACATCCCAAAAGCAGAGCACGATCTGAGTTTTTGTGTCAGGTCACGTAAAGTCAGGTGGAATGCTGTATTGGTTGCGGACACAGGTGACGGCGTCACGGTGACAGGTTATGGCAGCGTCACGACGGCAGGTTACCGAGTAGCGTCACGGTGACAGGTTACCGAGCGTCACGACGGCAGGTTGAGTGTAGTAGCGTCACGACCAGCTGAATCAATTACACGGTACAAGGTTGCTGGAGAAAATTCTGAGTAAAGGAAAAAAGCAAAATATTTTTCGATAGAAATTTTATAGAGCACTTTAAAAACGTACTAAATATGTATCCCACATATTTATTACTAGTAATTATGTTTTTATAATAACACATACTAAAGGTGATTCATGTATAATTTCGAAGTTTGAAATTTATAAGGGTTCTTTTGCCTCTAAGATAAAAAAAAACGAGCAAGCCTTACATTAGTCGCCGATGTGTAACATTTTATGAAAATATTAAAAAAACACAATGCTTAGTACGATTTTATAATATGCTAAAAATAACTTTTCCACTAAGCAGTGACAAAGAAAAGTGTAACAGTGAAATCAACCTCAAAATTTTAAAAAGCTAAATTTTGAAATAACTTATTTTAATCTGACGGCCAACTCTACCAACGCGCGCTCATTAGTCAATTTAAATAGAGCGCGCTTCCGCGACTTCCTGTTCCTGTTCCTGACACACCTCCGTCCTATTTCACGAAATCACTCCCACAAATTGCAGGAAAGCGCGAGAAGAGAAGATACAGATTAAGAAACGTCAACGTGTAAATAATGTTTTAGCAGCCGCCTGATCGACCTGCGACGCAATCATTGGTTTGAAAAATACTCGCTCAAGCACGAACAATTTGCAAAAATTTATTCGTATAGCTACAGAATGAAAATTGTACCTGCGCTGTCATGATTTTCATACAATTTTCATTCGATAACGATACCAATATTTTAGAAATAAAATCGATGTGTATTTATATATCTTGCAACCAGAATCTTCTAATAACTTTCAAAACCAATCGAAGACACGAAACAGTCAAAAACAAACAGTAAAAATTATAAGCACCGAATGCATTGAATTTACTGGTTCAGAACACCCAACCTTATGACGAACCGGTAATTCTTGCATATCAGAGCATATAAAATTAAGAACAGTAATATATCGGTAGCTAATGAATCCCTTCATTTCCGAGCAATTATTTCCTCGACTGGACCAGTTCTGTCACTTGATACGCAATCTTGAGATGTTCGGGTCTTTTTTTTTTCACGTCGCACCGCTCGAATTTCGCGTGCTCTTTGAACTGTTTCGACGAAATCGCGTGATTCGGCTCGATGTTCCATATCAGTCGAGTTAGTTAAACTCCATACTTTTCATTAATTCGATTTGAAAGTTAATCTAGTATCTTCTCTTCATACAGATATTACATGAATAGTTCTGCTGTTGAAGTCAGTATTTTCAAAATGCTCTATAAAGTTCTACGATGGGTACTTTGATTTTAACTACATTTAAATAACTTAATTTAAATTCCTGCTTAACACTTCGTCATAAAAGATGAATGAATATCAAGATGATCAAAGAGTTATTAAAGCAGTCACATACAATGTATTTGACATAAAATGTGCATACAATTTAATTAATATTATATCCAGCAATATCCCGCGAATACTCACAACCTATAAGCAAATGTGTGAGGGCACGCATAAGCATGCGTAAAGCACCTCCTTCCTCCCACACTGCTTATGCGTACACTCAGAAATAAGATCGTGCAAACACCACCACCACACAAGCAACAATGTCAGCAAGATCGTGCAAGGCCCCATACCACCATGCAGGTTGCAAAACTCGACGCGCGTTTCGTCCCGAACCCATCCTCAGGAAGTGAACCTGCTACCAAAATTCGTTATGTTCGTACTAATTAAATTGTATTGTAACGCCTGATAACTATAATGTTTGGTAAAATCAGTTACGAATATTTTGGGCATATGATAAAAAGAAAAAGTTCAATTTCGAATAGGTATCTTAAAAATACAGCGCCACGTATTGTCGCGGTGTGAACTGACCTTTGACTTGACCTTGACTGATTGTAACATGTGAACATTTTATTTATTTTTATTGTGACATTTTGGTTATATGATCTACTGCTTATTTAGAGACGATTGGGCAGAAAAATAATAGTTATACTCGAAAAAAATAATCTGCCTTTATATGGGCGAGTTTGCGTTGAGCGGAGAGTCACCCATACATGAGATGATTTTTTTACATTGAGTATGACATTATTTTTTGCTTAAACGTCTTTATAATTATATTATAAAACTTTACTTTATAATATAAAAATTCAATTTCGAATAGCAATTCGAAATTGAATTTTTTTCAATACTCAAAAAGATATACGTTTCATATGACATCAGTCACACAATGCACATGCGCTATGCAGGGCGGTGCAATCTGACATTCGAACTCTTACTTTGGAACGTCCATATTCTTGTGTAATAAAAAAGTTCACTGTTGGATGGCTATCTTAAAATTGCAGCGCCATGTCGCGTATTATTTGTGAATTGACCCTAGGCCGACCGACATAACCGAGAAATTAGAACGAAAGTAATAAGTGATTGGCGGAACCGAGCGCTTGAAGGTTAAAACGTCCAAAAATGGACGAAGTGCGGTCAAACTGTAGCGCATTGTAGGGCAGAGTTGCGTCAGTACACCAAGGTCCAATAACAAACTAAATTACCTACCAATTAATTTAAACTGGAGCAGTTTTTTGAGAAATTATGTCCTATAGTCTCCTTCCTTGCTGATTCAAAGGTTGCTCGTGCGACCTCAATTTTTAATTTTAGCAAAGAGAACGTTTTTAGTTTCACAACCGTTAAAGGATAGCACCTAATTTGTCATTCGCTACAATGGCCATTTATCTAATATCCACAAGGCGGCTGGCTATTAGACCCTTATTGACCTTAGAGTTTAATTAAATATGCAAAGCTTTGTATTTTGTAGTTGTAATTTTTGTAAATAAATCAATAACATCACATTTGTGATGTTATTGATTCGTTCAGCACAACTGCGTAGTTACCACTCCACCCGCGTAAATTATCCCACAGGAACACTGTGTTCACTCAGTTCTGCAGCATATGCAGTCAGAAAAATTAGGGAAATTTCTGACGAAGATACGGCGCGACTAGTTTATTTTAGTTATTTTCATAGTAGAATGTCTTACGGCATTCTTTTATGGGGAAACTAAAAAAAAGTAAAAAGGAAGGAAAGTAAGGAAGGAAGTAGTAGTAAGGAAAAGAACCATTTTCCATTACGCCGGTTCTTCTCGGCGGGCTAGTTCCCGAACCGGTGGTAGGCATCGTGTACTTAGAATTTTAAAAAATGGCTTAAAAAAAGTAGTATATGAGTTAATCCAGAGCTCAGACTACTACCATACGAATTACCAAAATATGTTCTGAAGTTTTTGCGTGAAAGAGTAACAAACACACAAAGTTTCATATTTATAATGGTAGGAGAATAATTAAGTAAGATGATAATGTTCTAGTAGGTACCTACTATAACACTAATACTACTACACTACTAGTACTTAAACTATAACTTAATAAGTTACTTAAACTTATTTAAGTAACTTATCTGAAATTGCACATCAATTCCAGTCACTTGCTGACAAGTAAATGCGATTTTTCTCACCATCGAGATTAGCTTCTATCGGAAATCACTTGGAGAACATCCGCAGCCCACACATTGAAAGGCGAAAGTAAAAAGTGCATTTTTCACGGAGGCCAGCCGTCCAATTGTATTGTGGGCCCGTAATAGACCAAATAACTGTCTCAGCGCTTGCGACACGCACTTGATATGTAATAAATGTTGGATGATGTACTGAAATTGGTGCTAAGTAATAAGTATTGGTCTTAAGCGTCAGTGGTTTTAACCGACTTCCAAAAAGTCGGTTTCAATTCGACTATATGTTGTGTTTTTGTTAATAAGATATACTTAAGAGTTTAAACTTCAGACCTATTCGATCCTAACAAAAGCTTTATCACCACCAAAACAAGCAAAATATTATATAAAAATTCTATATACTTTACTATATCTACTTAGGTACCAATCAACGCGTAATTCTAATGTCTTTATAAAACTCTTACACCCATGCTATGATACATATTTTGAACTTGCCCGCGGCTCCGCCCGGCCAAATATAGTATCGTACAGGAACAATGTACTTTTCGGGATAAAAGGCATGTATGTTAATCCCGAGCTCAATCCGTTCAGTAGCTTTTTCGTGAAAGAGTAACAAACATCCACCCATCCATCCTCAAAAACTTGCACATTTGTAATACTTATTAGTATATCGATGAAAATTTATTGTCAAACCATGATGATGATACGAGTACGTGTAAATGCGGACCTCTGTGACTGTTGGCTATTTACCTAACCCGGGTCACATTGGGGTCACGCGTGTCGCTCGGAATGCCTAAAGTGTTGGCGCTGCACAAAAATCAGTGATTGCAGGCCGACGCGCGACGCGCTTCGTCGCGCGTCGGCTCCCTGCACGTTCCCTGAAGTAATGCATTATCCATACCGTGACCCAGGGCAAACAGAGGTCACGCTGTTTGTCCTATTTATTCGGAGTTAGTCGATTTTATACGGTTTATTTGACGGTGTACATTTTTTTAAATATAAAATAATATGATAAACATTAGTTGGGCTTTGTTTGTCGATATAAAATTTAAAATCAAAATATTACGAAAATCAAGTAGGTAGTTTGACATTGGCAAAATAATTTTACTAATCTTAGGTTTTTCAGTTTCAGATTTTTGATCAGATTTTTAAGGCATGTTTCATATTGCGTTAGAGTCGAGAGAAAAAAGAATTATACAATTGCCCTCCGTCGCAGTATTTTAAAGATAAAAAAACCCTTTTGGGTGTTAGCAAGGGGTACATAATTCACGCCGCTGGGACAGTGACGCCTCATTTACGTCAGCTGTCACTACAATGCCGGGCGAAGCGAGAACCCGTCCAGAACTGGCCCGGTTCCACAATGGTTCTAATTGACGTTTAATCGCGATCGCAGTAACGAAGCGACCTCAGCGAATATGATGGCGAAATGCCCATGCAAATACACATGACAGCGTGAGCCGTGGGAGGGCCACGCTAATTGGCCGTGTCATTTTATGGTTATACCATTGCACGCTTTTTAAACGTTGAATCTCATTTTAGTTGTCTGTTTGCCTTAACTAGGCAAACTATATAGTGAAGGTATTCTCGTATTTTGTCGATCGATACATTTCCTAAAATAGTAGAAGGTAAAAAGATAGGAAGATAGGCAGGTAGGTGGAATAATATATCAGAAATCTATCCTAATGGGGAATAACCTCTGCCTGCCATACGTCACTTAACAGCCCATAGTCGCCAAGACTGACTCCATGATTTGAAAAAGAAAAAAGGTTGTAGGTATTTACAGTATGACCAATTTTAATGGCCCTGGATACCATCGTTTTTCTAGGTAAATGACAGACGATGGATGAATGGAAAACGGCGATTCTCGAAATACTTGGGAACTTGGTATAACTGTAAAGTGGGTAATATACAAGGTAACTTAGAACATCTAGGAATCGCAACGATTTACATTTCGGCGTTCGTCTTAACTAACTGTAGCCTAAGCAGGAACAATTTACAACTACATATTCGTCAATTATCGAATGTCAATTGCATAATGTTATAAATTCCATAGAATTCTCTTTCCTCAATAGTATAGTAACATGACAACTACGTATTCGTAACGTTATCGAAACAGCTAACCGCACTAATGTAATATTTAACTTTTCTACGAAATAGACAGATTTTGGTGCAAATATTGAAAACAAATTATTCTGATGTTGATGAATGCCATTGTTTTATACAAACGCGCATTTCTTGTAATGTCGGCCGGATTAGTATGCATCCTACATAATAATCGTGTGTGTTAGATATTCGTGGAGGGTAGAGTGAAAACGTCACATTCCTTAGGTCGGTGGCTTTCCGTGACATGCCTACCAAGCAGCCGTGTGACCTTACTTATTTGCTTATTTAACCGCCATCTTGAAAAATGCTGATATCATCACTATCAACAACTAATATCCTGAAATTCGACTTTAGTCGTTAATTGTTACGGTTTTGGTATCAAAATTGGTCAAAAATTGAAATCGAAAGTTAGTGTAAAAAACATTTAGGTTTATATAAGTTACATACAAAAAATAATCTTTTTATGATAATGATTGACGATCAATTGCGAAAGATATTCAGTTTTTTCATATTTACCACTACACTAACTGTCGGACTCTTAAATCTCAAATTACGATTAAATCTTAATAAATAACTAAGGATCTTGTAATAAAGTTACTGACGAAACCAATAGAAAGTAAAGCTGGAGAGCTAATCGGTGTGATATTCATGGTTTTCAACGTAAGCATTCAAGCATGAGTTATATCTAGACTTCTAAGAGTATAATTGACGTTCTACAGTTGTTGTTTGCATAGGAAGTAGGAACTTTTGCTCTGAAAGTTTAATTATACAGGAAGGTTCCCTTAGTTAGGAAATATTACCTAACTATTACTAGAGGTAGCCCGGTAGTAGAAATTCGACCAAAATTCTTATTTTATCGCAGTTTCAGAGCATTCCAGAAAGTTATAAAACGTTTCGTCTGATCTATGTGTGAAAAATGTTCTACGGTCAACATACCTGTTTAAGCGACTTGTAAAAGAGGTGTTCTCACACGAGCCATTTTTGGCGGTACAATTGCGAGCAAATTAAATATTTATTTTGCAGAAGTATTTTTAATATTTTTATATGTTAGTTGTTATGTACCAATTTATAAATTGGAAGAGGCCTCCTTGGATTCTAGTATTGTGAATTGTAACTAGCAATACCAATAATTAATTATACTCAGCTTTATGTATTTTCGAAATCTACTTCAAGCAGGAGCCAGTAGGAACGTAAGAGTAGAAAATGAGCCTATTTATTTCACAACTTACACGCGCTATACACTTACAATAAATTCCTAACAGCACCGTATTACTGGTGAACAATTTATATAATTATTCAATATAGTCAAGAACTATTACGAAAACTGTAAAAACAATACGTCTATAATAAAGAAGGATTAACATTGCTGAGGGTAAGGCATCCGAGGTTTCTATTACGTTCTCGTGAAAACTCATAACTTTTCACTGGAATTAAAATGGCGGGAGAAAGCGATCCAATCACCAGCAGGATATTACCTATTACCCTGTCAATTCCAATACATAGTTTAATTACGGAGCGTTCCAATATTTATGTCATCGAGTGTACTGTACAGTGAGCAGAAGACATTTTTCAAGGGATCGAAGGTTTTCAATTCGTCTTTTTTTTTATGTTTGTTGCCTCAGAACTTTCGACTGGGTGAACCGATTTTGATGATTCTTTTTTTATTTAAAAGCTGGTGCTTCCCGTGTTGTGACTTTGGTTCAGTTCTGACAATGGAATCCATGAAAGTACTATATAAGTCTTAAATTTTTACTTTGGAAGTCAGTTTTCATTTTTTGTTGAAAAATAATTCTAATTATAATCAACATTTTATATAAAATTTCTTACCTTTTAAATTATTTACTGCATCATAAAAAGTATTATGCGATCTAATATTATGTTTCACAAACCTCAAACAAAATATCGATGCTCAATATTATTAAAAATTGATGTCAGATCACCGGTTTTAGCCATCATCTGGATTCTGGACCTGTGATAAATATTTTTCTAAGGATTTTGTATATACATATGTGACCTAAAGGAACCTGCTGACTGTACGGTATTAGCAGGTAATTGCCTGTGGAGTGTGCGTGACAAATGACGGCTGCGCGGTAGCACCTTTGTGTCGTGACATTGCCGCGTGACCCCGCGACAGCGGCGCCCACACACACGCTTATGGTATTTTATATTCTATTTTTCTGCTTTGGTGGATAGATGAATAAATCATCATCGCTAAACTCTCCACTGCTGGGCTCGGAATACGTACGAGGAGTAAGCTGTAGAGCGCCTACTGCTAACCCAGACTCCACAATATTATGTTTCTAAAGATTGTTAGTGTATTTATAATAATAAATAGCTCAAAAATATGTTAATGATTCGGAGTTTAATAGCAATGAAATAAAATAGAAATGTTATGTATTTATTCGACTGCTCCAGGAGGGTTATGTTTTTCGAGTGTATGTATGTATGTATATTTCTTTCTAAAGTCTAGAACCTAAAAGGCTTGTCGCATTTGAGTTTGAGTTTTCCCGACTGCGTCATTTTGATGTACCCAGTGTCAATCTAATGATACCTCTGGCATTAGATTGACACTGGGTAGAGGTACATCAAAATGACGCAGTCGGGATTCTTTTTTTTTTTAAATATTGAGGTTATTCACAGGTGTTCCTTTACTTTAATTTTGCTTTATAACTTATACGTAATAGACGGATTTGCTGTAAAATATATTTTTTAATTGGTAGTAAGAAAAACAGTGCATTGATTGTATGACTCTTTTACCTTTCATTTATATAAGAGAAATAAATTCCAATTTATTTTGGCTGAATTAATGTAAAACCGATACAATGCGCTAGGTCCATAAGGCAGGTCACACACACCTTTGTAACAGCGGAATAGAAGGCTGTTATTAATAACAGTGACAAATAGCCGTGTCAGAGTTTTTATAAATTATTATCTCACGTAATTATGTTTTGTGGTGCAATTTGCTTTGTTTGGTTTAGGAGTTTTTGTCCACGTTTTTTCTATTATCTTCTAAAACACTATTCTTAGATGCACGTGATTCATTGAATCTGACTTATGACTTTTGACTTTTGTCAGTTTTAATGCATCTTGTCCTAAATTATGGCACTACAACTATTATTTACTGTTTATCACAATAATTATAATATTAATATATAAATAAATAAAAAAATGAACACCGAACAAATTTTATTTATACTAATAAGATTATTGAACAATTATATTTGTTTGTTCGCTTGCTTCCATTGGTTAAGCTCCTAAACTACTGGACTGACTTTGATAAAATTTGGAAGGTATAGATATAGAGTAGACCACGGGGAAGGACAGGCTACTTTTTATTGCAGAAAAATGTGTGGTTCATTTAGACATCTAGTAATGTAATGTAATTCGTTTTCAAACAACTGAAACTGTGTGAATTTAAAATCTGAATAAATTCAGTATTTTGTTATTTTTTTTTTAATGTTTAATAGGGTAGTCACACGTGTCACACTTGACAGGTCATGTATATTTCCCAAATCGTGTTCTTTCAACATGGGACAATAGAGGTGTGTGTGTGTCGACTGTCGAGTGTCACAGGCGACCTCAGCTCTGCGCCCGACCTTACACTCGCAACGGTTTGTATCTTAGGGCCTACGTACACTACGTCACACGTGCACTCCAAAGACAGCTAAAAATGCAAATGAACAGATAGTCCAGTCATTATAGTAAGTTCACCTCGGAATTCGAGATACCCAGCTGTAAGTCTGTAAATACTTGTATGTTGACATCCTAAAAGTTGTCTCAAAACCTACATATGGTAGGGTGTACGCAACTATTAAATTTCAAGGTCAAAGGTCGCAAAAATCGTTTTTTTTGCGCTTTTTTTGTAAATATCTCATTTCCTATGGGTTTTTGCTAGTTGTATTTAGTATCAATATTGTAGAATACAAAATTCTCTACAACTTTTGTTTAAAAAAAAAATTTTTATGCGGTGAACCGTTTTCGACATAGAGGGCGGAGGGCGTCACAGCATCACTTGACCATTGATCATTGAAAAATAAATGAATTGAATGATATTTTTTGATAAAAAGATTAATTCATAATTATTTTTTTTTCATCATGTAAGAAGTTATTAATATTAATTAGATTAAAATTCAAATATAATTCCTATATTTTCATTAACAATTCTGTAATTACATGGGCAGGTAAGTATTGTTAAATAAATTAATACTGAATAACAAGTGCATAGGTTAGGAAAAAAATGATAAAATATAATATAATAGTTAATAAAAATTGACAAATGTTTATAATCATTGATTTATGGATAGTTCATCCTATATATGGCGCTTTTTCGACCGGAGGCACCGGTTGACCTGAAGTGATGCTGTGACCGCGCGCTCTCCGCCCTCTATCTCGAAAACAGTTCACCGTATAAAAAAAAATTTAAAGAAAAGTTGTAGAGAATTTTGTATTCTACAATATTGATTATAAATACAAATAGCAAAAAACCCATAGAAAATGAGATATTTACAAAAAAAGCGCGGAAAACCGATTTTTGTGACCTTTGACCTTGAAATTTAATAGTTGCGTACACCCTACCATATTTAGGTTTTGAGACAACTTTTAGGATGTCAATATGTAAGTATTTACAGACTTACAGCTGGGTATCTTGAATTCCGAGATTCTTACCTAATTTAAGCTTATATGACTGGACTAACAGATCGTCTGATGGTAAGGAAAGTTGCTGCCAGTCGCGTCGGTCTGGTTTATAATATCATAATGTTTAATAATATCTATGGACGCTTTTACACCACGTGAATCTGATCCCGTGGTAAGTTCTCAAAGAGTTCTCTGTTTTACGGGTATCAGACAACAGAAAACTTTTTAGTTCACTGGCGGGATTCGAACCCGCGACTTCCGACTCCGCCAAAGCGCTAACCACTGAGCCACAGAGGTTGTCGGATGCTATGTATAAATTATTTATTTGCTTCGGAATTTTATGATACGACATTGTTTACACAAAGTTGAACTCTCACGTGGTCGATAGCAATCAATCAAGACCCACAGAATCCAGGATTATCATAATCAAAGTCAACAAGTATTCATCGGTGAGGCTTGATTATGAGGTTCATAGCTTTATATTCCGACCTTGCGCCCACGTCGAAGGCTGTATTGTATGTCATGTGCGCTCATATTTTATTAAGGAGACCACTCATCACCTGAGCCGTCGCAGTCCAATGTATGTAAAATTATTCATAATAGATCGTAAAAAGTACGGAAAGTAGAAGTGGGCGATATTGTTTCTGCGTATTTTACATTATCTAGGTTATAGTTGCATTAGCTGTCGTGATATACTACAGCCTAATTCATATTGAACAATGAACACCCAAGGACCCAAATTAAATAGGATATCAAAGGCTGCGACTACATTATGATCTGGAATCCGGCGGGTCCGGTAAAATTCAGAGCACTGAAAATAGAACTCTGTACTAATACAGTAGAGTTGAAAATCGAAGTCTCTAGTGTCGAGCTGTAATTCACAAAGTTTCACATTTGTCTTGACACTTGTCGATTTTTAACTCTATTGTAAATACAACAGAGTTGAAAATCGATCACACAAGTGTTGCGCAGAGTTCTATTTTCAGTGTTCTGAATCCGGGCCCGCCGGATTCCGAATCATACAGTCCCAGCCAAATCTGTGTGTTGATTGTATAGTCAGCCATGTCGCTCGTAACGTCGACCGTGCGATCTCACAACACAGTGAACGCGGTCCTTTACAGTGCACCATATATTTGTATGCATGCTAATTGTCATTGCGGAACATAGGCAGTTTCGGTAACTTGTACGTAACGAGTGACATAATACCGTCTAGTGTCTATTGTTCTGTAGTACAAAAGTAGCCTATGTGTCAATGATAAAGTGCTGTTCGTTTTTACCCGACTACGGCGAAGCGAAAAGGAAGGGTAATTACTTTGGCAGTCTATGTATGTATGTATCTTTGTTCCATCGTAGCACCTAAAGTAATTTTTACTATATTTACGAATGAGGTTACATTATAATGTTTTCGGGTAATATAAGTAGGCTATATAATTTGCATAGTCGGGTATATTATGGAGTATAAAAAGGCAAATATTTCTCCTAAGACTGTTTAGGAAGAAAATACGTGTCGAATAGCTAATCTGTCTTAATCTATTTTCCCAATAGTATATGTATCTAGAAATTGCCCTTAGCAAAGTTTTGAGCATTGCTCTAATATCTGGTAGTGTAGGTATATCGTCTTTATTATAAGTACCAATAACGATTAGTTTTTTTCAATAGCTACCTACGTGACACTTTCAACAGTTCTTATCAAATGACCTCTTTTGCCGCACATTTCTAAAAGGTAGTAAGAGTAGTATATTTTCAAAATTGTGCTCAAAAACGTAGGTCGTAAGGTTGATTTTACCTTTTAAGTCCACGTCTTAAATGCGTAGTTATCGGCGTGACATGCATTGAAAGTCATTTCGGTTGAACTGTGGCCAACTGAGGTTAATTGTTTTTATAACACAAAAGTTATAGTGTATTGTATGTTGGCGTGATGCAGAAAATATAATATATTTGTAGTTGAGATACAGAATTCGTGTGTCTGCCTGTCTGTCCGCCCTTCTGGCTTCTGTAATAATGAATAGAAATTAATGAAATTAGGTATAATTTTCGATTTTATTCGCGTCATAAAATAATACATTTTATTTTATTTTAGGTGTGGTGGTTGATATCTATACATGTGAAGTGGGGAGGAAAAATATTTTTAAATAAAATACTTTATATTTTTTGCATATTAAATCAGTAATTTATGAAGTAGAACTATCAATGTCATATTGACAGATGTCACAAGGCTATTTATATTATATTATAGTGTATATTATATTATAGTGTAGACGTATCTGTGTTAAGCATCTCTCTCATATGTCCAATAAAGAAGAATATCACAATTGTTGCTGTATCATTATCATCACCTCTCAAGCGTAAGAAGGATCTGTAAGAACCAAGACGTCGTAGCCCACAACAATATTATATAAAATCATAGTTTCATACATGACTTTTTCACAAAATGGTTTAAAGTTGCTCCCCACCCCCCGGCATTTCTAAACCTGTTTCGCGTTGATAGCTACGGAACCCTTCTTAGACGTTTCCTGGCATGCCCTTGGTTAAATTATATTTGTTTTATTAATGTCATTGAAACAAAAAAAATATACATTTCCGTTAAAATATTTATCTGAGTCGAAAGTGAAGAAAACACACACCAAACGTCATTCGTAAGACGAATTTCTTCAAATCCAAATATTTTGACACTATATAAGTACATAATATTATTATGTAGATTGTTTACCAGACTACAATATTTATACAAAATCCAAATACTTATCGGCATATCTACCATAAAGTACAGGTAAGGACAACAGTGTCGCAGTGTCGCCACCTTCGGACATTATCCGCCCTCAGAACGGGTAAGGTAAGGTACCGATAAAACCAGTACAAATAGCTTAATACTGATCCATGCGAAAAGGTTTTTGTAAAAAACATGAATTTATATAGCGGTATTAGCATTTACAACGGACGTCATATCAAAAGTCATATTAAGAAATGTAAAATGGTGTGTGGTACAAAAATTACAATATTTTTATCAGTAGAGAGAAAGATAGCATTAAACTTGAACGCATAGATATTTAAATCGTATGTTCATCTGTTCATGATTTCATGAAACTGCAAAAGCTTACACCTTAAATCTCTGTTTAGATACAATTTAATCCGAACGTTAAAAAAATAAATGTTTGTCTGTTAAGTCGGTTTACGGGCGAGCATTTTACGTGATAACGTCATCACAAGCCGATTAGGCCGATCGTGCCTCTCTATCGCTTGTTCCGCGCTCTCGCTTGCACGTTCGGTTCAGGCGGAACGTGACAATTGTACGCAACGCAGCCGGCGTTCATCGATTTATAAGACGTTATCACGTCAAAATTATATAGTATTATAATGCTACCAATTTAAATGTCACTTACTAACCGTGCATAAAGATATAAATGACATTAATTTCGCGGAATATAAACTTTTTGCTTACGTTTCGCTTAAATTGATCTAAAAAGAGTATTCAGGTGTAAATTTTTGATTAGTTTCAAGTTAGGTAAGAATGTAATTTATGCAACATAATTGGTAAATTATACTAAAGTAATTATTACAATGAAACTTTACTGGTGTTAAATGAGAGATACTACAAGTACTATAAGGGCATGTTTCTCAATCGCCTAAATAATTTATGTCGAGTGACAGAGATAAAACATGCAAATAAGCTATCTGACACTTATCACTAGATTGTGAAAGGCCTTTAGTGTCACAAATTACCTTTGTAACATTGAATATCGCAAGGCAATTTTTTTTGCAGTTTCTTTTTGACTCCAGTTCCTGGACTAAGAATATCGTTCCGCGAAAACTTATGACTCGAACCAAACAGCTTAAGCCACGCGTGGGGCATAATGTGGGCGTCCGAATAAACATGTCGGAATAACGAGCAACGGTCGTAAAGTGCGGCTATCGGTCGTGGGCCAACGTCTTCATTGTTCCAATGCCCATAACTACTAGATTAGGAACTCACAATGAAAGCATATTTTGTATTGTGTTAGCTTCAGGTCCAGTTGATTTATTATAATTAACCTGAGCGCTGGCTGGTTAAGATCATACAAACACTATACGCCGTGTTACGATGTAACAGAAAATTATTAGATTTTTTCTTGAAAATGTATCGATTTATTTTAAAGCTAAAATGTTCTTTACTATACATTATATAGTTACCAATGTTACTATAGTCGATATTCCCGATAAGAAATCATGCGTACAAATGTCGAAATTGGCTAATGACACGTTATCCGTGTTCATTTTGACATTTCACCATTATTTACGCATGATTAACTGTCTTCTTAACGCAAATAGCAGCTGATACGAGTATATTATTACAATGATATGTAATTGTTAACGATTCTATCTTCTATAATATAAATTATGTATTCAAATGTAAGTGTAAGTGTTTAATTTTTTTTTTATCTATACCTTTCGTTTACTTTCTTCGCTTGTTATGGAAAATGTTCATAAAATACACAATTACTTCGATAGAATTTATACTGAGTCGAATTTGTTCTAAAATACTAGATGAGGCCTAGAGAAGATGCAATCTTCTATCATATAATATAATAAATATAATGGGGAGTGCTCCGAGGAATTGTTCGGACTTATATCTGCTGCATCTTTTTGCCCCCGTTATACGCGACAAAACTACCATCCTCATCACCTTGATGAGTGGCAGTCCTCCACCGTGCGCTTTACCCGGATTAAATTTAATTAATAAAACTTTACAATGAACTGTCGCCAGCGGTATTTCCGTACCACTACGACCTTCAACCCTTTAAGCAAAGAGTGTACTTCTAATTAAAGGCCGGCAACGTAAGTGCGCTAGTCCTCTGTGGTGTTGCGTATCTATAAGTAATATATAAAGTATGACACAGATGCAATATATTATAACGTGGATAGTGTATTTGGGCTTTTCGTATTTATTTTAAAGAGGCTTGAAGTCTTCGCGCTTTTATACATTTAAAACCAATAGACCAACAAACTCGATGTACCACATTTCATTTTATTACTAAGGCAATAAGGTTCAACAGTGGTACATCGCAGGTGCCAGCGATAATAGTATTCAACAAACCACACACAACAACACTTGTACAACTTCCAAACCTTTTTGCAATAGTAATAAGGTTAAAATACGATATACCAGTAATCTACGACTGTACATTAAAATTCATCAATACAATGGTATTGTTTGTTGGATGGTCTAAAACAATGGTGACCCAGCAGATTGACCGATTGCCAGATAACCAGGACTAATGCCTGACACTCTCCATAAATCCAGCGAGCTAGTACCTGTTATTGAAGAGATAGCTTATCTCCTTACTTATTGCGCGTATAAACCGATCAGGCTTAGAAAGTGATTGCAACAGGGAACTGCTAGACCTTTTAATGTTGACAACCCTATCTTGATCTTTATCATTTTATCAATTCTAGAGGTCGCCTAGTGATTGAAATAGGTAAGACGACTGATTTTTTTTGTGCCATAAATATGAGTAAGTTCTTAGAAGTATTTATCTTAACAACAAAACTCAAAGGATAGAGGTTAATAGTAAAAGGTCCACTGAGACTAAAATAGAATTAGGTGTCCCATAGGGATCTATTCTAGGTCCATTTCTTTTTCTCATTTACATAAATGACTTGTTCTAGTTCATGATATGCATGAGATGCTTTGCCGATGACACTTAACTAATATTTACATAAACTGACGCGACAAAAAATCACATTACGATGGGGTAAACAATGCCCTATCAAATATGTAAACTGGTTTAGTGCTAATAATTTACTTTTAAATGCAAATAAAACAAAATATTTAAAGTTTATCTTGTCAAATGTTAGGCAAATACAAACCAATTTACTACTCAATGTGAGAGAATGAACATGGTAGACTACACTATATTCCTAGGTATTAATACTAGTTTGTAAATGACAATGGGGACCTCATATATTGCTAATCTAGCAAATAGACTCGATTCTGCAGCATATGCAGTCAGAAAATTAGAGAAATTTCAGATGAAGAAACGGCACGCTTCGCTTATTTCAGCTACTTTCATAATACAATATATTACGGCATACTTTTATGAGGAAATGCTACCGACATAAATTAAGTATTTGTGCTGCAGAAGTGAGCTAATCGTGCTATTTATAAAATGTCCTCTTTTGAATCTCTGAGTGAAAAGTTGAAAGAAATAGGTGTGCTGACCGGCGCTTCTCAATACTGCCAACTTTACTATAGTATCAGAAGCATTCAACACTTACATAGATTACAAGAAATACTCTCCACATATGACTGAAAGTGAGATGAAGGATGTTAAATATTCTTAAATCTAAAAGATCAAATACAAACAATGCCTACTTGAAACATGTCATGGTACTTTATCTTAAGACGACCCTAACAGATAACACAATAATGTATAAACTAAATCTGTGATGCACAATGACGCTATTATTCAATAGTGTTTTCTTACCAGATATTGTCCCCGACTTAATTCGTGCAAAAGCAAATCTGTCTATCCGTAACTTTTTTAAGATAAATAATCTAGTTCCTAAACATAAACATAAAGAACCCCATATCAAATCTGTTTACATTAGATATATTTTTTTAAAGAAATAGTTATGTAATATGTGTATTTGGTTAACGTAAATAATTAAATTATTTTGCTGTTTTATAAATTGTAACCATGTAATATTTAACAGCTCATAATAAATAATTTTAGTGGAATTTTGATGACTGTTGTACGGAACCTATTTTGGAAATCCCTGATTTAGGTCGCAAACTATATTTTCGCAAAATTTCATTCAAATCCGTTATGCGGTTTTCGCGTGAAAGACAGTCAACACACGCATACAAACTTTCGCATAGTATTATTGTAAATAATAATAATGAATTACAAGTAACTATACATTGAATCTTGTATGGTAAGGTGTTGATTGTGTCGGGTGAAGGTCGCGATAATGGCCACCATTGACATATTAAAGGCATTACATAAAGGCGATGCAGGCTGGTGCATCTCGCCGGCAGTTGTGGGACAAGTGGGGAGCTGAAGCGTGTCAATAAAATACATATTTAAAGGTATCCACCATATTGGGCTTTACCAATTTATCTCCCAAAATGTTCTCAGCAATTATTTTTTTCAAGTAACTAATTATTTATATCCTGATTGTTACGACTAAGTGAATAAGTAAGTTACCAATAATATTTTTGGCATTATTTTTACGATTTATTATAAAGTAACGTAACTCTTATAAAACTTCAATAACTTACATTAGTAATTATATGAGCTTTAAAAATTATTTCTTAGTACAATTTCACCTGACAATATTACTGAAATACAATAATATTAAAGAAAGTATTTCAACAGCATCTTGTCACTTAGACCACGCACATAATTAGTGCTTACGAAGTGACCTTCGCCTCATCGGCAGGTCATGCGGTATCTGCTATAAACACGATCATAAAATAAACTTTCTGTCCATCTTAAGATGCATCAGTCATTGCAGACTATTCGTAATATTTTAAAAATATTCTTATCGCATTGTACTTGTAACGTATTATTTTCTGTAGGTGAAACTCATTTACAAATAATAATTGATGAACATATAAGCATTTTATACATAATATTTTCAGACTTTCTTCAGATAAATGTATTTCCTACAAAAAATTAGAACAGTTTTATCTGCTTAATTTAGTAAAATAATTTATTATCCTTACGTAATTTGTTCCGTATTTTGTTTATTATCTCGTAACTTGTACCACACACCTGCAACTTTTGACCTTTAACGTTGTATGCGTGCAATTAGCACCGCCATAAAACACCACTTTATGTCCATATGGGCACAGGATGTAAACAACTTTCCACGCGCGCGGCTTTGACTTGTACCACACGCGTGACCTTCGGTGTTGGCCATCACGATTTACGCCTCTATAAAATACTACTCTTTACGTTTATTTCATAGTGTGATTTCCGAAGGAAAATCGTTTCTTTGACTTTTTACTTTTAACCGAAGACTTTTTGTCTCATCTCCATGCTTTTACTTCCTAAGTTTACATTCCTGATACTAGCATAATTAGCAGCATAGCTATTGGGTTTGAAGTTAATATGTTGATATTTTTTCCATAGAGTACATTTTTGCTAACTACCTAACTCCTAAGTCTGTAATAGAATTATCATTAGTCTATTCATAAGATTTTAAGTAATGAATAGTTATATGCTGGATGCATTGGAAATAATGTTGGCTCTTGCATTACATAAATATTATATAAAGGTTAGCTATGTAATGACATCAGAATTTTAGGCTCCTATTATAGTCAACTCTCTTGACTTGGGTGACATTTATAACAAGAACTTATACCATAAGGACCTACCTTCAGATACTCTACTTTATCGTAAACGTTTTCATTGTACTCTGTTATGATACCATTAAATATTTATGTAAACAAAAATATTAAACTGTAATCCACATTTTTCCTACGTTTCTTGGGTTCCGTACCGAAAGGGTAAAAACGGGACCCTATTACTGAGGCTTTGCCATCTACCACTAACATCCGCATAGCAGCATCTAGAATACGGGCCTCCCCTCGACAAGACTAGGATCAGTGTAAGGAGTATGGACTATACCCTAACTGGCTAGCTAGCGCTAGCCTACAGCGGGTTAGTTTTAGAACTTTTAGAAATCTTAACCATATTTATATTAAAGCCGGCAACGCATTTCCAACTCCTCTGATGTTGCGGGTGTCCATGGGCGACGGTAATCGCTTTCCATCAGGTGATCCGTTTGCCCCCAATTATATAAAAATAAATAAAAAAACAACCGTATTATCATTATCCGTTTTTCATGTCTTCGCAACTGAATCTTTGTCTCGGCAAGAAGTCAGGTTCGCTCGC
Organism: Phengaris alcon alcon; assembly: GCA_037179445.1. NCBI lineage: Eukaryota > Metazoa > Arthropoda > Insecta > Lepidoptera > Lycaenidae > Phengaris > Phengaris alcon. The sequence goes on along the minus strand of JAYRCH010000646.1, from coordinate 2,462,386 downwards.
AACATTTACATAAGAAAGGCTGCCGATTTAGTTCGGGGCCGCTAAAATGTAACGATAGATTACATAATACTACTTCTAAGAATATGTTTATTATTCATTTAATAATCCAAGCTGAGGAATGTTTTAAGAATATTTTATGTAGCTGTAGATATTTTACTATCATTTATGTCTGGTTTCTGACGTGAATTTGTAGGTAGTTTATCTATTCATTAGCCCTCGTGCTATTGGTTCGTTAATAGGTTTCTAAACAAAAAAGTGACCGATATAAGTAAAGTTTAACGTAACTGGCCAATGGGGTCCGTTTATTAATTCTATAACTCGTAATTGACATAGCTACTGACACAGAAAGCAATAAAAAAAAATACAGAAAAATAAGATTTTTCTCAGTTAAAGTACTTTAAACTTCCATCTCACTTCCAAAGTAAGAAAATATGTTTTTTTTAATAAAACTAGTTACAAAATAACTTTATATTTGAATTCGAAAAAAGATTAATCTAGTGACCACTAGATACAAAATACAATAAACGAAGGCTTAATACAACATAATACAGAGAAGTAACATCTTAGGGCCACGCGTGTCTCATTGCGACTCTTTGTCCGTATGCTAATGTATGGTGGCCGGTCAACGCGGTGACCTGAAGGACGTTTGTAGGACATCCACTTATGTCCTACCATAAGAAGGACGTGGCAGGTCAATTATGCAGGCTAGTCGTGATGAGGATCTAAGGTACATTTGTATAAAACAGTTTCGTCACTTTATCATAGACTTGAATAACAAATCTGTACCTATGTAATTAAAAATTGTCGGGCCATAATTAAAAATTCAGATAATCCAGCCAATTGAAATAGGTAATTAGTTTCAAATACTAATTAGTGACATGCGCGTATGTTACTTTTTGGATTGACTGAAATATATTTATATATATTTTCACAGATGATCGTATTTTACATAAATTATTATCTCTCGTGGTTTTTGTTTTAAATGATTCCCAAGACATGAGAAGGTTTTATAGGTTTGGCCTAACTATATCACGGTTATAGATAACCTACGATGGGTAGCAACTTAGTACTAACTTACATCCTACCGTAAGCCGCAGTAGTTCAAGTTACTTTAAGAAAGTTTGTTTAATAGGAAGCAGGTCCGTATATTCCAAAATTTATAGTTACTTTTAATCGAATATAATGGAGGAATTGCTAGGATACTATCCCCATTATTAATAAAAAAAATTACATCACGGATATGGTAACCCATGTTGCTGTCTTTATCTTATAGGTTGGAAAGCCACTTGTCAAACAAAGTCAGCAACATGGATTGCCTAATCCGCGGTGTAAATATTTTTATTACTAAATTTTATAGACGTGTACTAGCAATTAATAAATACTGCTACAATGATTCAACATTGAAGGACGCTAGTGGGACACTAGTAGGACGTTGGTTTGCCAAGTAGGTCATGACAGGTCAGCTATGTGACCGGCTGTCGTAACATAATGCTCAGTTTCCTTATTGTTAGCACCATTAGATCGCTGTTAGTCCATTACTGTGTTCTGACTCGTGATAGGACCAACGTGTGGAAAATTGGATATTTGAGTGCTTGTGTTTGGTCTGGAAATCCCCTTTAGTTTATTGTTTCAAAGTGACAAACACGATAATATCACGTGAATACAGACCCGCCCAATTAAAAAAAGCATATGCCATGATGTAACTTACAGCAATCATCATCATTATCTTATATACAATACCTAATGGAAGCTTGGCGCGTATTCGATTATACATTTGAACGTTTATTTTAAACTTTCTTAAAATGTGTTCATTTAAATATTATAAATGTGAGTAAAAAGGGAAAAATATTATTTTTAAACAAAAAATTAAACCGACTTCCAAAGTAAAAATGTACAAAAAGTATGAAATAAATCTTATTTTCTAAATAATACCCCTTTTAATTCGGCTAAAATTTTAACTATTTCTCTACTCAATATTCATAATTTTGAAGTCGGTGCCAGCCAAAATAAAATATCTGAATATAAAATATTGTTTTATCAGGATATTGTTTGCGCTGGTTACTGACTTCAAAATATTGAAGATTGGGTAGAGAAATAGTTACAACTTTAGCCGAATTTAAAACGGGAATTGTTTAGAAAATAAGATTTATTTCATACTTTTTTGTGCATTTTTACTTTGGAAATCGGTTTAATTTTTTGTTTAAAAATAGTTAGACTTCTAGGATACCACAATCTAAGGACAATTAAAGATGATGATAATTATCATTATTATTATTTTCAAACTAAATTAGATTGAAGATTCAAGGTTGGTCTGACTTTGAGGATCATTATAAAATTTTCCTATAACAGATTATACAGTCAAGGAGGTTTACAGATTGTTACAATAGATCAGTTCATGACTAATTGCACGAGATGTGCCCGTCATAACCTAGATACAACAAAAGGCATCGCCCGCCGGAGAACCTTGGCCCGGCCTTCGCGCCTCCTCGCTCTACAAAGATGCATGCATACAATTAGCTAGGTTCTAATGAGTTTTCACTCGTGTGTGAAAGAGAGTATATTGTTGTTCTTTTTGCACTTATGTAGTATGATAGAGAATTTGAAAATTTCTTAAGCGTACCTAATTTGTTCGATATCAGAACTTGAGATATTTTCACTCGTGTGTGTGAGAGAGACGTCATGCTAGTCGTTTTTGCACTTGGTAGGATAGCGAATTCTATAAATTCATAATTGTATTTGTTAGGTGTATATACACATTTATTTCTGGTTTATTCCAGTATCTTCCTAATCCTAAAAACATTTATTTCACTCCAGTACAGTCCGGACAGTAAAATTTTTACGACCAAATACCCAAACTTAAGTTAAGAGACTCTCAAGTGAAACGCTATCATTGTCGTTTTTCCAAGCCTGCGCTTTAAGAATCCCCTAACTTTAATTATCTTTTGAGTACTCAGCCGCTACTCGGTTAAAAAATATCAGCAATTTTATCGCCTTTGTAAAACAATGAAAAACATCATTCATTAATCACAGAGGGCTCCGTGTTATCATTAATTGGGAGAAGAATTTAGTATATCATTAAAGCGAGCGACTGATGTATCTATCATTAAATAATGAGAGCGACATTAGTTATATCGCAACATCGATTCAGCTCAACAAGACAATTAATTAATTAACATGTGAAAGTGGTCGTATTCAACATTTTTTATTTTGTTTATGTAGAAGTAGTAAGTAGATGGAAACGTAGTAAGGGTCAATTCACACCGTAACGAAACGATACGTGACATGGAGATGTATTTATAAGATATCTATTCAAAATTGAACTTTATTCATAGCTCAAGAAGATACACGTTCGATTGCTATCTTAAAAATGCAGCGCCACGTAGCGTCGCGTATCGTCGCGAACTGACCTTACAACTAAGAAAGTATGTTAAACTAATAAGGATCAATCCACTTTGTAATATCGTAGTCACCATGTATTGATTTTTTGCATAAATAAATATTTCTCTAAAATATGAGTATGTTCTCGGAAGAAACCGTATATTTAAAATGAATATTTTTAAAGGTACAGCGATTTGTTAACAGAATTTCGCAAGTCTCGTGAAAACGATCCATACTAAAGTTGCTGTGAACTGTGACGTCACGCATTTCTTCATATTATTTAACATAATATTGTAATCTATCCTATTCACCTATTAAATTAACATAAAAGTCGCGAAAAGTTGTAAGACTGATCTAAAGTTACTTGTTACTAGTTATTTCTAATTATTACTATAAGGCCCACTTGCGTCGATCTGGGTTAAAGTTAACCCTCGGTTAAATATTATGTTATGCTTATTTGCATGTTTTGTCTCTGTCGCTCGATATAAAGTTAGCAGCCAAAAAACGTCTGAATAAGACAGCCAACACATAAAAGAAGATAGTGAAATAGGCCATAAGAAAGGTTTTAAAAGAGTATTAAACAGAAAGGTTTTTTTTTTTCATTTAAGGAAATACCTATTTTAAAAGTATGAAAGAGCCGTTATAATATTATGTTCGCGATGTCGTTAAAGCTTAATATCCCATTTGCCAAGTACAAGCACCTATCTATACGAATAAATAAATTGGAAGTGTCTGTTTGTAATTTTAAAATAACAGCTCTTCACTAAATGCATATGAAAGCATATACGTTACTTACGGAAAAAAAATGTCTGTCCGTCTGTCTGTCTGTTTGTTCCGGCTAATCTCTGAAACGGCTGGACCGATTTTCACGGGACTTTTAGTGGCACATACCTAATGTTATAAGGAGTAACTTCGGCGACTTTTACCTCAGGGTTCCGTTTAAAAAAATAGGGTTCGGCTTCCATTAGGTCTACGCAAACGAAGTTGCCGGCACCGGCAGTATATAATATTAATGCAGCGAACTGTACCACCATAATTTACTGCTGCCTATTGACAAGATTCGCTCGTGAGATCATTATTAAGCAAATGGTCGCGAGTTCTCTCGGTGGGGTCTATCGGACCACCGCTTTGATTCCCCGATTACCTTCGACCCCATCATCAATTACATTAATGATTTACTTACCAATGTACTAGTGATAAATTACTGTTTAGAAACGTGTAAGCCACTATTTGAAAATCATAAAATACTATCCTATATATATCTTTGTCAGTATATTTTTGAAATGTGTATCTTTGTACATAAAAATGTAGATCGTTCGATCGATCTTTACTAAAATGTGTAGCTTAGCTATTAAAAGCAGCAGAGATGATCATAAACTTGTTATTCCTTACCAAAGACTTAACAGTTGCAGCAGAAATGCGTACTGTATGGCAGTTTGTATCTACAAACTACCGAACTATTTTAAAGGACTAACAACACAAATATATAAAAGCGAACTAAACACCTGGCTCCTCAACAAAATGTATTATTCAATTATTGAATTATTCGATGACAAAAATATCGAATGATAAACATGATGTAACTTATTTCATTGATAATAATCATTGTACCTAACCATTGTATATTAAAAGTAATGTGATATTATAATGAATCTGTTTTGAAATTTGAAAATGAATCTGTTTTATATAAACTGTATTATTTTCCTGACATAATAATATATGCATTGATTCATTTTGATTATGATTGTCGTCCTATTTTTTGTATCCACTGTTTGTAATGTATTAATTATTGAATTGTAATCATTATGTATTGACATATGTTACTAATTTTTATTTTGCTTGACAATTTTATAATAATAGGGAATCTTTTAAAATTTATTAGTAATTAAAATAACTAAAATGTACCTATTTGCACATTATGCACGTGTAGAATTGATTGATTGATTGATTAACTTGATATATTCGCCAATGTAATGTTATATCTACCTTTATATCATGTCTATATTTGTTTATTAAATACTCGCGTCATCTTCGGTTTCTACTTCCTGTCCATAAGGTTTCCGTACCTGCAAATTGAAAAAATATAAAAATAAAAATATTATAAATTGATGAAGGTATTTAAGCAAATATATTGTAGACGGAAGTAATTAAAGTAACAAAAGCCATAACATGAATATTGAACATTCTACGGCCCTGTGCTGACAAAGCATTGGTCCAACCAGCTTATAGTACTGGAGTAAGTCCGGCTCTACATCTTATAACTCAATTAGAGTCAACTAAATAACTGTACTCCGACTCCAGCCTCGCTAGAACATGCTCTTATTCGCAGGGCTATTTAAGTAAAATATAAACGCATAAAATTCTATTGATACTCTATTGTATTCTGTCATCGTTTAAAATGGGGCACCTACCGCGGTCTATACAATATACTTCACCGTTATCGATTCAACTATCGAATTAACGATTATGTTGTAACATGTCTGACGATCGTAATATTAATCGATGTTACAACTGTATTTGTATAATACAGTTGTAATCGAAGCTGTCAAAATGTTGTGGACTGTCAGATTATATAGCTAATGTGACAGTATACAATTTATTTGACAAATAAATTCTATGAATGGTTATAATTTTATTTATACCTACGAGTTACTTATCGGCTAAACTCTAGAATATCTCTATAAAAACTATCCAACTTAATGTCTGTAACTTTTTCCTGAAAGGTAACAATTTATAAATTTTGTACAAAAGTCCGGTTGGAGAACTTGGTTCGAAAATTTACGCCATCATGGTCATCCCAAAATCTCTAAAAGTGGGGACATTTAAGTGGGGACAGTTTTCACCTCAACATGCCTCCGTCTATAACTTAACGTCTATGGTTTTGTATTTTGAGTTAGTTGACATACAGCATGTAAGGTAATCTAATTCCAAGTACTCACCGATACATTCGTCAATTATTCAATTATACAGAGTGTATTTTAAAATTGAATTGTGAGACATTTTTTGCACTTCAGCTGGCCTCATTATTTTGTATAATTTCGTATAAATTCATGTACAGCTAACTGCTAACCTATAACATTATGTCTACCTAAACATCCAGCTGACCGTACTAACAAATGTCATTTGTAGAATGAAATTACCACATGGAACTACAATTACCCCTAATATCAGATCGCACCGTGGGTCTGAGCTCTGAGCGCTCACGACCGAGTCACCAAGTAACCCGAGTGGCGCGGGTGGCGTGCCACCGGACCACGTAATTGGCACCGCTTTCTACACATACGGGGTGATGCAGTTTAAATTTTCTTTTTTTCTTAATTGGCCAATGATTGTTGAAGTCTAGATATGTTTCTAAATCGTAGAGAAGTTGATGCGGCTAATAGAAGTTGATAACAGCTTTTAGGATTTTTCTAGGCTAGCCCACAGAATTTCTTCAACATATTTTTTGTACTACTCTCCCACAGTAAGTAATTGCCTGATAGAATACGGTTCCATCAATAGACTAATAAAAGTACATATTGTATCTTATACTATATACTAGATAATCTTGTATGTGTATAATCGGTTTCTAGAAAACGGCTACATGAAATTTAGTATGCAGGGAGTATACGGGGGAGAAAAATGTATCTAGCTAGTTCTTATCCCTGGGAAATTGCGCATTTTAAGCTATATATGTTTTTTCTTTCGTTGTGCAACAATGTATCAACAATTTTAACTCTAATAATATGTCAGTCCGATTGGCAGTTTGGTATGCGTATGTATAATTTTAGCGTTGTTGGGAAGTTTGGAATGTGGTGGGTTCGAACCCCGATAAAACATTTTTGTGATTCTTTTTTTTTTTTTTAATCTACTACAACTCCGAGCAAAGCTTGGTTACCCAGATACTCACTTGTTAAGTGATATAAAATCTAATATCGTAAGTATATACTTATACCACGAATATATTCTACAGTGCTATGGCGAGGATCCAACACTCACTCATTCAACATCATACAAAAGTGATCGTTTACTTTCTTCTACTTGTTGCCAGCAAGGTGATTCTTTGGGCCCCGCTATTTTCACCCTTGCCATATGTCCAATTATCATCATCGCTTTCATCAGAATTCAACGTTTGGTGCCTGGATGACGGGACCCTCGGTGGAGATCCGGTTTCAGTCTTGCATGATCTACAAGTCACTATTGAAAAATTCAAATCCATCTATTTGGAACTAAATTTCTCTAAATGAGAGTTGTTTACTAACGACTCACACGAACATTGGCATGAGATAACCACTAAGTTTAATAATCTGGTCCCTGAAATAAAAACTCTCAGTAAAGAGTCCCTCCGCTTACTGGGTGCTTTATTTCGGAACAAAATCGCAGATTTTCATTCGCAAAATATTCACAGAATCTTCCGGCAAATTTATTTCAAAAAATTCCCACATGGCGTACCAAATAATTCGGTTCTGTCTGTTTGTGCCCAAATTGACGTACGCTTTGAGATACTGTCCACTATGGAGTTTTTCCCCTTTTAATTTGGCACAATCAGACCTGTAAAATTGCTCCTCCCCTGCTGATTGCGCCCGTCTCTTAGCGTCCACTGAGCCGGAATCGGGGTACTGGCTCCAGGCATTCCCGTCATTCAATATCGGAACTCTGTTGGATAACCACACCTTCACGCTATCAGTCAGTCTGCGTTTAGGAACCGCCACTAACGAGCCCCATCGCTGCCATTGTGGTGCCACGGTGGACCGCCAAGGACACCATGGACTGTCCTGCCGCCGCAGTGCCGGCCACCAGTCCCACCACGCCTCCATAAATGACGTCATCCGCAGGGCTCTTGCCACCGTCAACGTGCCAGCCACACTTGAGTACCACACGAACGGTATCGCACTTAATGACGGCAGGAGACCCGATGGCATGACCCTAATTCCGTGGAGCCGTGGGAGGCCGCTGGTGTGGGACGCTACCTGCGTGGATATCCTCGCGGCATCACATGTAGCGGCCACTGCAAAGGGTGGCGGGGGCGGCAGCTACACTCGCCGAGACCAACAAAAGGTGGAAATATGAATCCATCGGCGATGGTTACATTTTTCTGCCTTTTGGAGTCGAAACTATGGGTCTTTGGGGCCCCAGTGCCAAGCATCTTTTTAGGGATTTGGCCAAAATACTGTTCGACAAAACTAATGACCTTAAGGCTGGCTTACCTCGGCCAACGTATCAGTTTAGCTATACAGCGAGGCAATGCTGCCAGCCTCTTAGGTACTCTACCCGCAGCCTCCGACCCTAAACCTAGATTCAGATTTTTACCTATAGCCCTTTATTATTTTTCATTTAGACAATAACTTCTATATATAGTTTATATATTATTATGTATTTACGATATTATGTATTTTTAGTTCTAATTAAATGCAAAGTGACACCAAAATAATCAGCGCATTTTTTCTTTTTTAATAACTAAGTTATGTTTGTGAAACATAAAGTTAATTAATATTAAACATAAACATGATTCACTGAAACGATTGTGCAACACAGTGACAAACCCTACACTCGAACTTTCCAAATCAGTGCAGCTGCTGTAACTTCACTTACAATTGTGAGGTAAATCAGTGTAATCTGCGGCTGAATCAACAAATTCCTAGCCCCGTTCGACTGTGGCGTGAGGTCTGGCCGACGACTGACGAGTCGACAAGGTGCACTTGGATTGCACAGACGAGCGATTTTTATGTAATTATCCAAAGTCACAAACTGTAGCCCGACTACGAATATTATATAATCTATGTTACACGTGCCGAGTTCACGAATTTATTGACATCTCAACCGTTGGTGCTCAAGCCAGTGGTCGCGGGTTCGATGTACATATTTCCGTTGTCTGGTACCCGTAAGACAAGTTTTCGGGCGCAAGAGCAGGTTGACGTCGCGTGAAAGCATCCATAAATATTAATATAAAAAATGTGGAAAAATTAATTTCGATGCGTCTCATTTGCACTATTCTAAGCGACAGCTCTTACTTTGTGTAGCCGAGCGCTACACCGTTTTTCTGGACTACGCCTTCTTGATATAACAAGTTTTTTTTTACTCAACGCGCGACGCAAACGCCGTAAATAATACACGTTCGTATGGTGGCTGGTCGAACATGATTTTCTGTCAATGGGTTTTTGTTTAGAATGTCTGTTAGTCGCTCGTATGCGCAAGCGCAGCAGGTGTCGTGCGCCGCAAACTCGGCTGCACTCATCAATCGCGGGCAATTGAGGCGTTTTTTCCGCCGCCATTAGGGTGCACGCGAGATGGCACTGTTTCGGCCGTCACGGCAGTCACGACTTTCTCTCACATTTAGACACCGTGACAGACGACATGTGATCTTAGACTATCTGAAGACAATCGGATAGAGACGTTGAAGAGACGTAAGCTTCAGTTCACACCGAGACGAGACGTGGATATTCACTACACAATAGTACGGTGTGAGCTGACCCTAAGTTATAACTTAACATAATAATCAATTTGATTTTTTGTCATATTGGAAGGCCTATGATAGGCCTCGTCAATGGTTTTGCAATATGGGCCGCTTATGTAATTTAAATTGATCCTTGATATTTTTATACATATCATAGACATAATGAACAATTTTTTAGGAATTTTTGTTCCATATATATATTTTTTAAACAATAAAAGAAGCATTTACTTAATATAATATTATATACAGGAAAAAAAATTGTGGCGGACCAATTAGCGCCACAATCCTGAATCGCGCTGTCGAAGTTTTCTATGATCGGCACTATATATACGACATCTGAAATTCATTCAAGTGGCTTCCCCTAAAACAGACTATATGCGCCCAGTATTAGTACTGGGTGCGTCTTCCCACCCCAAGTAGAGGGGCTTTAGCCCCTGGTTTTGGTTCCCCGCCCAAGGCCCTTTTCAGGGGCCCGGCGCGCGAGAAGAGTCTCCCTTCTCGGATTCAAGTGGGCTTCGGCCTGACTGAGCATAGCACCTCGCTCGGTCGGAGATCTCCCTTTGGGGCTTCCCTTCATCCCACAATTTGTTTGTTTGTTTGCATTCAAAAGGCTCTGAAACTACTGGACCGATTTCTATAAAATTTGGCACAGATATAGATTAGACCGTGGTCCCGTGGACGTTACCCCGTGGGGTAGGGACATACACTACATTTTATCGTGTCAAAATGTACGATTCTCGCGGGGTTTGCTTCCGCGCGCACGAATTCACGGGCATAATAAGAATTAAAAATACTTAAATTAAGTCATCTAAAAAGCAATCTTCTGCGACACTTTTCCTTTGTCACAAATGTAATGAATCTGTCAATGTGTATGAATATTCCAGATTTTTTGCGTTGTTTTGTGAAATAGTGTAATAACCTCAGAAAATAGCTGAACCGTGGCGCATCGATTTAACGGCTTGACTGCAGACTCCGCACCCACAACGCTAAAAACTCCATTGAGAAAATAGAACAGATAAAAAATTTACTTTTTGCGACGTCACAAAAGTGACCAAAGGCGTGACTTGAGGTGTTTTATTGTGAAAAGCATGGGAACAATTAGGTACGTAATTGCTGTTAGCTACAACCCTATTTTAGATTGAATTTCGTATTTGGAATACATTTTTATTGAGTTTCTTGTAAAAGCACATAAATCGATGTATTTAAAATCAATTATATATTGTATAATATGATAGGTATATTAACTTTATATCCAATCAAAGAAGTCATCTACACTTTAAAAATAAAAACTACATTTTAATAATTCTTCTTCTTTTATTTTTGGCGACTTAATTGGTTAACATTTGCAACAGTCCTTGTTGTATAAAGTTGTCCTGTCATTTGTCAATTTTAAATTAGGAACCTGCAAACGTTCTAGAATAAATCGTGTACAGAGGTTGCATATCGTATTCACAAACGCTCAATCAAACGGTAGCTAACGAGGCCTGCTATCTGCATGGTGGGTGGCCGACAGGTGCGGTACTTCCGCGCTGTCAACAGCCAGGGTAGACTGTGGGATGACAGGGATTTTCCTTCGGTTTTGCATATTTTTAATAAGCGCCGTTTTGTTTACAAGGCTACTTTGAAAATTTTACAAATAATAAAAACATAGTATTTTAACCCATTAAAGGCATTTAACCCGTGGAATTACATTAATTTGTTGCCTTAAACAGTTAGCATTAAGTGAACGACCAAATTGACCATTTCACGGCTCCGAATAAAATAATGGAGGCAGTTCTCACCTCGTAAATATAATTTCTCTGGTTTCTCTGGTATTTATTGTGTAATATGTTGAGGCAAAAACTGTATCCACTTAAATGGCCCCACTATTGGAGTTTTGAGGGAATTTCGACATTTGAAGTATGGTGAATGTAAGCCACATTTGAGGTATAGTGAAAACCAAGATGGCGCAACTTTTTCTTGTATGAAGATTTTTTCTGTCAAATGTACGTCATAGCCTATCTTTAGTTTTGAAATCTTTGAAAATAACAGTTTTAAACTTTGTTTCTTCGTTTAATGTCTACTCTGAAGTTTGTGTAGTATAAACATATTTTCAGTTAAAATTTCAGTTTTTAATTTGCAATTTTGCCATTCTATGCCATTTAAGCTGGGACTATATTGTTCGGAATCCGGAAGGCCGGAGAAAATTCAGAGCGTTGAAAATAGAACTCTGAATAAACTGTAATCGTTATCTATGTCTATATCTATAAGTCTATAAATTCTAGAACGACTGGACCGATTTGGCTAATATCTTCCATTTAAACTTCCAAGCTTAGTGAAGGCTTAAACGCTGAGAAATGATGGAAAAGGTATAGGCGTAGGTTGTAGATATAGGAGTAGGTGTATATATAGTTGTAGATGTCGGTGTAGGTGTATATATAGTTGTAGATGTCGGTGTAGGTGTATATATAGTTGTAGATGTCGGTGTAGGTGTATATATAGTTGTAGATTTCGGTGTAGGTGTATATATAGTTGTAGATTTCGGTGTAGGTGTATATATAGTTGTAGATGTCGGTGTAGGTGATTTATAGTTGCAGATGTCGGTGTAGGTGTATATATAGTTGTAGATGTCGGTGTAGGTGTATATATAGTTTTAGATGTCGGTGTAGGTGTATATATATAGTTGTAGATGTCGGTGTAAGTGTATATATAGTTGTAGATGTCGGTGTAGGTGTATATATAGTTGTAGATGTCGGTGTAGGTGTATATATAGTTGTAGATGTCGGTGTAGGTGTATATATAGTTGTAGATGTCGGTGTAGGTGTCTATATAGTTGTAGATGTCGGTGTAAGTGTATATATAGTTGTAGATGTCGGTGTAGGTGTATATATAGTTGTAGATGTCGGTGTAAGTGTATATATAGTTGTAGATGTCGGTGTAGGTGTATATATAGTTGTAGATGTCGGTGTAGGTGTATATATAGTTGTAGATGTCGGTGTAGGTGTATATATAGTTGTAGATGTCGGTGTAGGTGTATATATAGTTGTAGATGTCGGTGTAGGTGTATATATAGTTGTAGATGTCGGTGTAGGTTGTAGGTGTAGTTATTTATTTATTCCAGTTCATAATTAAGACAGAACAACGTGTGTCGGGACACCTAGTAGTTATTTTTTGTGGATTCTCGTTTTGAAGCTTATCTACGACTGCCATGTCTTCCAATTCCAAGCTCTCCAGTAACCCCACTTAGCATGGAGTGCATCGACAACATCGCACAATTCCGCCTCGTCACCCGTTGTTGAGTTACGAGCGGGGCAAATCTGTTTAATATTAATACGCCCGTGGGCTGATACAAATACATGTACTAGATCTCGCCAGCGAATCTACATACTAAGCCTTCAATACCTGAGCTATGTAGATTATGAGCGTTTTTATTGTTTTTATTATTATTTCGACGATCTCTGTGGCTCAGCGGTTGAGCGCGTCAGTTCTCAAGCCGTAGGTCCCGTGTTCGAATCCCGCCATAGAAACAAAAAAGTTTTTGTTCATTTCTTGGATGTGTATTAAATATATGTATAAAATAATAAAAATATTACATATGTGTGTATAGTATAAAAGTATTAAATATATTTCCGTTGTGCCCCGTAACACAAGTTCTTCGAGAACTTACCACTGGACCATCTGGACGCTTCCACACCACGATTGACGTGGTGTGGAAGCGTCCATGTATATTTTGTGTAGATCTTTTGCATGCAAGAAAGATAAGCATTTTTCTGTAGGCTACTTACAAGTAATAAATTAGGTCTATTGTAGTTACTTGTAGCCCTTACATAAAAATAGGTATGTACTACGTATCAAAATTACGTTGAAATATTATTATCGATATCGATAGCAGCTACAAAACTTTTTGGTTCAGAAAATTCTTGATAGATGGCGTTGTCACTACTGTAAGCATTGTAGCATAAATAAAAACTATTTGCTTTAAATATTCGGCCAGCTACCGCATACAATTATGCAAAGTTATGGCAATTTCTCAAGTTTTGCATTAACGTACTGTACTAAAATAACTGGAACAAATGGAACCCTAAGCCATCGGGGCTCATTTTAATTCGACCTTAATACTAAATTTAAATTATTAATACAGCCCTGTCGGAACTCGTACGGCATTACCATAACATCTATTGATAAAGCTGCTAATTTTAATACGTTTATGCAAATATAAACGGTATTTACAAAGTAATACGTGTCTAAATTGTTTGAATTGTTTTCAATCGGCGGGCGTGGTCCGATTTAGTTATTTACCTACCTAATCTAGGCAGAATGTTATGACCTTCCAAGGCTGTAGCTAGTCTATTTACGTGCTACTGACTCACGTATTAAAAATTTATACTACGTTCAATTATTATTTAAAAATGCACGAAAATAATTCAAACCTGTTTTAATTCACAGAAACATAGCACCAAGGCTGACCTTTGGGACCCCTTTAAACACGCTATGAATCTAGCTGCAAATACCGAAGCGACCCGTACTCAAAAACACGAAACTCTATACGGCGAAGCCATATCGAATACCCTAATGACCTCCACTGATCTCGTTCCCAGAAAATACGGATGTGTTTTTATTTTTATTTAAAAAAGGCTGCGGTTTTAACAAAGTGACAGCTCTTTTTTTTTTTAAAGGCGAGTCTTAAACTCGATGTTTACGATATTGAAGCAAATCTCGTTTATTGCTTTTTGAACATCGCTTCTGGATTGCGCTACTTAAACTTATTTGATGGAGATAACTGGAGTATGTAATAATTATAAAATCGGCCAAGTGTGAGTTGACTCACGCACGTAGGCTTCCGTACCATTAAATTAATATTTTACATGTTCACTATTATTTCGTTATTTTTGTACGAAGTATTCGTAGTATCTCCCCTGCCAAATAATATATTTTTCGCGATATATGCAAAGGATCATTTTTGTAGCACTAATCGTTTGGGCGGTAAGCCGAAGACAGACGTACTGACGGACATGACGAAACCATAAGGGTTCCGAGACGTGAATTACGTAACCCTAAAAATGGACTTCATATACTTTGGAAAACTGAATTTACATACGGTACTTGTTTTGTCGATGATACTAATACACATCATCGGTCATACATATCATATTGTATAATTGGCACATTACATACTTATGCAATACCAGATGTTCCCACGACTTCGTACGCGCAACAAGAAACCCCTCGGAAACCGTGCTAAAAGTAGCCTACTTGTTAATCCAGAGACTAAACTACTACCATACGAAATTTAATCGAAATTCGTTCAGTAATATCTGAAAATAGAGCGTTCAAACGTACAAAAATTCTAAAAGTCAGAGTTTTGGGTTCTATTTCGTTTATAAAGTCCGCCTGTAATAGTCTTATATATCTTCCATGTACAGACAGCAACCAGT
The DNA here is from genome assembly GCA_037179445.1 of Phengaris alcon alcon. Lineage (NCBI taxonomy): Eukaryota > Metazoa > Arthropoda > Insecta > Lepidoptera > Lycaenidae > Phengaris > Phengaris alcon. The sequence goes on along the minus strand of JAYRCH010000646.1, from coordinate 2,447,161 downwards.
TGCGATTTTATTATATTTATTGATAATTATGCCTACAATCTGCAATGCATTAAGCCTAAAACATAACATAAATAATTGATGACTGCCATCAAAAGTTCGTGCATTTATAAATCCGCAATTTCGACAAATATGGTAAGTATTGCTGGATGTTATATAATTAAGCTTTTATTTCTTAAAATTTTATCGATACGTTAATTTGGCAATTACAGCCCAACACTCACACACGCGACAAAGTACACGAAAACTGGATCTCAGGATTAATAAAGAAATTATCGAGCCAGTAACGACCCGAGCGTGTATCGATAAAACATTTATATGTATATCGACTTTTATATCCCCGACGATAGTTGTAAATTCGATATATTATGGCCCCACTTTGCGTATGGCTTTATTAGGTTGTCTGTTTGTCGCGAGTGCTATTATTTCAAGTAAGGTTGGCTGTATTATGAAAATATTTATTATTTTACTACATATTATAATTTATTAAGGTAGCGCATTGAAAATTAAGTATATATGATAATACATTATACTTCAGTTTTTTTCAATTTTTTAATATAAGTAAGGCTTTATTAGTATAACTTCTTTGTAAGTATTGTTAAAATATGTTAAGTTTTAAAATTTAATACTTATTTTTATTCCATAAAATCATTTCAATGTAACAATTTTGCATTAAAATTTTGTGATTTTGTTACCTCATCAATATTGCTTATAGACCAATTTAATGTTTTATTTTATATAAATGTATTTACATTTAAAAATGGTTTTAATAAAATGTATGCCATCCCTACTAAGTAAAACAATGTTGCATTATATTACTACAATTTATAAAGTTCCTACTTAAACACAACACAACACCACTAAGCTATAATACGTGGAAAATCTAAATTCTTTAGAAAGTGCCATTTACTTAATACTATAATTTCTTTAGAAAGATAATTTATAAATCGCAATTTGTAAGAATATCGAAATAATATGGTTAGGTAATTAAATATCAGTAAATGCCTGTGTTTTTAAGTAACTGCGAAAACGAATTATAGGAATAATTCAAATTTACTTTATTTTATTGTAAATTAAACAATAAACTTAAGACAAAGAGCCTTTTCATTATTTAACTTTTTTTAATTAATTTTATGTGTCTAATAATAATATAATATTTAGTATATCGACAAGTTATAACTTATGCGGCACAACACTAAAACCAATTATAAATTATAACGTCGGTAGTTTTCGCATGGCGCTATATGTTAATGTTACGGTTATAATTTATGACGGCGAGGTAAATTGAGCCTTAAGATTATGATAGTAAGTTTATTATAATCCGAGATTGTTATCATAGTGTAAAGTATTTAGTTCGGTCCAATCCAGATTCTTGGTAAGATTAAATATTGATTTGTAGCATATGTTTATTAAGTCAGTGGATAAGTTCACAAATTTTTAAAAAAAGAAATTTCGCCATTTAAAGCATAGTAATATTATATTATAATATAAAGAGAAATTCTTTGAACTAGGGTCTACTAAGTATATTGTGATAGTTAGAACCCAGAAAAGCAATTGTACATTATAATGTTATGTTCTAAATTTGAAATCATATATTTTAATAGGTGAAGCAAACCTTTGAGTACAGTTTCACGAAAATTGTACAAACGCAGGAGCATTCTATTTGGCACAGTTAAAGTTTATGCGGAGGAGGGTGTACATCACACATACATACATACACAAATCTAATATTTATTAAAGTAAAGCTTAGAAATACATAAAGTGACAATAACACACCACCTCAAATTATTAACACATACTACTGTGTTTGTACAACGTTGTTGTATATAGTTAGGTATATAGAGTTTTGTTGTACGTTGACGTTTGTCAATCTGTCACTACGGTAGCATTTATTTTTTCTATGTTGCAAAAGATTCCTTATAAAGATCAATTCAGACGACCTCTGTGGCTCAGTGGTTCAGCGCGTTGGTGCTCAAGGGGGTCGCGGGGTTCGAATCCTGCCGAAGGAACAAAAAAATTTTTCCGTGTTCCTGGGCCATGTATGTGTATAATATAATAAAAAATTTAATATATATAAATATATATATATATATATATATATATATATATATACTTCCCGATGTCTGGTACCTGTAACACAAGTTCTTCGGATACTTAGTTAGCACGGAGCTGACTGACGTGGTGTGAAGCGTCCATAGATATTATTATATTATATTATTAATTATATGAATTATTACCTATGAAATTGCCGTTTTGTATGAAAAAATTTAAACGATTTTTTTTCATGTATTTTTTATTTGTATTAATCGAAGTAATCGAAGTTATCCAAATTCTGGAAAAAGTAGTAGTCTGTAGGCGCAAGGTCTGGTGAGAAGGGCGGATGACAGAGAGCTTCCAACCCCAGTTCTTGCAACTTGGAGACCGTCTACTGTGCAGTATGAGGTCGCGCGTTGTCGTGCAGGAGCAGCGGAGACGAGCGATTGACCAATGCTAGTTGCAGATGTGCCAGCTTCTCCATCATTGTGTCATCAGTTCTTCAGAGTGCACATCTGCAGTAATGCTCACGCCGTTTGGTAAGAAGCTGTGATGAATCACACCCACGCTAGACCACCAAACAGTGACCATCACTTTTCTAGGGGTAAGTTTTCGTGTAGGGCATTGTTTAGGTGCTGAACCAGGATCCAACCAACTTGCTGAGCGCTTGCGGTTATCAAACAGAATCCATTTTTCATCGCAGGTATCAATGCGATTCAAAATTCCTTCATTTGTGTGTCTGTTGAGCAGTGCAAGGCACGTCTCGACGCGTACTTCGCGCTGGCGATCATTGAGTTCGTGGGGCACCCATTAGTCAAGCTTTTTTACCTTGCCAATTTGACGCAAATGGTCCAATATTGTTTTGACGCTAACGTTGAAATCTGCTGCTAATTCAGCCGTAGATTGTGTATCATCAGCTTCCACAATCGCCTTTAATTCGTCATTGTTGACCAAAGTCTTCGGACGACCGCGAGGTTCATTTTTCAGGTCGAAATTTCCAGAACGGAAGCGAGCAAACCAATAACAGGTGGTGCGTTGGTTTGTAGTGTTAGCTCCGTAAACGTCGTTGATGTTGCGTGCCGCTTGTGCCGCGTTGCTGCCACGACGGTACTCATATTCCATAATTACTCGAATTTTTAACGTATCCATGATGACGAAAAATATTGAAATGCGATGAAAATGTAACACTAATCAATAAACAAATGACTACTTTTGGAAATAGAATTCCATGTTTTAAAATAAAATTAATTTGAAATTAGAATTCTTATCCAAACAAAAATTATATTGATTTGAAATGGCCAGTACTGCAGAACGGCAATTTCATAGGTAAAGACCTATTATGTTTTTCTGTAGGTAAATAAAATATTGTGTAGTCCGCATTTCTTAAGCGTCGCGCTTTGATAACGAGCAAATTGGTTCTCTAATATGGAATGTTAAGCTGCCATCACACGTTGACAGTACACCTAATAAAGGTGCATTTCCACTGTGCCTGTCGAATCGCTAACGAGCGCTGTCGTCATGGCACCCCGCGCGTCGCGTGCGCAGCTAATCGCCCATGTCTGACGAGCTGTACACAAATCGCCAGTACATATGTAATTTGCTCGGCACGTGTGTGCCGAGTTTAACGACTTTCGCTCGCTTATAAATCAAAATAACGTGTGTTTATTGGATTATTCAAACTGCCTCAAGTCCGCGACTTTGTCTCTATAATATTTTATTTTAAGGCATTTTTAAGCATTGCAGTTAAGATCTTTATGGAAAATTGTCCAAAATAAAACATTCCCTTGTTTTAACTAAATCTTATTTTTGGGACTTTACACTCTCTACTTAAGAGCTGAAAACTCAAATCTGCACAATGTCTCAAATGAAATCCGTAACCTAAGCTTTGAAGTCGAATGCACAGTTAATGCTACTTAATTTCTCCGGTTGGTAAAATGTAGTCTATAACGACGCTAACATTAAGGGCCAATGATCACCTTGTTTACTATATTATAGACTAAGGACTAAACTCAGACCAATTATAAAAATGAAGTCAGAGTTCTGCGAACCACACAGTGAGGCCTGTCTAAACTACGCCTCGACGTGTAATTACACAGTACATCACGCACACAAACGAAACAACGCCTTACCTTGTAACTTGTAAAGCAAGCTGTCGCAGTGTGTGGTTTTTATGTATGTAGTGCGTAGCTACACTCGCATTACATACATAAAAAATTACCCTCAGTTTTTGTTTGACAACGCATGAAGCTTCACTTTTTTATTTGGTCTGAGGCACTGAACTTAAGTGACATAGCGCGGGTTAGACACGGCTGGTTCCCTAACGAGCGCATTAGCACGCGTTCCGCTTCTGATGAGCCGGCACAAAACGTTTCATTTATGAAAAAGCAAATGTGCAACGCCATTTTGATGATATTTTAAAATATAATCATTGTCGTACACTTTCCTCGCGTTGAATTCTTTTTCTCCACTCAAATTGGTAAAAGAATTGGAACCCAGATTTAAGTAATCCATTTTTCTCTCTATTAAAACTGTGATATTATTTTTTACCCAGTAAAACTCAATTTTTAAACAGGCATACCTAGGTTTCATTTATTCGGGGGTGAAATTTGAAATACGAGTATACCTACTTAGCGGATTTTAGCGTACTAATTTTAGCGCTATTTGTTGTGTGTTGTACATCGAAGGGTAGGCAGAGGCCACAAACCAAATTTTGTAGCCCACCTCTCGCCCTTAAGCTCCAGAGTCCCTTAAGGGTCCAGTTAGACGAGGCGCGCAAAGACCGAGCACTTGTTATCATTCATAGCGAATTGAGCTTTATCGACTAGGCGATAAAGCAAAAAAAACTTTACGCACAAATTAATAACAATCACCCAACCGCGCGTTAAAGAATATGTACGTTGTAGCCTAATCGATAAAGCTCAGTTTGCGGTGGCCGCGTTTTCACTTTTATGTAAACGCGCCCTTACTACATTACGCCGTTAATAATCGATTTTTACTTTTTATAATTTTCGTTCTCCAATTTGAAACCATAAGACTGTGCTACTATACTCTACTAGTATTATTGTAGTGAGGCAGAATCCGAGAATACCTACGCGTTTTACTACATACTACTTTAATATTTTATAGTATTATAATATAAAGAAAGTTTTAGAAGCTTATAATAATAATGAAATATATTATGAGTTATTATAAATCTACACCATGTAATGTTTTCTAATATTTGCAATTAATTTTGGTAATAGCATTCCGTATTGAAACATATAACGTGACCCATGCTTCAGCACGAATGGGACGTCTCGCCCGGATAAATAAAACCGCTTCACAGAATACCGCCGTGAAATAACGCTAGCGTTGTGTATCGTCGAGTGAGTGAGGCTACCGCTCAGACCAAATATAACTTCGTGCGCGCAAAAGGAAATCGCACGGGAACCGTACATTTAAATGCCACATTAAAAAATATAATTTGTCCTTCCCGGTGGTCTTATCTATATCTGTGGCAAATTTCATCGAAATCGGTCCACTAGTTTCGGTGCTTATTCAATGCAAACAAACATAGTAAAAAATCTATCCTCTTTGTAATATTAACTAGATGCTGCCTGTGACTTCGTGCGTGCAATAGAAAATCCTGCGGAATCTGTACATTTTGCCGCAATAAAAGAGACTGTGTCTACAATAGAACGTCGATTATTATCCCAACTAATTGGGGGACACAGGTGTTCGGATAACGGATATGTTCGGATAATCGAACTGTATGAATTTCAATATACTTTACGTGCAGGCAAATAATAAACCGAGGTACTTAAATATTTACTATTTTTTTTTCTATAATGACAAACGCAAGTGTTTAATTGAACAGAACTTATGTTAAATTTAAAAGCGTAGACAGTCTTGTAGTCGTCGTTTCAGCCTAGTGACGTCAATTGCAGGACATAGGCCTCCCCATAGATTTCCAGTGCGACATTCGCTCGCGGCCTGTATCCACCGACTCCTTGCGTCTTTTGGCAGGTCGTCTGTCCACCTGGTGGAAGCCCGTCCTTGAATATTGTAGTAAATAAAATTAAAAAGTTACTATTAACCTAAAAACTCCATAAGAGGAGGTAGGCACGTCCTAGTCAGGCCGCCCGCGCCATGAGTCCGGATAAGATGCCGTTCGGATTATCGACGCTCTACTGTATTTAGACTATTATTAGGCACATGACCAGGCGGTTATATCTTAGGTTCGTTTTGATTATAAAACCTTTTTGTCAGCCCGAGGCGTGTCCAAGTGAGGTTGGGTAACGAGTGTTGTTTTTGATAATTATCTGTATTGAGCCTCCAGCTCACACCGTAACTATTGCGGACAATTTTCCTCAGCAAATGTAGATTATGATATAAGTAACCTCGTTTTTTTCGACACCAGGTGTAGACGGTTATTGTTTTATTGTTTGTTTTGAAGTTTCTTTTATTATGTTCGCTATAATGATGATGAGTGGCAATATAATTAAGATCACGTTGGAAATGATAGCTGCCAGCTCTTTGTAGAACCACATAGAGCGAAAGAATAACAGTCAAGTGGCCACGGCAACGGCTTCTTAATGGAAAAAAAAAAGTTTAAATTGTTACTTGTGAATTGAAGATAAATGTGTGTTAAAATAACAAATGTGTTATCTTTTTCAGGTAAGATTTGCCGTGTTATTGGAGAAGATTGATCTGATACGTCTATCGAAAGCAAGTAGGTAAAAGAGTTCTAAGATCAAAATAATTAAATAATTTGCGAGTCTTTAAAAATATTATGAGCCTTGAATACATATTGTAAAAGAACACCTAGTTACTTGAACGAAGGTTAGGTTTTGAATTGCGATACTAAATAAGAACCTTATAGACATATTCTAAAAGAACCACCCACTTTCGAAGGTAAGATTTTGAATTGTGCTGGTAATTTAAATAACAAATTCTTCACAATATAGAGAGCGCAATGTATATTGTAATGGAGCGTTCGTGTAAATTGAGGCCAATTAATAGCGAAATGGTGTAAAATTAATTGGCAGAGAGATAACATGCAAATCGCCCAGCGCCTGTACTGATCCCTCGGCTTTCCGCTTGTCGGCCCACTGACGTACTAATCTCACTCTAACACCCTTACCAATATTATTATATATGCAAAAGTTACTCTGTCTGTCTGTTACGGCATCATGCCTAAACCACTGAATCGTTAATGGAATTTTGTACAGGAAAACGCAACCTTTTTAGCACCCAACTGCGAATATGATACCAAAAATTATATAGTTTTACTCAGCTCATATGAAAACAAAAATCATATATTTTCGTACAGCTTTACGAGAATTGTGCAAACGGACGAGTATGATATTTGGCACAGATAAAGTTTCATCTGGATAAAGGTTAGCTAAAAGGAAAACAACACACACTACCTCAGATTATTAACACACTACCTTGCGTTTGATAGAGACAATTTTAGTTACACGTTGACATTGTCTATGTCATATATGACATTGACATTTGGTTCGACACTTGTGTGTTCGATTTTCAGCTCCTTTGTATTAGCGCAGAGTTCTATTTTCAATGCTCTGAATTTTCCACGTCCCTCCGCATCCCGGATCGTATAGTCCCAGCCTAAAGTAAGGCCAACCAGACGAGTTAAAGAATGTAAACAAATTTTCAGGGGTTCAAAACATTTTTATTTGAATAAATTATTATAAAGTTCGAATTTTAATCGCTGTCGTCTGTACTAGACAAAGAGGATTCGTCGGAAGAGTCCGAGTCAGCTGTGTTTATGATAAAACTATCTATTGTATTATCAATCATGTTGTCAATATTGCTATAAAAATTGTCCTCATATTAAAAAATAAAACTAACCGAAACGGAATAATAACAACAAAAAACCAAGTAAATACGGAGACGAAAAAATATGTATCACTTCGAACGCAATCCAAACAGGAATGAATGTTTTGCGGACCAAATGTTGACAACTGCGGCACTGGCCGCTTTCCTGTACCACGAAACACGCTACGACAGCTGTCGTCGACCAACTGACGTCATTATTGCATACGAGTGATAAGGACAGATATAATATTAACTGTCTGTATGTAATAATAATAATAATAAAATTCTATAATATTAAATATTTACTACATATTACTTATTAATTAATATGTAATATTAGTGAGTTTAATAAACGTATATCTACAGCAAAAAAAAAAAAATATTAACTCACTTTCATAATGCAACTCAGTAGCGGTCCGTTTATTTACGTTTTTTATCTCGTCTCGTTGGCCTTACTTTAGATTACATTGAATCGGAACAGAGTATACAATATAATTAACGTGTTTTGTTTTTTATAACTATCACAATCAGACTCATGACATTAGCCGTGACAACATTGTCCGAGCTGTCGACAAAAAGCGTCAACAAAGACAATTAGTTTTAACATGTCACATTATTTTGAAACGCAATCAACATATTTTAGTAGTGCTAGCGAAACGTGGGGCTTATGCCATATGACATTTACCACCTGCTAAGCATGGACATAGCACTAACTTACGTATACAGTAAGCAAAAGAAGCACGCATGCACGTATGACTAGTGTATCGCTCAAGCAGAGCTGAGAAAATAGGATTATTTCGTGTTCAATGGAGTATTTCGTGTAATGTAGGGGACATTATCACCCTCGTCGTGCGTAACGTCTTTATAAGATCCAGGGTAGGAAACATAGGCCCTAGGTGATGAACTCGGAATATGCCGAAAAAAGACAATGATTTATGGATATTGGATTTCATTTTAAATAAGGGTCAGTTCACACTGAGACGCGACACAACTCGATACGGCGCTTTGTTTTTAAGATAGCGATTCAAAATTGAACTTTATTCACTACCCGAGAAGATACACGTTTCATTGCAAGAACGGCGCCGCGCAGCTCGAAATTAGAACTCTTGCAATAAAACGTGTATCTCCTTATGCAGTGAATGAAGTTCAATTTTGAATCGCTATCTTAATAATGCAGCGCCGAATCGCGTCGTGTCTCGGTGCAAATTGACACTTTGGTTTAGAAAACGTAGAAAATATTTTTTACATTAGAAAATTGAAAAATGTATAATAATAAAACACGCTTGCTTTCTAAGGGTTTCTTATCTTATATATTTTATTCTTGTGCTAACATTCCGACCTATCTAGGTGGTGTGCTGACTGTACATTCCTTTTCCTAGTTTATCTGAAATTAATTTTCCTGTAATCCCCGTATGAACGGAGCCTTATTAATGGCGCTATAACAGTTTGCACATAGTAAATGTTTTCAATTAAACGCATTTGTTTATGTGCCGGTGTGCACGCGGCTTTATCGGCGCAATAAGTTCAGTCGGTACTTACTAATTGTTGGCCGTTAAGTACTCATATTGTTATGTTATGATCCACTCTGTAATATGCGTGATGGTTAGTACTTGAAATAAAACTATAGCCTGCTCTCGTTAAGTTCCCAGTAAGTCATCTGTGCAAATTTAAAAATTTAATTGGTTAATGAAAACTATTTCATCATTTGTCAATTTTGCAAGCTTAACGCGAATAACTATAGGTCTATCTTCGTCGTCTTACAAGGGAAAAGCTGGTGCCAGCAACTTCGTTTGCGTGGAACTATTAATGGAAAAGAAGCCCAATTTTTAGAGTTCCGTAATACTCATGGAACCCTCATAGTTTCACTCTGTCCCTCCATCTGTCTGTCTGTATGTCCGCGCTTCTAGCTTCTGTAGTTATGAATATAAATGGACGAAATTTGGTATAGTTTAAAGAGTGTGTATAGATCTCAGTTTTGGCATCATAAATAATAATAATTTTACATTTATGGGATGGCTCTCCATACATGTGAAGTGGGGATGAAACATACTTTTTATTCCACCCCATCGTGCGGTACTCCGCAAACTCCGCAAACAACAAAAACCGTTAAATAGGTATTTTGAAATAAAGGCTAGGTTTATACTTGATTTTTTTACAAAGTTAACCATTTTCGAGTAATCGGCCTCCAAATTGGTTTATAAATTGGTCCCCCCCCTGGCATTTCTAAGGTTTCTAAGACTTAGAAACATGCAATTTTTCGTGTTACGTATACTCTTTCGAAAAATTATTTTAAACAAAATTGGAGAGTAACTTTTGAAAATTTGAAAAATATCTATTGCGCGTTAATAGTTACGAAACCCTCCTTAGACATGTCCTGACATGGTCTTGATTAGGTTATTTTAAATAGAAAAAAATATTTTCGTTTAGTAAATAAAGTTTAATTTTTAATAGCTACCCTAAAAAATGCGCGCCAAAAAATAATCTGCCAAACTGAGACATTAACATTTTTTCCATCGACATTAAACGCGATAAGATCTCTTAGTCCTGGCCGACCTTTACTAAGTGCACTTTCAAATCTAACATTTGATTATCTTAATCTATCCTAAGGCAAACCAGTGACATTTTATAAAAATATTCTAATAATTGTAACGGCAATAAGCAATGGACCATGTTCTGTCTAATTAAGGAAGTCAACTGCAATAATATACAACAAATGTTTAAAGGAAACATTTTGTTTCAAAAGAATTATATCTAAAGAAATAAAATAAATTGGTACGCTTATGTCAACTCGGCTGTGTTTACATAATGCATACCCAATACCCTAAACAATATCATTACATTAAAAAAAAAAGTCATAAACAAACTTAGACATATTGTTTAAATGTCGGTAGACCGTTTGATTCGCACTCGAGAGAGTGCAGGTTCGATTCCCAGGTTGTGGCGTGTACCAATGAGACTTTTTCAGATCTCAAGTACATTATACGCACGCTCTAACGGTGAAGGACAAGATCGTGAGGAAACCCGCACATGGTTGCCCCAGACGTGTTGACCAGTCATTCCTCTGGACTAGGCTAGTCAGCCTAGTGTTGTGAGAATACCGTATGTGCTTGGGCAACCATACGACAGTTAAAAACCGACTGTCCCAGGCACTACAGTATTTCAAGAGTGGTTACTTCGCTCGGATAATACTGTATAAATCATCCAATTACGGATGAAAAGCCCGGATGAACAGCCCGAAAAAAAGTATATTTAAAACTAGATGTTACGCGCGGCTCCGCCCGCGTAAATACAGTATCTCACGGGAACACTACTTTTTCGAGACAAAAATTGTCATGTCCTTGCCTGTAGTCTACTGTGAACCAAATTTCATCAAAATCAGCCCAGTATTTTCGGAGCCAATTCAATGCAAAGAAACAAATCTTTCCTCTTTATAATATTAGTATAGAAGAAAATGGCCGATGCCCAAGATAGATAGATGTAAGTGACATATCAAAAAGATTTCAACGCGCGTCGCTACCACACTCCAACATACAATTTTACTTTATGTAGTTTAGTATGGCGATACGTACTTCTTATGATATCTATAAATACAGCCGAAAACCAAGCCGCCGAGCAATGACTCTATTAATAACAAAAAATTAACGCTTGTATATTGACGCAAAAGATAGCTTCAAGTTCACAAACTTATAAAGTCAACAGTGGTTAGGTATAGCTCTTTTATTGCGGCTTCGTTACATACATACAGCTTAACTTTTATATTTTCTAGCAGTTTAGTAATTATCAAAATATTTAGACGCGCTCGCGGTGGGCGTGAGTGGGGGAGGGCAACGCACCTGCGGTAGCGGCGCGCCGGGAACCGCGCACTAAAAATACGTTATTAACGCGACTTCTTTTATTTTTATATACGATCGCCCGGAGCTAAAGGTTAAAGCAGGGACGGACTCTGAATAGATGTCACCATTATTATTGTCGTGAAACTTCCAACACTCGCTATAAACCAAACATTTCACAACTCACCAGAAAAACTGTCAGACTGTAATGTAATCACGTCCTCAATTTAGAAAAAAAAATTGTTCATCATTTTTTCTACTACGTAGGTGTACTTAGTTGGAAGAAAATTAGGAGGAAACATTGTTTGGGTAAACAAAAAAAATATACCTAGCATAAACGACATTCTTTATTTATTTGCGGAGTTTATTTAATCGTAATAAAAATAGTCCAAGATGATTAAATTAAATTCAACAATATAACCAACATAAAAAGTACCCTATATAATATGTATGTAATACTTCTATATTAATTTATTTTATATCGTTATAAATTATTATCTGTGTTTAAATGTTTTATTTATTCGTTTCAGTTAGTTAAATATACACACATACGAACTTTTGCATTTAGGAATAAGCTTCACAACATCTTCTTTCATTACAAATATATTCAAAGTACTATCCTTCAACTATTGTAAATGTGAATGTTTGAATGGATTTTCGTTACTTTTTCAAGCAATAACTGCTGAACGGATTTTGAAGAAATTGTCTATGGTAGTAGTTCAAGCTCCGGATTAACACATACAATTTTTATCCCGTAAAAGTACAGTGTTCCCGTGGGATACTGTATTGCCGCGGGCAAAAGGTAGTTACAAATAAATAACAACACGGAGTCCGTGCCTGGCCCATCTTTCGGCATCTGGCCGGTCGGAGGCTGCGATCTCAGATAGCCCGGTCACTGTCCCCTCACGCACACCACACCACAGCACACCACACCACCCCACCGCCGGTGTACTCCACTTGGTGCCTTTTGATGCCGTGATTATATTATTAGTTATTTACAAAAAAGGTCTTCAATTATTATTTTAAGTTAAGGGAGCTTACTGTTGGAGCATAGTGTTGAATTGCATAGACACGTATACAGGCGGGGAACACAGACCTTCATTTAATGCGATCATCACAAAATTCTTTTGCCTTCTAAACGCTCCGTGAACCTAACCTGTGAACTTTATTGATCAACTTCGACTCATATTGATGTAATGTGCTTAGTTTAGAATAATAAAAAAACAGCTACATCAACTGCATAAAAATGATATAATCTTGAATTTTATGTAACAAGTTCGTAAATCACTTTTTTCGTTATTTACCTTAAATTGCTAATATTGTGACTTCCAAGACATTAAACAGACATTTTGTTTGCAATATGTAAATTGAACGAAACATTTTAACGACCATTCAAAAGAACATTTTTATTTCTGCTTTAAATAAAGCTTAAAAGCTGCGTATTATTTTGTATTATTCATTTAAGAAGCGACACTTGGTTGTATAGGTTTAACATTGTTATAATAATAAGATCTAAAGTAAATTATTAACAAATATTTCTAACTCTTATGGCAGAATCAAGAGCCACTTTTCTGTGTTTGTAAAGAGTGTATGAAAAAATATAGGCTTTTTTTCCGTTTTTAGAGTTAACAAACAGTGGCCATAGCACATTTTACCAAATATTTAAAACATTTAATACTTAATAACTACGGTACCAACATCGTTCACTACAGATTACTTAACTTAGCTAATTTGTACAGTACATTCAGTTTAGGAACGGATGTGGACAATATAATTATAATTACATCCTACATTAAAGTAGGTAGCGGTGGGAAGGTACCTAGTTTTGATCGGTAGGTTATGTAAAGATAATTTATTTATTTATTTTAAAATACATGGAAAACTTACAGCTATACTATAGATTTAGAATAATATTTAGGTTCTTAGGTAGGAATTGTGTAGGTCAGTGGGTAAGTAGATTGGTATGCTAAGCATAAACGTATAAAACTATGTCATTACAGATGAGCGTTACAAATTCAGAAGAGACAACTTCAAACTGGTCGCCCTGTAATAATTTTAGAATTTATTTTTTATATTTTACTACCTTATTGTTAAATATATCAACGGAGATAAAGTATAGGCCTTATATCTAATACTATATTTGAAATAAAAATAGTCCGGTCCAGAACACAACGGAACAAACCCCGGGCACTAGTTACAGATCAGGTCGTGCGACAGCAACTGGAGCGGTTTTCGTCTCGTAATAATTATTGATTAATCCACTTGGCTCAACGTAGAAACGAGATGGTAGTTATATTAAATAACAATAATTAATATTTAAAAAGTTTTAGGCCTATTTGGCACAGTATACCGTCTGCCGTTTTGATAAAAATCCCGATTTCGTGGCCATCGATCAAACATGAATTGATCAAAATGGTATTTCTCTCTTCAAACCAAAAGTAGCATCAGGTAAATTCGCCTAATAGGTCTCCAAAACCTGAAGATAGAGGTCAAAGTTAAAAACGTTCAACATCTCTCCTCGTCCTTATAAAAATGTTATAGCCCGTTAAGGGTCAGGTCACACTTAAGATAATATGATTCAAAATTGACCTTCATAAATACAAAAAAGGTGCTCGTTTCATTTGCAAGAGCGGTGCCGCGCTGCGCAGCGCGGCGCAGCTCGCAACTCTTGCAATGGAAACGTGTATCGTTTTGCGTAGTAAGTAAAGTTCAATTCTAAATTGCTATCTTAAAAAGTGCCCGCCGCGTCGCATCTCGGTGTGAACTGACGCTTATGATCCTTGTAAGTAACGTAAAGTGTGACATTATACTGGTTACCCTAAGAAGGTGAAGTGTCTTCGGCCTATCCAATTGAATATTCTAAATCAGGCCACAAACCTTCACATGACCGCAACCAGAACCGTCAAATGTAAGATAAATAAATACCTGTAGAGAGGTCATAAAAAACTCGTATTTATTCCCAATCACCAACAGCGTTATCTATATAAACAAATCACTGTTTTATTAGAAATAAATACAACAAAAATATCTCTTTTACGCCGTGAATAATTAAACTTTTTGATTTATATCTTATGTTCTTGATACTAATATATATTAACTTGTGGATAAGATTAAGAAAAATGATGACCGGTTCATAGAAATGTTTACGGGAGGTCGCTAGTTCAAAAACTCAAAAATAAAAGAAAACATGACGTGTACAGAGTACGTGGCCGAAGTGAACTTCATTCATCATTTGAAATCCAAAAATACTCTCATCGTGCCTAAAGAGAAAAGTGCCGTTAAAGAAACTTCAAAAATATTTTCAAAATATCGATAAGCTCTCATTTCAGCATAAGTATCACTTGCCAGTGACCTATAACAAAATTGACTGTCTACTTATTTCTCATGGTAAAATCTATCATGGTTACATAATATTTAAATTATTTTAAAGGACTGAGAAAATTAAAATATACTCTCAAAATTGACTTTTCTCCTCATATGCCTTCGCGTATTAGTTACCTGTGCCTTAATTTTATCACGTTTTATGTAAAACACAAGTTATTAAGTGGTAACGATTTATTTACATTTTACACCTCCATGGCATATCAAGGTCTGTTATAATAATATCAATAACCGATATACTCGTAGATATCGACCTGACACGTACGGAATTTTGATCGCACAAAAACTCGCGGTGACCGGGCGCGTGGGCGCGAATGTGTCAACCCGACTGACACAATAAATTGTCAAATGACATTCTATTGTCAAGGGGAGTCTGGGCCGACAGTAATCGGTATTCTGTTATACAGGCTGTTCAAATTTTGTTGTACATTTGTTAAGTAATAGATGTTTTTGAATCACTATTTGTATGTATTTAGAAAGTAGGGAAGTGAATAAATAAGAAGAATACTATTTTGTTCGTTATTTTTGTTAGGAATAATTAAACATGTGGAATTGTAATCAGATTTTTTTTTGTAATAATTTTTGACATTAGTAATATTTATAATATGTTTAAAGACGCTTCACACCACGTCAATCTGACCCCGTGTTAATTATCTTACTTGTGTTACGGGGACCAGGCCACGGGAAGTATATTTAATACTTTTAGAATACTACTAATACATATTTGAGTGCCAACGTATATATATAAGTTATTTACTACATTATTCACATATTTAATACAAATCCGTGACCCAGGAACACATTAAACATTTTGTTTCCTGGCTTGGATTTGAACCCGCGAGTGAGCGATTGAACTCTCTGGCTTGAGTGCCAACGTGCTAACCACTGAGCCATCGATAACAATATATCGATCTAAAGCAATCTAGTCACAACTAATGTAGGTTTTTAAGGTTTTTAGATTGTATCTAGATACAATCCTAAAAGCCTGGGCTTTAAATTAGAAAGTTGTCAAGACGCTAATAATGATGATGAATATGAGCACAGGTGGTCGCATTAGTTTTAATAATAATTGCATGTATTAACATAATTTTTAAGGTCATTGCTACCAGGTTAGCTTTTTAATTAGATAATATTTTAACTAATCAACGGCTAACGATTTTGAAATATTATATAATTAATGTAAGATAACATTTCATTAATTACTGTTTTGTTCTGATTTAAACAGATGTAAATTATGTGAATGAAATTTTTATTTTAGATTATCTGTGTATTTATTTACATATTCATTTTTCATATACTGTTCAGCATAGGCATTACCACTAAACAGAGGGGTGTTATGAGTTTGACGTCTGTCAGTGGCATCGTAGCTCCCAAACGGATGAAACGATTTTGATATTTACAATTTTTTTTTTGTTTAAAAGCTGGCATGATCGAGAGTGTTCTTAGCTATAATTCATCACCATCAGCTCGCTCACTGCTTGACAATTCTGGCGCAGGCTTTGCCTTACCACACCGACCGCACGATAACCCCAAACACAGATTACCCCAGCCTACCCTTCCTAGTACTCGTTCCGTGCGTGTAGCGGTTGTTACCTGACACTACATACGATGTCGATATGATCTCATTTCAGCACAAGTATTCACTTGCACTGATGCATTACATTACAAATTTTTCTCAATAACTTTCGTAGTAAAAATGTATTTCATAAAAAAAAATTACAATTGCTGTAAAAAAAAATCACAAGAAATATGCACAATTTGTCCGTATTCTCCTTTTTTCAATGTACAGGGTTACAGCTCGTACCGAGATTTTTAAGATATCTATTCAAAATTGAACTTTATTCATTACACAAAAATACACGTTTCATTGTAAGAACGGCGCCGCGCTGCGCAGCACGGTGGTCGGTGCAGCTTGCAATTCGAACTCTTGCAATTAAATGTATATCTTTATGAGTAGTAAATAAAGTTGAATTTTGAATCGCTATCTTAAAAGTGCGCGCCGCGGCGCGTCTCGGTGTGAACTGATGCTTACTTTCGCTACCGTAATTTATTATTCAAAGCATGGCGGATCAGATAGAGATAACAATTACTAATGAGAGTTCCATTACACTGATCTAATTGGATCAGTGACATTCATATGAACTGGATACATCTATCATATGACAGCCCACAATAATTAGATGCCGGTTGGAATGTCAAAAGTCACGTAAATGTCAGCCAACACCTCTGCACTCGCTTCCGTGTCCCTTCACTTTTACAATGTCATATTTTAGGGTCCCGCAGCAACATTGATCGGGGAAGTCCCTGTTTCTTATAAATTGTATATCCTGTTTCAAGTAAGTGTAATACAGATAAATTAAAGGGACAGTAAATATACATTCAACGTCTACTCCTGGCGACAGCCGAGCAGGAAGTGACTTTTTCATAAATAAACGCGGGTAGGTCTAATTTTGCGACCGACCTCAGGGTTGTCATTTCGGCCACTTTTTGTCTTAATTAAAAAAAGTGCTGTTAAAGCCACCCGGACGTGCCAGACTTATTTACGGGCTGCAGGGCCGCCGTATTCAGAGCTTTTTTCATTTGTATTCGTAGAACCGAACATGAAAGATTTGCAACCCTAAGGTACAAAAGGCGTAGGCGGACTGCGACGGAGATAGCGGTTTGTGTTATTTATTCGATACTTCAACTTCTATTCGTATCGATAACTATGTCTAACGAATATATACGAGGACGTTTAAATTCCTTGTGATAGAATCACGGTGGCTTTAAAGCCATTACAAATTGATTTGAGTTTTATTGATTTACTTACCAACATGTCATTTTGCTACGGATGGATTCAACTTTTAGTTTAAAACCTATTTTTACATTCTCGCGATTATTAAACGCGCGAAAACCATCACACGTGTCAATTTATTGTTACTACATATCTAATCAGTAGTAGCTTATGTACCTAAAGAAATGGCTTCAGACTGAACAGTGAACATACTGTAGACTTAAGTAAGTTCAAAAGCGTTATACACAATTACAAAGTTACAGTAATATAAAATGTAACAATTTTATTACGCACTCAAATACTTTGATTACTAAATGCGTTCATCGATACCGTTATTAATGTGCAATTAAACGATTTACTGTTTGTTATCTACCCCCCGGGCCAATTGAGTAAGTGACATTATCGAGGCAGACTTCCTTGAGACTTACGCAAGGTAAGCGATAAAAACTACAAAATAAATAAATTTGAGTGATATCGTATGAACGTGAGGCTTTAAGGCTTCATTTGTACTGATTGTCGATTTTAAACCATTTATCTTTTCTACTGTTCGCGTATATCTTTTAAACTACCCAACGGATTTAAATGCAGTTTTCAGCAATAGATAGAGTGATTGAAGAGGAAGGTGTGTGTGTGTGTGTGTGTGTGTGTGTGTGTGTGTGTGTGAGAGAGAGGTGAGAAATATTGGGAAAATGCTAAAAACGATGATTGAATTTTCCCATACTAACTGTGCACTGTGTTCAATTTGACACTTGACTGTCAAATGTTTATTGGTGCGTTCTGTTTATCCGTTTGGTTTTTTTTTTTCAAAAAGATCGGCTGGCCCCAGTTGGTTTTTAGGTGTAGACATAAGTGTAGACGTAGGTTGTAGGTGTAGGAGCAGATTGTAGGTGTATTTATTTATTTATACCAGTTCATAGTTAAGACAGAACAACGTTTGTCGTGACAGCTAGTATTAAATATAATTTTATTTTAGTTAGTGAAATTTAAATACATAACCCGTGGTACAGATTTGTATCTACAGCATAAATATTATATATTAGGTCACAAGGAAACGCTCTTACAATTTCTATGCTTAATAATTCCAAGTTGAAGATCATAAAAGATTACTAACATTATTTACATCCGATTCCTACTTTCGCTTATGCGACATAGATAATTGTCTAGAATCTAAATCTAGGAATAGCGGATTTGAATTACAAAACGTCCGCTAGGTTTTGCCTTATAGCCTCTAGAAATGTCCCATCAAAGTCAAAGTGTTTTGAAATGGTGAGAAATTATACTTTTAAATTATGTTATTAATTATTTGATAAGCAATAACTCTAGCCCGATTGGTCAGGTGATATAATTTTTCATCTACAAGTAATTGCAATGTCTGAATAAATTATTGATTGATTTCTAGGTCGATCTTGCAAATAATTTTAATCTATACTATTATGAATGTGAAAGTTTGTGAGGGTGGATGGATGGTCGTTTGTTATTCTTTCACAAAAAAAACTACGGAACAGATTTTGATGAAGTTTTGAATGGTAGTAGTTTAAGCTCTGGATTAACACATAGGATACTTTTATCCCGTAAAAGTATAGTTTTCCCGTGGGATGCTGTATTTCTGCAGGAGCCGCGAGCAAAAGCTTGTAATATTATAAATGCAAAAGTGTGTCCGTCCGTCTGTCTGTTGGCTATTCATGCTTTAGCCGCTGAATTGATTTATGGTGTGGAGAAGAGCCTGGGGAAAGGACATAGGATAATTTTATCGAGCCAAATGTGCGACAGAAGTCTCGGGAAACACCTATACTAGATCTTTATATGTTGACAGGTATTGCGGTTAATTCTTAAGTAACTGGAGTTATCTGTCTCACTATCTGTCTGCTTGTCCCACGATAGGCGCCACCGTGATAGTGATTAGGTAAAAGTTGCAATAATATTATAATTATTATATCACTGGATGTTGCCCGCGAGTTCGTGCGTGCTAAAGGAAATCTCGCGGGAACCGTACATTTTACCGAGATTAAAAGTAGCCTATATCTTTTCCCGTGGTCAAATCTATATATGTGCCAAATTTCATCAAAATCGGTCCAGTAGTTCCGGAGGCTATGCAAACAAACAAATCATTATTCTATAATAATACTAGTATAGATATATTTTTGCAGGTTTTCAAAACTTTAATATCATTGGCAGAATTGTAATGGATAGCTTTTGGATAGTATGTTGTAAAAAAAAATGTTGTTACAACGTCGTCGTCCCTCCAAACGGACGGATTCGCGCGCAAAATATAATAACATAATAAATTGCCTTTGTGTTTTCTCGTTTCTATATTCATATCGTCAAGCTCGACGCACCAGAAGCACAGAGAGCTCAGGAGTTATACGTTACGCCTCCGTCAATCAACAATATCATTACGATGATTTAATATTCAACTAAACCTGAGCCTGCTCAAATCGTGTGTGTTCAATACATTGTAGGGTGTACGAATTTCTAATTTAAAGCATTTTCATAATACTATTCGGTACGACCTACTGAATAAATATAACAAAATATTGTCACATTACATCCTCAGTGTAGAAATCCAATTATTGAATGGTAAAATTGCCTCTCAGGTAAAGCTCATGTATTTTAATAAGTTTTAAACTTAACAACTTTCATGAACTCACGATGAAATTGGTTGAGTATAGAGCGATGCTTTTGTCATTTTCCATACATTTTTGTTCTCGAACTTCGTCATCGTAATTAGCGATAGCAGCTTGGCCGAAGCCTCAGGAAATTAAAATTTGAATACATATATTCATAATTTGTTTTGTTTTATAATGACGTGGTGTCGACATCAGTCGCTTACCATAGAGAAAACAGAGTTGCATTATTAATAATTTCAGAAGTATGCCAAAATGCTGTACATTTCTTCTCCTTGTCTGTGTCCATCCAGTATATATACACATACACAGACATCTATGTCCTAATACTGCCCGGTGGCGCGGTGGGCGTCGACACAGTGATATAGGGGACAGAGCTCTCAATGAAACAAGTATTAGACGATACACCGAGACGCGGATCTAAAGCAAATTGTGTACTGGATAAACCCGTTTTTATCATTGATACTCGCGAGTTATAGAGCATTCAAATTGTCTTGATACTTTTATGGATTGGCGCGATTATATCTAGCCGGTTAAAAGCTTTCCCGGTTTTCCAATCAACCTCCACCGATCAATTGTAGATCACACACATTATTGATATTTTATGACTGTCTAGCTGTTAATTTATGAGTAGTGAACTTTTATTCGATTTCCTCGAAGTACTCCTACAACAACAAAAACAAAATCTTAAAAATGTTTCATCATTAGTTCACATCAACATCAGGTAATAATAATAATTAACCACGGCGGTGTACCACCTGGTGTTTAATCGATTTCCATTAATTTAATTTATTTTAATATGAATATGTTGAGAAGCAGTGACCTCTGATTACGAAGATATTTGTATTTTTAAGATTGTGGACTATTTAAGTTTTATCAAATTTTTTAGAAAGTATTGAATTTTTAAGGCTGAATTACCATTCTCTATCGAAGACTAAGGGGAATTTCACAGATAATCCTATGATGACCTAACGCGGCGTCGCATTTTTAGCTAGCTATTCAAAATTAAACTTTATTCACTACACAAATAAATACATGTTTCCTTGCAAAATTGGCGCCATCGACATTCGACTTTGATAGACTTGACATTCGAACTCTTTTTTCCATTTAACGTGTATCGTCTTGTGCAGTGAATAAAGTTCCGTTTTGAATAGTTATCTTAAAATTGCAGCGCCGCGTTGCGTATCGTCTACTTTTGGTGTGAAATGTCCCTTACTTTGTGTAGTTCTGAATACTTTCCCCCTTATTAATAAAAATATTTACACAACCTACACGCTAATCCATGTTGCTGTATGTGTCTGTCAAGTGGCTTGTCAAACGTATCAGACAAAGACAGCGACACGGATTACCGTTTCCATGGTGTAAATATTTTTATTAATAATTGGGTCAGGATCATTGGATCAGGTAGAATTTATTGTATTTGCTGGATGTGTAATGTTGCTCCTAGTGCCATTGATTTTGATTAAAATGCGTTTTAAAATATAAGTGATTGAAATATAATGTTTACCAAATGTTTTGGTATCTTAAACAGTTATCATTTAATATGTGTGATGTCTAGTTTTACCTTAACACCAGTAAACTATGAATGTTGACACATTAATCTGGGTCAGATATTCGTAATTATGCATCGAAACGTCTGGGAATTTGAACCGGTGACCTACGAGTGACATAATATATTTACAAATACAGATTCTGATATAGATCATCATCCGTTGCTTAATGATGGATCGCTTGAGTTAAACGCAAAAGGGTGCAGATGCGATGTATCACCAATGAGATTTGTAAATGATAAAGAAAACCTCATAAAATACGGCGACTCATTATGATGGCCTCTGCGGCTCAGTGGTTAGCGCGTTGGCGCAAAGGTTGCGGGTTTCCTGTGTTCCTAGATCGTGAATGTGTATTAAATATGTATGTTATAAAATAGAAAACTTAAATATATGTATAGCACCCATAACACAAGTTCTTCGAGAACTTACCTCGGATCCAGATTCACGAGGTGTGACAGCGTCCATAGATATTGTTATTATATATAAGGTTGATGATGATGATGATGTAAACCGTAGTGTTGCGCCACGTTTGCATGCGGCGTAACAATTTGCTATTGACAGCGGGGACATCAAACACGGTGAAAGGCCGATACCAATCTGGAGAATTCTTGTACCGCCAGATTTATTTGCGTAGTTTGAGGAACGCTGGAAGTTTTCCTTCACCTTTACAATTTTGAAAGTCTAAACTTTTTCGCAATGTGAAATTGTTAAGCTTCACTTTGGGTTTAACAAGCGAATCGTAAAAATGTTTAACTGTTTAGAAATTTTATTGCACTAAAATAATTATAAAATTTCGTTTTGTTTTATTATTTTCCGTACCTTTATGTGTAACGAATTTTCACGGTACGCTTATAATATATTACTCTATTAATATTATTAATTTATAATATTACTCCATTTATTTCCACGCTTGAAATAAATTTTTGACGTGTCCGGAACACTCCATTAATGATTAAAAAAAATATATATAGTTAATGATTAAAAAAAATGCCTCTTGACGACCTCTGTCGCACAGTGGTTAGCCCATTGGCGCTAAAGCCGGAGGTCGCGGGTTCGCATCCCGCCAGGGAATAAAAAGTTTTCAGTGTTCCTGGGTCATTGATGTGTATTACATAATGTGTATTATATATGTAATAAAAATCTTAAATATAAGTATAGTATAAAAAGTATTGAATATATTTCAGTTGTAATATATATCCGTAACACAAGTTTTTCGAGAGCTTGCAATGGGACCAGATTGACGTGGTTGGAAAGTGTGTATTATTATTATGAAAATGCTCTTATTACTTTACAAAAGCATAATTATAGTCGTCCGTTGTAACAGCACCAAATAACACAATATCAGTTCACAGTGACACGAAGACACTACCAGTTCGCCTACAGACCCATTGTTCGCCACTTCGGGAGACATTCCGACATACCTACATGTAATGCATCCACACCGATGTTACATAAATAGCTTTAGGGTCAACTCACACCGAAACAAAACGATACGCGACATGGCGCTACATTTTTAAGATTACTATTCTAGATAGACTATTCGAACTTCATGTGACTTTTGTGCTAGACAATTAACGTAGCTTTTTAGTTTTCGGCCGTTAGCATTAAACGATTTAGCACATAATAATAAACCTTATATATGTTTTTCTCTATGAGGTGGACCTGAACCACAATTCTCGTAATTAAAGTAGACTTTCATTTTACTTTGATTGCATTATAAGTGAAGTGACTTGTTATCATAAACTGATTTTGTGACGTTTGGACCAATCAGAAGGCGTAAGACGCTGCTTAAACGTTTATGAGAATACCGGTTTGACAGTTTTAGCGTGTCGGGACGGGACTTGATTGTAATTGTGTTATTGCAGGTTTTTTAGCAGAATTGACCCTCAGGAAACTAGCAGACGGATCACCTAATACTGCCGCATATGGTCACTTGCAACAGAGGAGTTACACTTAAAAAGCTTCTGGTGTCGCGCACTTTTGTTCCTGGTTCTTAAAATCCCCTTGGCCCTGCGGTAGTCTCACTCAACACGTTGCAAGCGTTATTTCACGTTGGTTTTCTGTGTGGCCGTGGTGTTTATTCAGTCGAGCTGGCCCATTTGTGCCGAAGCATGGCTCTCCTATGTATTACTTGTTTATATTTTAAATATTTAGCTTGAACATAATTTAGTCCTTTCTGCAAGCGAAGCGAAGAAGCAACAGAGAAACAGGAAAGCACGTCAAATTCTTCTGAAACTGCATGACTTGTTGACGAAAATTGTTGCAACTGCAAGACGCCTGCAGCAGTCTGCAACAAACCCGTAACTATCTTCTAAAAGTTGTAATATTACTTATGTTGCAACATGCGAACCACTGAACACATTCTATGTCATATCTCCGCCGCAATTTGATGCAACAACAAGTCGCCTGCAACAGTCGGCTGCAAAACTATGCCCATCTAAAAGTTGAAACATCAGTTCTGTTGCAACATACTATGAACCACTGAACACATTTTTGTCACATCTCGACCGTTCTCACGGGTCCCCAAATACTGACCTCTAATTGGTTAGATGGTATCGCCGTTTCATAACCGTCAAAATGTCGTCCCCGAAATAAAAACGTCACTGGCATTTCGGATGTTAATCCGGCGGGAAAGTGATCGGTTTGGCGGGAGACGATTACTGCGGCTCTGCTGGTGGACGCATGATATCGGCGGACATTTATCTTAATCCCTGACAACTTTTATTAATGGCTGTTCACTGTCCTACAAAATAAATATGTAGCTTACCATAGTTTACCATAGGAGGCCTTCGCTCGAGGATCTTGTGATCCAGTAGGAAGTAGAGGTAATCAATGATGATCTCATGAACGATGAACTCGGTCACTTGCGGAAATTTACGGTGTGATCACAAAAGAGTAACAGAAATATTTTGGAATTTGTATGAGCCTCTAACACTACTCTAAATTAACGTTCATACTTCATAGTGATAACAATTTGGATGAAAGGTAATGTAGATCTTTCGGGTCGCGGAGTAGAGTCTAAGATTTATTTTTTTTATGATTGAAAAACAAAAATTACTGTATAAATCCTTATGTTAGTAATGATTTTTTTTGTTAAATCAGTGATATACATTAACGCAGTATGTAAGTAAGTAAAATCGATTTTGTATTTATCTTCATACATTTTCTACTGCGGCAGCTGTGACGTCACTCGTGCATCATTTTTCGCAAAGAGCGTAAATGGTGCTCTCAATGCTTCATCTTTTGTGATGACTGAATTTCATCACCAATTGATCGTAGATATGTCATTGCAGAGACAATATTTCGTGGCTAATTATGTAACTTTCGAAAAGCCAATAAAAAAACTATGCATTTTCCCCATTGACGATATATGTATGTCAATATTGTATCAAATAAGCTTATTCGATAAATATCATGTCTATTTCCATCAATACCATTATACTTTCTAAATAAAATATAAATAACAAATGAAGACGTTGTCACAATACATCAGTGACACAGCGAGATAACATCGCCTAGGCCGTAATCCCCCGCGTGTGACGTTACTGGGGGACCGGTTAGGACACTGTTACGATGGGACCGCACTAGGCGGCAGCGGAGCGATGCGTCCCTACTGGATTACCAGTAGGGACGCATCGCCAGAAACACCGCATCGGAGTGCCGCGTCGTGTAGTTCCACTCCCGCGTTATGTCTTATGTCTATGTTATGTCTATGTTCATACAAAGAATATTCGGTCGTGTCCCGTTCTGCTGCCGCGTAGTTACGCCTAGTGCGGTCCCACCTTTACTTAAATAGTATCGGGGTCCTGGGAGACCGAGCTTTGATTGAAGTTCTAGTACCTAACTACCGTGCAGAAAAAAATAACAGACGGTGATAGCTATAAAAAATAATCACAAAAATATTAAATCTGACCGGGACTCGAATCCAAGACACCAATTTGCCAACAACTAAAGTCCCTCGACACTTCAATGAGTGGCCGAGCTACGCGCTTTGACAAAATGCGAAATATCTCATACGCAACGAAAGAAAAATATACAAAATTATAAAATTTGCGGTATCCCGAGACAAAAACTAGCTAGATCGGACACCAAAAACTCCCTGCATACTAAATTTCAAGGAAACTTGAGGTCGTTTCCGAGATTCCGATTATATAAATACAAGAATTACTCGTTTAAAGTATAAGTCTATTCCCGCGAAGAATGAAGTGAATCATGCGCACATATGTCAAAATTAACCAATTAGAGCAAGCCACGTTGACATATATATACGCTTGATTCACTTTAATCTTAACGCGAATACTATAATGAGTAAGAGCTGCAGAAGCCTGAAATTTCTTTAGAAGGTTACTGTAGCGGGCTTCGACCTCTTGATTGTAAGTCCTGATGTGTGTCTGAGTGGTGATGATAATAATACAGCAACAATTATTATATTCTCCTTTATTGGTGCTTAACACTGATTACGTATTACATTTAATATGAGGTATATGCCTAACATAGCAATATACCTACGTCTACACTATTTATAGCCCTTTGGCCAACTGAAATAAACAAACTAAATAGGCTTTACTTCATGACATCTGTCAATGTCAAAAATGACATTGACACTTACTTTTGTCAATATGCAACAGTTACTAGACAATAATCTGCACTTATGTGGTAGGTACGAGTATAGTCACTTCGACGGAAGCTAGAATTAGTGTATCGAAATCTAAAATTATACGATACGATTACTAAAAATTTTGCCACATATTTACAGCAAGAGGGGCTTAAGGAAAATGGAGTCCACATACGATACGACAAGTGATCATACATACTTGTGTCTTCTTTAATGCGTTGTATAAGCTCTTTAACTACACATTGCACGCTGGTATTTCGGATCAAAGAAGACCCGGTTGGTATAGATGGCGCCATTCGTGTTGGAAGACATGCCATTACTCACTCGTCTATCGCGCTATCGACGGCCGATACGTCATTGTTTTGACCTTAGCTTCTGTGGGCGTTGGCTATTCATAACCTCCATGTTTTTTTTTACTTTTTATTAATGGCCACGATATTTTTTGCGAAATAACTGGACTTTTACTATTGTTTTTGCAATGTATGTCACAAACGAACACGTTCTTCGTCTGTGATAGATGTAAAGGATTATTCTGTTCTTCATTTGTATAATAAAGAATAATTTTAACTTTATTCTTAGCATCTAAACTCTGAGCTGGCTGAACTTACACGACCGATATTTGGCGGCTAAGATTTCCTAAAACTGTAGGACCTAAAATATTATGTTGTATTTTTAATGCAAACATAATAATATTATCTTATACAGGTTGTAGACAAACCAAAAATAGATATTCAAGGATCGTTATCAGTATTCGATTCTTGTTCCAAAAATAAAAAAAGCCGTGTGGTATCGTGGGACACCGGATAGGAACGAAGTTCCTTATTATAAAAATATTAATTTTAAGTTCTATTCGAAGTATAAAGAAAATAATAAAGACTATACATAAAAATCTTACGTTACGGACGTTTTTTTCCGGCTAGGGTACCCCTCCGCATCGCCCCATAAGGAACTTCGTTCCAATATATAATAACATATTGTGTCCTTAAATTCTGAACAGATTATCCTAATAAAAAAAACAAGCTAGTCTTACAGTAGTCGCATATGATGTGTAACGCTATATGAAAATATTAAAAAAAAAACAATGCTTAGTATGATTTTCTAATATGATAAAAAATACGGAAACTTTGCCATTAAGCAGTGACAGAAATCAACGTCAAAATTTAAAAAAGCTAAATATCCAATCTGACGACCAAATCTACCCTGGGAGCTCATTTTTCAATTCAAATAGCGCGCGCTTCCGCGACTTCCTGTTACACACTTCCATCCCATTTCACAAAATCACTCCCACAAATTGCAAGAAAGCGAGAGGTAAGATACACATCAATAAATAACGTCGATCCATAACCGCGCGGCCGATACTGAGCAGCAGTCGCGTGACAATAAAGGCAATGCGGCGTACGTTAGTGTGCGGGACGCGAGTATCACTTATGTAATATTATAGCCTAACGTTAGGTTAAGTATGTCATTCGGATAAAAATGCATCATGTACATTTATTAATATATAATATAATATAATATAATTTACCGTAAGAAACCGAGCATTTTCTTTCTACACGCTTTGACTTAGACATGTCGAGTGGTAAGTCCCAAATATGATGTAACAACATAATCATTTATTTCCTGCCAAAATATTATTGTTTGTATGAAAGGCATTCGCTGTATAAGCATGTTTGTTTTGAAGGTGACATCGCACCGTCCTGCAGATATGTCAAAACACTGTCGCAACCAAATAGCCCACGATCTATAGGAGCTATACATCATAGCGATATAGATCATAGGCTACAAACACAGGCTATTAAAAGGTCACATACTTCGTGTATAAAAATCAAGGCTTATTCTTTGTATGTAATACATGGTATGTACATGTAATAAATCAGCATAAGATTGTGATCATGCTGGTACTATCACCCCAACTTTAATCTAGTACGTTTAAAAAATGTGGTGAGGAAGCTTCAGAAATGATGAATAATCATGTTCCTTGTCATATCAGTACAAGAAATAAATGGTTGCAAATATACCGGGTGTCGCAGAAAGTACGGTCAAGCCGAGTTTTTTAGATAGAGCACTCATTGGCGCTATCCCAATTATCCCCATGAGTGTGCTACGATTTTTAAATAGTTTTTGAGTTCTAATAGGCTTTGAGAATTTACAAAAATGTTTGAACTGAACAACTTTATTTTTTTTTAATGCTGAAAGACTTTTTTTTTGTCTTTATTGATATCTGTACAAAATGTACTTTTAAACCTTCTGGCATGGATGAAAATCATGTAAGTTATATTCTAACCCCCGGTTTCTGAAAGGTTAATCAACGCCAAAATCAACTAATCAACGATCAAATCTCTTGTCAAGTGTAAATTGAGTTGCAAAAAGCTTGATCAGTCGTTTGATTTGATCAACGTGTTAGTTAACAAAACTAATGTCAAACGAATGGTCAAACAACATGTCAAGCGCTGTTTTCTGTTTCTGGAAAGCTATTTGCTTGCCGCACGTTATTAAGCGCCTAAGTGATTACAATTTACTCGATATTAAATGGAAAATGACGTGGAAATAACTCTCTCGTTTTGCGGTCCTTACATTATATAGACACAAAAGTTATTGTCATAGTTTAATAATAAAAATGGCGGTGATTTGGATAGCCCAAAGGGTGCTCTACCCAAAAAGCACGGCTTGACAATATTTTACACCCTGTATAAAATTTCACACTAGGAAGATTGCAGTACCGAATATTGCCACTTAGATGTGAAGTCAGTCTTATAACAGGTATAATTTTAAAGTGTACAGACAGAATAAAACGTGAATGCGGCGCCGCTCTCTAGAAAAGTATTGTTAGCAAACATTTTTTTAAAGTCTCAATTGGAAGTGAACATTCAGGAGGTTACATCGAAACAATTGAACAAATGCTAGCACAATGGATGATTTGATCGCACCGAGCCTGCGGTGACCATAAATTATGGATAATGACGACAAAGTGTAATTAGTAATTACCGTAATAAAGAAAAATAAAACGTGACGTATTCTGTAGAAAGCTTGTTTAATTAAAAAAGATATATGCAATATTTACATATACTTAATCATTTATTTCTTATTTACTAACTCAGTATCACAATAAATAAATTGTTTATGTAGGTATATATTAATAGTCTAGTTTCGAAGTCTTCATATGGATATAACTTGTTACATTTACAACATATATACCAGTTTCAATAATGCTTCATTTCCTTAAATTGAACATTTAATGTTAAGCAATTACCGAATAAAAAATAGTTTAAAGGTTACAACATATAACACTGTCAATATTAATATGTTATTTCTGTTATATTGCCCGTAATAACTGTAATCAGAGTCAATACGTGATCGATAGAATAATTAACGCGTTAGACGGGTTTCACCTTATTAATAACAAGTGACATTAGCGGTATGACGGAGTCTTACTATGTACTGATACTAACGCGCCGTTTCCTCGTGTCACTATAATTATTCTAAGTTTAATTATTCCGTTCATAATGTTGTAATATATTAGTCATAAATGTCAACTTATAGAAAAATGTGAGTAACATAGTATACAAAATATTGCAATAAAAATGGTGAAGACTAATCATATTTTACACAATATCGTAGAAGATCAAAAAAAAAATTTGACCAAAATTATATACATTTTCTTGTTTTAACTGTATGGATATTGGATGATCCCAATTATTTATTAAGATCATCTTTATATTTTTGCAACACAAAGATGCAATTCTCAAAAGAACTTGTCCTCTTTAATTATTACAAGACTGTAGTCACCGTGGCGGCTTACTGCGAATTCCTTCGCCTATTGTAGAGAGCATTCGAAGAAAGATTAGTTTATTGAAGGTTATTGAATACGGGTATAGTGATACGGATAATAACCAGTATTATTTTTTAACATTAGCTTCAACACGTAATAGCTTCTATAAATAACAACACAGACCTTTAGGTCAACTAATCTTCTGGAAGTAAGTTACAGGGTATTTAAGTTACTGTCAGAAGTTCAAAGTAGATACAGAAGGTCCATTACAATTTTAAACCTACTTTAAGATTAGAAATAGTATATATCAAAAAATCTCATTAAATAAATCGAGTACCAAACTCGCAAAAGGTATATAAAACAAAGGCTCTAATACTCAAACGTTTCTTAAAGGCTCTTAAGTCACATAGCCCTATGGGACCCTTAAGGACGCATTTACAAAAAGTTGTTTGACTGGTTCCCGGGTATGGAGAGCAAAGATATTAGAAATGTTTTGTGTAATATTAGGTCTTTACCTATGAAATTGCCGTTTTGTATGAAAAAAATTAAACTATTTTTTTTCATGTATTTTTTATTTGTATTAATCGAAGTAATCACCCATGCAATCAATCCATCTTTGCCAACGCAGTGGCAGTTTATTGATGCCCTTCTTAAAGAAATCAGCTGAACGGGAGGCAACAAATTCTTCAATGGCATTTTGTACTGCCTCTCGGGTATTGAATTTTTTTCCCGCCAAGAAGTTATCCAAATTCTGGAAAAAGTAGTAGCCTGTAGGCGCAAGGTCTGGCGAGTAGGACGGATGACGGAGAGCTTCCAACCCCAGTTCTTGCAACTTGGAGACCGTCTGCTGTGCAGTATGAGGTCGCGCGTTGTCGTGCAGGAGCAGCGGAGACGAGCGATTGACCAATGCTAGTTGGAGATGTGCCAGCTTCTCCATCATTGTGTTCAGTTCTTCACAGTACACATCTGCAATAATGCCCACCCCGTTTGGTAAGAAGCTGTGATGAATCACACCCACGCTAGACCACCAAACAGTGACCATCACTTTTCTAGGGGTAAGTTTTCGTTTAGGGCATTGTTTAGGTGCTGAACCAGGATCCAACCAACTTGCTGAGCACTTGCGGTTATCAAACAGAATCCATTTGCCATCGCAGGTAATAATGCGGTTCAAAATTCCTTCATTTGTGTGTCTGTTGAGCAGTGCAAGGCACGTCTCGACGCGTACTTCGCGCTGGCGATCATTGAGTTCGTGGGGCACCCATTTGTCAAGCTTTTTTACCTTGCCAATTTGACGCAAATGGACCAATATTGTTTTGACGCTAACGTCGAAAGCTGCTGCTAATTCAGTCGTAGATTGTGTATCATCAGCTTCCACAATCGCCTTTAATTCGTCATTGTCGACCAAAGTCTTCGGACGACCGCGAGGTTCATTTTACAGGTCGAAATTTCCAGAACGGAAGCGAGCAAACCAATAACAGGTGGTGCGTTGGTTTGTAGTGATAGCTCCGTAAACGTCGTTGATGTTTTGTGTCGCGTTGCGCCACGACGGTACTCATATTCCATAATTACTCGAATTTTTAACGTATCCATGATGACGAAAAAGATTAAAATGCGATGAAAATGTAACACTAATTAATAAACAAATGACTTCTTTTGGAAAAATTATATCCATGATTTTAAAATAAAATTAATTTGAAATTAGAATTCTTAGCCAAACAAAATTCCTTTACTAAAAAAACCATTCGGACAGGAATCAATAAAATCTTTGAAGGCGCTTTAGACTGCCCCAACGGAGTTGAATTTTTTCCCTTGAAAGATCCAAATTTCGAAAAAAATTGTAATCTGTTGGAGCAATGTCCGAGGAGTACGGTGGATGTTTAAGACATTCCAATTGAATCTCCTCTAATTTCGTAGCCGTCTGTTGTGCAGTGTGTGTTCTAGTGTTATCCTGAACCAGAAGTGGCCTAGAGCGAATAACCAACCTCGGTTGTTTAGCAGCTAGCTTTTCCATCATGATTTGCAGTTGCTGGCAATAGACATCTAGGCCAGATTTAAGAAAGCTGTAGTGAACGACACGCGGCACTAGTCCACCAAACGCTCACAAGTAACTTTTTTGAGTCAATTTTCGCTTGGGGCAGGCTGGTTCGCCAGGGTTCAGCCATTGCGATGAGCGTTTCCGATTATCGTACAGTGTGCTGTGTGCGAGTTTTCGTCACTATTCACCGTGAAGAAGTTAACTACAATTTGTATGGCATCGAAACAGCGCCCCTAGTGGCAAACAATGGTAACTAATTCAATGCCATACAAATTGTAGTTAACTTCTTCACGGTGAGTAGTGACAAAAACTCGAACTCCGCACACAGGATCCACTTTTCATCACAGGTAATGGTTCGATTTAAAATCCCTTAATTATTGTGCCGGTTGAGTAATGTAACGCAGCAGTCGACGCGCGATTGTCGTTTTGCTGCACTCAATTTATAAGGTACCCACCTTTCAAGCATTTTCACCTTCCCAATTTGCTTCAAGTGGATTAAAACAATTTTATCACTAACACTGTGGTGTTAGTGATAAAATTCAACCAACCAACTAACCACGTCCGAGTTAGCTTGCAGCTTACTCGGACGTGGTTTGCGATGGATCCCCTTCCACAATAGCCTTAATACATATAATAATAATAGCAATAATTCAATTCATCATTAACAATTTTGGCCACCGGCCGTCCACGGGGCTTGTTCTGCAGGTCGAAATTTCCAGAACGAAAACGTTGGAAACAAAAACGTACTGTGTTTTCTTTTGCGGCACCCCCGCCATACACATCATTAATCCTTCGACCCGTTTCTGCAGCACTGGTGCCACGGTGGAACTCGTGACTCGAAAATAATACGATATTTCAAGTTTTCCGTTTTGTAAACAGAGTGACGCAAAGAAAAAACCAAAAGAGGAAAAAACAAATGAATTACGGTTTTCGAAACACAAATTCATGAGTAAATAGTGGTATAAATTTGAAATTGTAATTCCTAACCAAAGGTGATATATTTGAGATCAAAGTGGCCAGTGCGCCAAAACGCCAATTTCATATGTAAGGACCTAATAAATCCAGTCAGTGACCACATAAAATAAACCTTATTGCCACGCATTAAAATGAACTGTATCATAATCGCAAAACATGTGAAAATTTTGAGAAGCCTGTTCATTCTTTTTTTTTTTTCAAATTAATTTATAATATTGTTGGATTATTTTTTAGTCGAATTTATGGCGCTTATATCCGCTATCTTTGGGTATTTTTAAACAACCAAAATAAGAAAAATGATCCTAACACGACCTCTATTTGTAAATTTTTGGTGAGGAGGTTCTGAAAAATTGTTTTTGCAATACTAAAAATCATAATTTTTAAAATATTTTTTTACCGATTTTTAGATATGTAACAATTATCAGTTTCTTGGGATTTAGTTTCGCAAAATGTACCTCACAACAGTCAATTTATGTAAAATTTGTAAATGCGCCCTTTAGTTGCGTATTTGGCCGTAATATGACGTCCCATCACGTCCTTTCCATCTGGCTTTAAGACCCTAGAGAAATTGTTACAATCAGGCAAAAGTAACAAAAAGTCGTCTGAAGATTACCATTGTGGTTTTGGCTCCGAGAACTAATTGATCCTTTGCAATACCGCAGCGGCTTAACAAAAGATGATTAGTTCAAATACAATATTGGTAGTTTTGCTTTCTAAGCCGACCTTTTTACCTGAGTTTGCATACCCCGTTAGTCCTGACCGGCTAAAGTAATTTACCTGTAAGGCTGGTAATCTTTTTGACTAAACACATTAAATTATTTCAATACTAAAATTAATTCTAGGTAACGCAAAACAAAGCTTTATAACAAGACATCAATGTTACAAATTTTCTCAAATAATGATATAGTTAAGTATATAACTAGACTTTAAGTTAAGTATATAACATATCTAGACCCACTTTTAAGATGACGATTCAACTTTGAACTTTATTCACTTCACAAGTGTAATGGCAAGAACTCGAATGTCAAACTGCGTAGCGCGGAGCCGCTCTTACAACGAAACGCGTATCTTCGTGTGTACTGAACAAAGTTTAAATTTGAATCACTATTTAAAAAATGCAGAGTCACGTCGCGTATCGTCTTGTTTCGGTGAGAGCTGACCCTAAGGCACCGTTTGGTCTTAACATTCAACAAAATATGTTTATAAATAAAGCGAGTGTTTTTTCAATAAATCCCGGGTTCGATGTCCGTTTGACATTTGACATGTGAATGTCAAGGTGCGCACAAAGTATCACTGCAGAATGTTTATAATAATTTTATACATCGATGTCGACAAATTAAAGATCGATTTACTATTTACGGTAATGTACTGCATGTTAGAATCAAGTAAAATGTTTTAACAATAATAATAATGAAATAGACGTTTTAAGGATTCCAACAAATTCCAGTATACTAGATCAGAAACGCAACATCCTCCCTAGGTAGGCTGTCGTTGCCCAACTTTTACTTCAGTTCACTTGAGTTACATCTTCCTCGGGGATGAGATCCCTGAAGAGAAGCCTGATCGATTTTAATACGAATGTTATGCTTTCTGCGACGACTTGTTTTTATTGTTTTTTGTTTCTGTCGTAAACAGCACAACTTTTCCGCGTACTTGAAGACTTGTAAAGGGTAAAGAAATAAAAGCAAACTGTACGAAAGGTCATCTAGTTGTTACATTTTACTCTCGAGTACAGATTTCCGACATGACATTATGCTCTTTGTGTCATAAAATATGTTATATATCGTTTTGCAAAATCAATTACAGAATCTTTGGGCACATGATTAGGAAATCATAAAGTCGCTTAGGCACGTAAAGACGTTTAGGCAGAAACAACCGCGAAAAAAATACTTAAATTACATTGCACTTTTTACAATGATACTGACCAGCTGTGAGGTTATTGAAAAATTCAAAATAATTTTAATAATATCAGTTTCAATCAATCAGCTGTTTGAGGTCAATGGCCTTTTCAGCGACGCAGGCTCATACATACCACCAAACCAAACTACTTTTAATATGTAGTAAATCATTTCCCAAAGTTTCTGTATTTGATTTTACAACACGTTACATAACGTTCATACTACGTTGAAAAAAAAACATAATGTCTTAATAACAATTGCGTATTTGCGTTTTGAGGAATTTTTTGTCATAAACTAAGTACCTATTTTTGTGTCATGTTTTATTTTTATAATATGTTTGGTCAAATATCCTTATTATAATAACTCCATAAGAGATGCAAAGTGTGAGAGTGATATTGAAAGAAGAGTGAATGCAGGAAACAGGGTGAATGGAGCTTTGCATTCCTTTATCAGCAGTCGGAAGGTGTCTAACAAGGCTCGTTTGGCTATGCATGAGGGGGTGTTGGTTCCGACAATCATGTATGGAAGTGAAAGTTGGGTATGGCAGAAGAAACACGAAAGCAGAATAAATGCAGTTGAAATGAGAGCGTTAAGAAGTATAATAGGAGTTAAACTGAGTGACAGGATAAGAAATAGTGAGATTAGGAAACTTTGTGGTCTGAAAGAAGATGTAGTGACAAAAATTGAGAAAGGTATGCTGAGATGGTTTGGCCATGTCGAGAGAATGAATGAAGAACGATTGACGAAAAAAGTGTATAAGGCGAGTGTGAATGGAAGTGTTGGAAGGGGTAGACAGAGGCGGACGTTTCGAGACCAAATCAGGGATGTCTTAAAAAAAGGCCAGGTACTCTTGTACCCTAAACCGAAGAGCATGTATGAAGGGAATAATGAAAGTGGACGAAGCGAAACAAGGATGTAAGGATCGTAGCAAGTGGAAAGAAGTGGTCTCTGCCTACCCCTACGGGAAGGAGGCGTGATTATATGTATGTATGTATGTAAATATCCTTGATCCCGATATTACTAAGATCAAGATCCGTAAATATAGTTCTTAAATTCATTGATATTTCATTAATAAATATTTAAATTTATCGAGTTACAAAAGTGACAGGGCGTTTCCGATTAGAAACAAATAGTTGAGTCACTAAACTGCGTATGCCAGTGGTTTAAAATTAAAAAAGTAAACTTTGAATTCCATTTTCAAAACCTACACTTTATTCCTTGTAGACCTTGGGATGAAATAGATTTATAGAACTGGCAGTTTACTTTGACCTATGTTAGCTGCATCGAGAACCCGACTTAATATAACACATTGGCTTAAAGAATTAGTCGATTAGAAGAAGAATTAGTTAGTTTAGAAGACAAACGCAGCATATTAAAATCTACTTAATATATGTAGGTTTCATTTGTTTTTAACCCGTTCTTTGAGTAAACGTGGTAGGTATTTAGCTCTGTATGTGTGTCGTATCTAATCGGCGCCTAACTCTATTTGCATTCGGAATGTCGGCGCGTGGTGTGGCACGTGGGCCGCGACATTTGCCCCGCCGCGCCGCGCCGTGACGCGACGCGACGAGACGGGACGCGACGCCATGATATATGACTCACACTACCTACAAAAGAAAACCCACCTTTTGTGGAAAATATCGTTAAAGGTTTGACCTCGGAGGGCTTTTTCTTCATAAACACACCGGCATATTTAGCGGAACACAAAAAAAAGGTCCATAATTAAAAAAATATGGTTTTATTTTAAAATCTACTTACTACACTTCTTTTGTTATTTAAAGTTTCATTTGTTTTACTTAAAATGAGATACATTAAGAACAGATTTTGCGAGTAAAGGCTATTTGTGAAAAATGGTACATTTTTGAACTTTTCATGTAACCGGGAAAAGTGAAAATTAATATTAAAATAAAAATTAATTAAATTAGACAAATGGTGATTAATATCGCGTATTCCCTCCACGTGCTCTTATTAAAGTTTCTACCCGTCTAGGCATACTGAGAATGATGTTATCGATGGTCTCCTGGAATAGTCTCCGCCATTCCTCAACTACGGCGATTCGCAGTTCACCCACGTTGGCAGGAGCTGGAATTCTGGACTTAACTTTTCTTTTCAGCAAGTCCCAAACGTGCTCTATTGGGTTCATATCCGGTGATCTCGCCGGCCACTCCATTACAGTGATATTCATATCATTAAGATAAGCTTGAGTTACCCGAGCGGTATGCGGCCGAGCATTATCCTGCATAAAAACAAAATCGTCACCGATATATGGTGCAAACGGTACGACATTTTCTTCTAAAACTTCTCTGATATAGCGGTCTGCAGTCAGACTCCCTCTGTCAATCACTACCAAGTCTGTGCGAGCTCCCAAACAAATTCCCGCCCCAACCATTATTGATCCACCACCGTATGCAACTGTAGTTTCAAAATTTGTCTGAATGTATCGTTCTCCTTTGCGTCTGTATATTCTTTGCCTGCCGTCAATTTGATTTAAGAGAATTCTGCACTCATCACTAAACAATACCTTACTCCATTGGTCCGCGTTCCAAAGTCGATGTTCCTGAGCAAAAGTTAACCTGTTTCTACGATGATTTACCTCCAGCCTTGGAGCCTTGGCGGGTACAAATGAACCCAAACCAGCTTCTTCGAACCTTCTTCGTACCGTACGCTCACTTACGGTTACACCCCGCACTGCTTCTAACTCATGTCGGGCTTGGACGCGGTCAAACGGGGGTTCCTACGTACACGAAGCCGAATGAAACGATCATCCCTACTCGAAGTGCGTCTTTTTTTGCCTTGTCCTGCTCTTCTCACATAAGTACCAGTCTCCCTGAACCGTTGGATACTGCGATGGATCGTTGAAAATGGTCGACGAAGATCTCTGGATATCACTCTGTAGGTTTGACCATTTCTTCGCATTTCGAGTGCCCTGGCAATCTCCGTTGGGGCTAAGTCAGGCATAATTCAGTCCTCAACTCCAAAAAGTTACGCGATTAAAAAAAAACTAACAAAAGTACAGTATTTCAATGAAATTTTAAACCAAACTCAGAAGGAAGAAATACTCGAAGTTCGCTCCAGATAAGGTGTATTTGAATAAAATTAAAACAATTGCACAAAATGTGATGTTCAGTTGTGTTCTTAATTTGAAAATATTTCTTTTTAAATTAAATGACGTATAAACCAGCCAGCAACCTTATATGATACTGATATCAAACCTTTATTTTATGTTCCGCTAAATATGCTGGTGTGTGTGTTTTTGATAATTATGAAGCAATTCGGGTATTATTTCATGGATGCATAGAATACTAGTGTGTTTTGTGTAAATATTTTAGCTAGGATAAGTAAAACTTGCTGGCGACTTCTGCTGTGTTTCTTTTTCTAGGGGAAAAGTATTTTTGGGACCAAACGAAACCATGTCAATACTTAATACATATATACCTATATTACTATGGATTCATTTGAACCTAATATATCAAGACAGATTTAATACATCCTGCCTTCTTGAACTCTTATACGTAACTGCCCAATCATTCAATACCTTCTCACTGCACTAATTCAATCAGTTTTATAACAGTGAAATACAGAAGCACTTAGTACTGTAGTGATCTTACATACATTACACATGTATCGTACTAAGTGTACGAGAGAGGGGTTATCTACACGAAAGCGCCGACTGTGCTTAACACCGGGTCGCCCGATGACCACGAGACGACCTTTACTTATCAACTAATGGATTTATTACATTACATTAAATCTCTCAAACTGGTCACGAATTTCGGTCGGTCTGGTTTTTTGGACGATAAAAAATTTATTAAATAGAATGATTCAAAATGTGTTGGGGCCATATGCAGATTGTAGATCTGTGTTGCTAGCAACCTGCAGGTATCAGCAACCTATAGTTATCAGGGGGTTCCTATAACTCCAT
Organism: Phengaris alcon alcon; assembly: GCA_037179445.1. Classification (NCBI taxonomy): domain Eukaryota; kingdom Metazoa; phylum Arthropoda; class Insecta; order Lepidoptera; family Lycaenidae; genus Phengaris; species Phengaris alcon. The sequence continues at coordinate 2,407,938 of JAYRCH010000646.1, read as the reverse complement.
TCCTGTCGGCTTCACTTCACCTTTAGACCCTCATCCAAATCCCTACCAATTATACAGGCTAAGGCTTCCCTATGAAGGAGAACCAGCCTTCGCCACTGATAGGTATTATCGCTTTTTTGTACCGACAACAATGTTGTAGATGCTCAACTCGTTTGGGTCGAAATATACAGGTGAGTTTTCCAAGTGGGCATGGTAGGCGATATCCCAAACTATAGGAGATAGCAAAATTTAATGCTTAAAGAAGTTGAGAGTACGATTTAGAAGCTAACACTGCATGATTAGATTTTTAATAAATCATTTTATCTAGCCAGGAATCGAACCGACTGATTTTGAAAGAAAAAACACATACCCACTATTATTTTATTACACCTACATATTATACACCTACATATTATACACCTACATATTATTTTACTATTCGAAAGCGTCGCTGGTAAAAAAGACGTTCAGAAAGTCTATAAAAATACCAATTTTGAATAAAATAAATTGACTTTTGACTTTTGGATCTAAGATTTTAGATACCTTATTAATTTTGGGCGTTAGACAATTCATACCGAAACGAAACGATAGGCGACGTGGCGCTCAATTTTTAAGATAGATATTCAAAATTGAACTTTATTTATTACACAATACACGTTTCATTGTAAGAGTTCGAATGTCAAGTTGCACCGCGCTGCACAGCGCATGTGAAGTGTATGACTGATGTCATATGAAACGTGTATTTTTTGTGTAGTGAATAATGTTCAATTTTGAATAGCTTCTTGAAAATGCAGCGCCGCGTCACGAATAGTCTTATTTCGTTGTGAACTGACCCTTAGGCATATTGCTTTAACTTGAAAGCAAAAAGACCACAGATAATAAATATTTTAATATTTGCGAAGTAAACGTACCGGATTCTTAACCTTCACTGTTGTCATATACAAATTAATGTTTTAACAAAAGGAAACCGATAATTACGGCATTCGATATTATGTAACGAATCGGTAAATAGATTAACCGGTCAAACGATTGTTCACACATTAATGTCGCAATTAAATCCGTTACGCGAAACCGAACGTCGGATGGCGAAAGGAAATGACATTTAGTTTTTTTTTAAATTAAAATAATGCATGCAAAGAGGTTTGGGGTAACTTGGCGTTTTACCAATGAACATTCAGGGACTAGATATTATTATTTTTATATTATTTAGAAGAATTTATTTTGCTCTTGTTGCAGGTAAATAATAATTTACGTGAAATATACGACGCCCGAAAACAGCGCGTCGGGCTTGGCTTCGGTAACACTCATCTACTTTTGCTTTTATTTGACTGTACATTGTATAAGTTAGGTACAGTACCTTAAAAGTTCCCAAGGTGATTGTGGAAATCAATAAAAAAATTCTATCTATCACTGACTTGCTCATCATACCAAACTAGTTTGTTTAGATTGTTAGAAAATAAAGATATCCCCCCAGTAAGTAATACAATAGGGGAGACCACTACATGTAAATATATAGTTTAATTTATATGTTCAGAAATATTTCGGTATTACTACTCGATAAACGTAAAAAATATAAAATTTGATGCGCAGTTTAGTAACCAATTAAATATACAAAAAAAGAATACAAAAATATATAAAAAAATCAAAATTTTATGCCATATCAGCAAAAAAACCTATATCATTAGATAGTTTACTTACATCATAATATACAAAAAATACATTAGAGTTATTATGAACTCAAACGTACCAATTTCTGAGATGTTTACGATAAACTTTTACTTAGGCGTGACGTCACAGTTAATGCTACTTTTCCATAGAGCGTTTTCACGAGAATCTTGTAAACAACTCTCTGTACCTTTGAAAATACTGATGCTGAATATACAGCTGTTTCTTACTCATATTTAAGAGTACTATAATTCCTTTAAGAAATATAAAATCAGTTGTATAGCTTATTATCGAGGTATCATAAAACTGCTGCAGCGACTTTTCTTCCGGCGCAGTTGGCAGGGGAAGTCGAGCGGTCAAACTAGCCGCATTCCCGACCGCGCCCTGCCCGCGTCCTTCTCAATGCTAATCTATAAGGGCTAGATCGCACTAGCGGACTCTATCTCGCCAAGTTTAACAACACGTACTAAGACATAACCATTGATTAATTACAATTAATAATTAATTAATTGTAAATTAATCATAATTTCTAATATTGTATATTATAGTTATATAATTAAATGTGTCAAGTTTTCTGAAATAGTGTAATAAATAAATAATACGGATTAGCGGAAACTATCTCGCCAAGTTTAACAATAACAAACTAAGGCATAATCATTAGAAACAAATCTTTAATTGGCAATTTTGACCTGTTAAAAAGCTTGGTAGTAGAAACTGTCTTAAAATACTAACATTGACGTGCGAACAAAACCGAAACGCGTAGATTTTATAATTAGAGCCCAGCTCTGAATTTTGCAAGATTTTGGGGATTTTCTACCGCCTAAATATTGTGTGATTCAGATGCCAATTGCATTTATATTTACGAGTCACCGATAAACACTACCGTACGAAGCACTTAACCTTTTTTTTTTTTTTTTTTTCATCCCCACAACATTATCAGGGCTTGTTGTATTATTTTTTATTCTTTTTCTGTTTTAATTCTTTTTCTATTTTTTTAAATATCTTATATCAAATTTTTATACAATTTTTCTTTTTTCCTTTTACTTTAAACATTTACAATACTTTTAACTTCCTTCTTATGTCTATTGCGTACATTCTTTTTATATATTTTTACTATATATTTATACATTTTATATATACAGTTGATTTTATTACATAGTAAACTTATATGTACTATGTACTTGTCAGTTTTTTACACTGAGTAAAAAGTCAATACAAATATTAATACAATTTAAAACGCGGTAAAATTCAATATAATCCAATAAAATTTTTCAATAAAATACAATACAATTAAAATTCAAAATGTCAATAAGACAATAAATCCAACCACTTAACCTTACTGTCATGACCGTCCCTATATACTGAAGCATAAAGGCTACTCTAGTCTCCCCTAAGTTTTCGTTCTTCACAAAAACGCGGGCAAAACCTAGTAGGTATCGTTATTGAGCAAAATCGCGGGCAACAACTAGTACTTCGATACTGGCAATATTGTAATGACAGAAGACATATCGGCACATCGGACGCGGCGAGCTGGGCGCGGCCCACGCCGGCCTTCTCAATGCTGAACTAGTTATCACGCGTAGTACCAGATCACGGCACATAGATTACACTGTATAAATAAGTAGCATAGACTGTGAAAAGTTCAAACTAAGAAGTTAGTTATATTATGTAAACCTAGTTTCTCTATACTAAAGCATGTTTTTCGGGAAACAGTTTTTTTGGGCTGAAATATACACTGGCCTGCTGCAAAACAAAGTACTAAACTCAAAACTGTATAGTTAAAAAAAAATGTATTATCAATTTATCGGCTTTCTACAAGTTTCAGAAAGCTTCACATTTTAAACGCAGCTATTAAACGTTAAAAATGTCTAACTTCGGTAGTTTCGAAAAAAAAATATAAGTGTAGTAGCACTTTTTTTGCAGGCAAGTGTATATTGTATTTTCTAGTTACTACGCAGTACCATACTGTACATAGCTTACTCTAAATAAATAGGCTAAAAAGTTCATAGTTGTTCTTGTATTCGTACTTTTATAATAGCGTCTACTGTACTTTCTTTTACGCCTTTTTCTGGGTACGAAAGACTACGTTCTTCAATGATTAATGATGATGATGATTCTTGATGATGATGAAAATTCTTGTTTGATCCGTATACTACGAGTAGAGCGTAAGTTAAATAAAATAATAAAATAAGAGCGTGTTTCACAATCGTCTAATACGCGGATTTTTGTCGCCGCGTACTTTATGTCGAGCGACAGAGACAAAACATGCAAATAAGCTATCTGACACTTTTCAGAAAAAGAAGCAGGCCCTTAAATCTAATTAATCACGTGTATGATATTATAAAGATCTTCGTTATCGGATTTATTTGGTGCAATTTTGTGACTTAGCTTGGTCACAATACACTATTTCCTTGAGACAATGGTCACACGCCATAAGTCTTTAGATAATGAGACAGTAGTGATATAACGCGAACAAATAAGCTGAATCCTCGCCGACATCATGGTCAACGACATATAACGGTGTACTTTAACAGTTCATAATATTACCAATAATATTATAATATCACTATCATTATAACACAAAAATGTTATCGAATAAAACAGAAAACAATTATTATAGTACATAAATCACTGTTAGAACGGCGGCGTGTATCGGATATGAATTTGAATAATTCGTTAATATCGTGTCGGCTTCTGTGTTACTCGAGAGCCGCCATATTGGCGTAGGCGTTCTACAGGGTGATGCGAACTAGACAATTGAACATAACTTAATTATGAGCAGTTACAAACCGACATAATAATTAAATCCATAATGGAAATGTCACGTCATAAATGTATTAGGTATGACTCTTGACTGTGCAGGACCCTTAGGCTGGGAATAGTCCCAGCCTGATCCGGAATCCGGCGGTCCCGGGAAAATTCAGAGCCCTGAAAATAGAACTCTGCGCTAATACATTTAAGTTTAAAATCGAAGTGTCGTGTGTCGAGCTGTCATATATGATATTGACATTTAACTCGACACTTGTGTATTCGACTTTCAGCTCTATTGTATTTGCGCAGAGTTCTATTTTCAATGCTCTGCACTTTTCCATGTTATCCAGATTCCGGATCATAATATAGTCCCCGCCTTACCATGACTACCATAGATATACGTTTTGTCTACACAAGAATAGACAAACTGACAGTTAATATGGACAAAATGATAGCTTTCTTTTATCAATTTTGTCTATTCTTCCGTAAAAAGAGCTACGGTGGTTATGCTAAGCATACTGGTCTTTTCTCAACTAGTCATATTAAATTAGCATTTAGAAGCACAAAATAATTCATTACAATCTATGATAGCTAAAATAAATGGGTATAAGAAGTTTTTCTTTATAAATTAAAGAAGTAAGTAGGTAATATAAAATAAAAAAAGTTAATAATAATGTCAGACAAAAAATAAAAAAATATAAGCGTTGATTTGAGAACCTCGTTCATTTTTTCGGGTAAAAATTTAATTTGATTGCAAAGGCTATTCAGATCGTGTCAAAAGAACCTTTGTATTATTTTATTACAAATAAAATTATTTGCATATAAACAATGTACAGAAAGCAGCAATTTTTTTAAATTGAATTAGCTTTCTACTTTTCTTTTAGAATTTAACCTAAATTAATAAAGAATTTTCGTGTGAAAAATGTCAAGTTCTTTGAGTTATATTTCCTTTGACGAATAAAATGTATACAAAACACTTTCACAGAACATAACACTTTTGATTTATGTATATTAGAACCCGATACTATAAGATAAAATATTACACTATAGACATAAACCATAAACTACCAAAAAAATATGTGTAAGGTATGTAAGGCACATTTAATATACCTTACATACCTTACACATTATTTAAAATACCTTACATATTATTACTATTATATTTGGGATCCGCGCTCCGTGTCCAACGAAATGTGTATCTTATTAACTTAGGCATGGACCTTTAGGTCTATTATTAACTAAATGTCTGTATATATAATATTTAAGAAAATATTGTATACGTTCTGAATAAATAAATAAATAAAATAATATATTAATATCGTTCTTTGTTCTATGTCAATTTCATTGAAATACTAGCAAGCCAGGGATATTCATGCTTATTTATCAAAATGGCAAAAAATCTTTATATTGAAATAGAAACGTAATCATTCTGTACCCACATTTCGCCCAAAGTAGCACATTATCAATGTATTCCGCTGTTGCAGCCTCCGCCCACGGGCAGAGATTTGCACCCTTTATGGCCAATAAACGCATAACCTAGCGGTAGGGCCGGAGGCGGTGCATTATGTATAGGTTTCTTATTTCATTTAATTATTTAACCGCTCATCATGAAATTGGACACAGATGTAGAGTGGACTGCGGGGAAGGACATGGGCTTCTTTTATCGCGGAAAAATAAACGGTTCCTGTGGAATACTGTATTTACGCTTTCACGTAAAAACTACTTAACCGCTCATCATGAAATTTGCACACACATATAGAATAGACTACGGGGAAGGACATGGGCTTTTTATCGCGGGAAAATGTACGGTTCCCGTGGGATACTGTATCCACGCGAGCGGAGCCGCGGGCAAAAGCTAGTCATTTATAAATTTTATGACGGGAACAAAATGATGTACCCGGCATGCATATAAATTACCATAATGCAACACTATACGTGTCGTTTATACGTTTTATACGTGTTGTTTTAACGTGTTTTTACGTAAATTAGAAACTACATAAGTCACAAGTGTATTTGACACCAACATTACCTATTAATATCTGTTACGGTGTACGGTGTAGGAACGTAATTCTAATCCCAAATATCAATTAGAAATCTATACTAATATTATAAAGAGGAGAAATTTGTTTCTTGTTTGCTTTGAATAGGCTCCGCAACTACAGGACCAATTTAGATGAAATTTGGGACATATATAGATTAGACTATGGGGAAGGACATAGACTTTATATCGCGGCAAAATGTACGGTTCCCGCAGGATATTTCCTTTTGCGCGCACGTAGTGCAACATCTAGCTATTCATATAATATTATTAGAATCTTATTACTTGAAAAGTTTGAAAAGTAATAACGATATAATATCGTTATTACTTTTCAAACTGTTCGTAAGTAGGTCAACTAGTCCACGCAGAAATTTATTTTTATAATAATATTATGTAAAAATTATTTACGCACAGAATATTTTCTTATAACCTAACATTTTTTATGTTTTTATTATGAACAAACAAAATATATCAACATTATAAATTTTAATATTATAAATATAATACGCAATAAAAATTACTTAAGGTCATTCGTATAAAGTGAATTACCATAAAATTTTCTATTTTTGGACATTCAACTTTGGCCTTATAAGTATCTTTTATTTAAATATTACTTTAAGAGTCGTCATCAAATTACGTCATCACTGTTTGATGAAACAATGAAACATTATTATTTTTTTGTTTTTAGAAAGACAGAAGCAAGTCCAGGGATACAACATTTTGAAATTATTAAAAGTAAAACACATTGATATCGGTGCACCAAACTCTGATGAGTAGTGAGTAGACGACACAGGTGTCATCATAATAATATTATGTTGGTATTTCTTGTGAAGATGGTGGTGATGATGATGATGATTACTGTAAGTGGTATAATGGCATATGCTTGCAGTTCTTTAAACAACGCCGAAATCCTCTAACATGTATCTATAAGGTGTCAGGATGTCTGTTCAGTGCTTTTGGATCCAGGGTATACCTTGGTGCAAAATCTTACTTTCTTGTAGCATATGCTTAAACTACTTCAGAAAAAGTCAAAATCACAATATGTGTCCATATAAATTATGAGGAGTTCCCTCGATTCCTCATGGATCCCATCATCAGGTCACCACTGTGGTGAAAACGGGACCAACTTGGAATTATACCCTTTACATCAAGGTAACCCTTTAAACCATTCGGACAGGCGTTTTGGACTGCCCCATCGTAATTGAATTTTTTCCCTTGCAAGAAGTTATCCAAATTTTGAAAAAAAAATGGTAATATATTGGAGCAACGTCCGAGGAGTACGGTAAATGTCTTAGACATTCCAATTGAAGCTCCTCTATTTGGTAGCCGTCTGTTGTGCAGTGTGTGGTCTAGCGTTGTCCTGAAGCAGCAGTGGCCTAGAGCGAATGACCAACCTCGGTTGTTTAGCAGCTAGCTTTTCCATCATGATTTGCAGTTGCTGGCAATAGACATCTGTCGTAATCGTCTGGCCAGATTTAAGAAAGCTGTAGTGAACGACACCCGCA